>MU227785.1:0-14197 GCA_018584345.1 Thuja plicata | reverse complement strand
TACTTGTATGAGTTTCACTTAGATCAATCTGATTTACTTGTAATGCATCCATATTTGACTCTGCCATCAACTTTTCTAATCCTTGTCCTCTAATAATCTTAGTGATTTGGATCTCTATGTCAAATTCTTGAATCTGATTTACCCATCTGCACCTTCTCCCATTGACTTCTGATTGTCTGAATATATCCTTTATTGCTGCATTGGGAACATAGGCTAACACTTTTGCACCAACCAAATAAGGCCTAAAGGATTTCACTACCTTTACAAGAGCATAAGCTAGTTTCTCATTGATATCATAGTTCAATTCAGAAGCTTGAAGGGTTTTACTGAAGAATGTTATTGGTTGTTCATATCCTTCATCATTCTTTTGTAGTAAGACAACAGCAATGGTATGATATGATGCAAAAGAAAATAATTGAAATGGCTTAGTATAATCCATGGATTTGAGGACAGGGGCTTCCTTAATTGCCTTTTTAATCTTTACAAAATCCTCCAAAGCTTCATTTGTCCACTTCATGTTTGCACCCTTCTTCAACATTTTAGCAATGGGTTTAATTATTTCTGAGAAGTTTGGGACAAATCTCCTTACAAAGTTGATTTGTCCAAAAAAAGATTGAATCTTTTTCACATTCTTAGGAACCTCAATTTTATCAATTTCTACAATCCTTTCTGGATCTATTCTCACCCCATCCTTGGATACTATATGTCCTATTAACTTTCCTTCATTTACTACAAAATGGTACTTCTTTGGGTTCAAAGATATCCCATATTCAAGGGCTCTTTGAAAAAATTGTTCCAAGTGTCCACAGTGATCTTCTACCCTTTTGGAGTAAGTAGTTAAGTCATCTTGATATACCACCATAATCACATCAATGAAATCCTCAAAGGCTACATCCATTTCTCTTTAGAAGGTAGCTCCTGCATTAGTGAGTCCAAAAGGCATTCTAGCATATACATAAGAACCCCAAGGTGTTGTAAACATTGTTTTATATTGTTCCTCTTCTTTAAATTTCACCTGGTTATACCCTGAGAAACCATCCATCATTGATAATAATTCATTTCCCATGACCTTATGTAATAATTCTTCCATGTTAGGTAATGCATAGTTGTCCTTTAATGATGATATGTTTAGATTTCTGAAATCCACACAAAGTCTAATATCACCATTCTTTTTCCTGACAGGAACTAAATTTGAAACCCATGTTGAGTGTCTAATTGGCTTTATTATACCAGCATCCCTCATCTTGATTAGCTCATCTTTCATTTTAGGGGCTAAAGTAGGGTTTATAGGTCTTTGCCTTTGTCTAAATGGTTTAGCATTAGGCTTCAAAGGTATCTCATGTTGAGAAAGATCCTCTCGATAAGCTTTGAGATCATCATAGGACCAAGCAAATACATGTCTATATTTTCTCAATAACATGATGATATTTTTTCTGATCTTGGGAGTTAAACTTTTACCCACAAATACTTCTTTTGGAGTCTCTTCACTTCCCAACTTTATCCTTTCTATTTCATCCATTGTGACATTAGTATTTTTCTTTTCCAAATTTGAATCCTTATTGTCAAACAATCTCTCCATTTCTACAAGACCTTTTGGAACTTTATTGGTGTTTAACTGAATGACTTCCTTTCCAAATAATACTTCTTTCCCATTTTCTATTTCAACATGAGCATTCAAGTCTATTAACTGATCTTCATATTCTTGTTCACATGCTAGAAATTTGATTATATCTCTATCATCTTCAAAGATTTTCCAGTTGTTGATGTTATCTGGTATAGCAGGCCTAGTTTTAACTTCAACCTAAACTATGTCTTCACAAGGGATATCATTATGCTTTAGTGCCAAGTTAGCCATAAAATTTGCAAGGATGTTTTCTTATCTATCTATCCAATTAATAGAAAAAGCATCAAAACATTCCATAGAATCCCATACTTTATTTCTATATCTTTTAAGATGTGGATTCTTAGCAAAAAAATTACTTTGAACTTGAGAAATAATCAATTCAGAATCACCAAAAATACTTAAACATTTTATTCCATGCTTACTAGCTATTTTTAAACCAAGAAGTAAAGCTTCATATATTGCAAACTTATTAGTGCATTCAAAATCTAGTAAGAAGGAATATTTAAATGTTTTCTTATCAGGAGCAAAGAAAATGACACCAGCTCCATTACCATCCTTGTAACAAGCACCATCAAAATACATTTTCCAAATTGTATTATTATTTGCCTCAGCATGTAATTCAATAGGTTCAATGTTATGCATTGCATTTTTTGAAATACTTACTTGAAAGTTATCCATATCAAAATGACAGAAATCTGTAACTAAGCTTGGATCCACTTCCTCAATAATGTAAGGACTTCTAGCCTCCCTATCAATTCTTACATTCTTTCCATTTACTAGAATAGAAGCATAAGAAAGATCTAATTGAATACTACCTCCTACTAAGCTAGACCATTGTCTTGATAAAAGTATTCCATAATTTGCAGGAACTTCAACCATAGTAATATCCATTTTATAAGACATTTCAGGACATGTAGGAAATTTAAATTAAACATTTTTCATTATACCTACAACAGGAACAAGTCTATTATCCATAGCATAGCATCTACCAAATTTGGTATCAACATTCATTCCTACCAAATTTGGTATCAAAATTCATTCCTAATTCTTTCATTACATCATTAGGCATAATATTCACTGCTGCACCTGAATCTATCATGCAATTTTTTACCAATCTATTATTTATCGATAGAGTAAGATAAAAAGGATCAATTTGATTTCCATTTTTTCTTAAAGCAGTTCCTAAATAAATAGCTAGAGGATCCTTCACTTCTTGGTTAAGATCTTCCTTATTACCTACATTAGACAATATTTTCAAAGCTTCACTTTTACATTCAGGTATTTTGACTATTTCAAGCAAAGGAACAAATATTTTAACTTGAGATAATGCATTAGACATAAAAGAACATTCATTGGCAAGAGATTTACTAACCACATTTTCTCTTACCATTGTTGGAAAGTCCTGGGGTTCTACTTGTTTATCTTGAACAATGTTTTTGTGCTGCAACCTCCTTGGATCAGTTCCCTGGTCAAGTTTCCCTCTTTCTGCATCTACTATTCTATTCCTTAACTTGTAATTACTTCTTTCTTCTTCTACTATAGCTATTGTGTATTCTTTCTTTTCCTCCTCTGTTAATTCTCTTAATTTTGGAGGACCATCCTGACAGTCCCCATATTGGTATACCCTATTTAGGTCATCCTTGCAGTAGTCTTCATCTGAAGAGCTATAATCATCATATCCCCACATAGGATCTATTGATAAGTTATTTACTGTGGGTTGCTGATCATCATTATGATCTTCATTTTCTTTCCATCTTTGGGAAACAACACAATGTTCATAAGAATGTGGCATTCTGTAAGCTTCACACCAAGGATAATTTTCCACAAAATGGTTTTTTTTCCTCAATGGATTAGGTGTGTATAATTCCTTGTTCACTAGTTTCCCATCCTTCCATTCTATGTTATAAGGCATATCTTGCAATTTATATTTGTCATTTTCTTATGGTACCCGATTATTCTGGTTGTACTTAAAATTGTCTCTTCCATTATTCACTTGGAGGCCTTTTACCATATTCATAAGTTTGTCTATTGTATCTTCTTCCTTGTGTTTCTTAGGCTCTTTTGGATTAAACAACCGAGTGTCCTCCCTTTTATTGATTATACCAGATGCCTTCCTATCATTTTCAATAGTTATAGCCATCTTGAGAGTATGTGCTAAAGTAGCAGGTTTATGAGATCCGATTTCATAATTTGTCTTGCTATCAAAGGCACCCATATAAAAAGTAATAAAAAATGCATCAACGGGTTGAACATCTCTTGGAATCCTATTTAGAGCTTTATTGAATCTTTTATTGAATTCAGCTATAGATTCATTCTATTTTTTCTTCATACTTGTCAACTCATGTGAAGAAAAATAAGTATCATTGTGATCACCGAACTATTCCATGAATTGATTTAAAAATTCATCCCAACTAGATATGGATCTATCTGGCAGACTTCTAAACCATTCTGCTGCATCTTCTATGAGGGATTGAGCAAAAATTTTCATGCATACATCCTAATTGAATTCATTAAATTCTTGGATAACATTTTTTAAATTTATACAATGTACTCTAACTGATTCTGACCCATTCCCTGAAAATTTTGGATTTGCAATCCTTAATTCATTCTTTATGTCACTAGGAAATCCCCTTATACCATAAAAATATAACTATCTGTGTCTATCATAAACCATTGGGGTTCTATAATTATTTCTATTTTTATTTATGGTTCCATGTCTTTGATTCTGCCTATTTGCATTATGAAACCTCTGATTGGTCCTTGATTCGAAATTCAAGTTGGTATTATGATCCCTATTATTTTGATATCCACTATACATCCTTCCATTACTTTGATGTCTATACTATTCATGTTGGTTAGATGTGTTAGGATCCACCCTATTGTTGTGGTTGTAATGTTCTCCATTATTCCACTATCCTCGATGATCTCTTCTTTCCCAATCATTGTTGTCTTTCTCAAGTCTTCCTCTATTGTCTGGTTCGAACAAGGGATTGGTATGATCATTGTTAAACACATGCTCATTGTTCTTCCTATAAGGAGGATTGTAAACTTCATTTCTATCATCCTTAGGAATTTGTTTATCTCTTGGTGATCTAATTGTATCTCTTGTTATTCCTATTTTCCTTAGTATCTCTTCTGGTTGCCTCTTAAGAGCCCAGACCATTTCTTAATTCTCCGATCCTGGATCATCCATCTCACAAAATACAACATCCCATTTTTAAATTTTTTTCTCCTTTCCAGTCATTTCTTGATTTGGATCATGTTGAGAATCATGTCCCCTTCTATTACTTTGAAAAAAAGGATTACAATTTTCATTACTGCTCTCATGACTATGATGGCTTGAATTAGGGAATTGTTCACAAGCATACTCTTTATCATCCTTATCAGGATATATCATATGAGGTACATAAGGCATGTTTTACACTTGAAGTCCTGCCTTTCCTTAGTCTTAAGTCTAATTAAAGTTTATCTGGATGCAAGGATCTTCTTCCCCACATGAAAATTGTTAATAACAAAATTATATGACCCAATTTATCACTTCTTTAAATTTGTAGAGCCGCCACCCTCTTCTTAGAAGGAAATGAAAATAATTGATTTGGGTTCTTCCTTAGTAGAGTATATGCACAATGTCTTAATTAAATGAATCTCTATGCTGGTCTAAAAACAAAAAACTTGTAAAGTTTACTTGCAACTCGTTCCCAAGTAGAGTCGCCAATCTGTTGGTGCCAAAAAATGCTGAATTGAATTTCCTTTGGACTTGCCAATCTAGTGATGGGAAATCCAATTGTTTTTGGCCAACTAATGGGAATGATCGATTATGATCCTCTTCCCCTATGCTTCTAGCTCTGCAGGACCAAGGTGGGTGAACCTTAACCTGAACAGGCTTTTTATAGCAGATAACTTGTGTATGGAACTCAAACTTTCATCCCTCAGAGTATGGAAACATAGTATTAAGATCACAAAACTGAAAACAATATATTATTCCAATATTTAAATGTGATATTGCAAGAAATTTAAAGTGATTGATTGATTCAAGATATAAATTGGATAAAGTAAATGAATATAGTTGTTCAAAACTTTAAACAATGAAACTTTATACCATAATTCAATAAAAAAGAAAGATCAGTGCTTTATCCAACAATGGGCAATAGAGTCAATATTATTTCAATCTTGCGTTCAACTTCAGTGACAATTTTGCAAACAAAACTTATCACCTTAAGGGTGTTATGAAATGCACATATAAACTAAAATAAGTTCAGATATATTTCAATTGGGTATTATTTCTCAAATGATGGACCGATTGACCAAGGCCTTAATCAATAGAATTTAACCATGCTGAGATGAGAAAACGCCAATTGAAAATATAACGTATAAACCAAAATAGAGTATATGCACATCAAACGATCACTTTAAGGAATTTCTTATTGATTTATCGGAAGGACTGCTTGTAAAATAATAAAGAAATAATTGCACATATGAAAGAAAAAAAAGACTTATCTCTGCTTCATTACAAAAAATGGTATATCGAATTCATGATTGAAGTATTTGATCTATCTCATCCCATTCTGCCATTCTCCAAATTGATTCTTCTTTTGAGTAGCCTTTTGAACTTGTATAAATATAAAATTGAAAAGACACTTAGACCGACACACCCTTTCCCCTAAAACCTAACTAAAAACTGACTATCCTATAAATTACATTGATTTGAAATACAAATCTCTCCTTTTGGTCGACTACAACTACCAACCATTCGGTTGGATAACCAGACAAACCTCCCAAACTAACTAATTTGTTTTAAAACCTCCTTGTGGCTGCATTGGAATCTTCCTTGCTGTGTGGAGACATGACTCTGAGGATATCTCTGAGGATTGTTGTCTTCATCGACCCTTGATGGTGCTGATAGAAAAGAATATGTGCAAACTATATCTTGCAGGCGACCATCATGCTATGGGAAATTGGTGGCAGTGTGGGAACTTGCTGCTGCGTAGACCATACTGATGGACATTTGATGAAAGTATACAGACTAGTGGATATTAAATGAGCTAGTAGCTTTGCATGATACACCGACCCAACATTGAGTAGGAAATCAACATCAACCTCATCTGTTTCTGATAGATGTGGTGACCTTGCTGATGGACGCATAGTGGATGCTCTTGCAGACCACTGTCTATGATGACTCATGCTATGGAGGAGTCCATGTTGTTCAGAATGTGCAGACATGTTGTGCTTGCTACTGAAGGTGTCGACCAACATGTAATGGAGGCATGGCGTGGTGAGGTGTGTAAGATCTGCATCGATCGCTGCTTGGAGTTGGTGAATCTCTGCAAACTACTATCCATCGACCCTGTTAAAGGTGGACTTTAATGGAGAAACTCAACGTGGGACTGCATCTTGCCACCTTTGCACAATATAAACAATAATCATGTTATTATTTTATTTGCCAATGTAATAATAATGATCAAAATATAATTATAGTTTTTAAACCATATTAACATTAATAATCAATAGATAAATGAAGAATTTCAAATAATAATAATTAATCATAAAGCATTTGAAATTAACAGAATCAATAATATAATCTTTTATCCATATAATTATACAAAGCTTTATAACTTTTGTTAGTTAGTCTTTCTTTGTACTAACTACTTTTCATTTCGATAAAAAATTTGTTTTGATTTAATAATAATAATAATAATAATAATAACATACCATTCAAATTTGATCTTTCTTTAATAACAAATGGCATGAAATTCAAATATTAGGTTAAGGCATGCTAAAATATAACTTATGCTCGTGATTAATAACAAAAGAAATCATTAAACATATACTAATATCATGGAAAAAAGAACAAGAACATAAGTACTTATAGATTATACATAATATTATGTACGTTTTCAAGAGTAACATAGTATTAATAAAGTATAGTCTTCTTTTAAGAACATTTTCCATAATAACGTTACTCAAATTCCCTTTCACGTTCATAAGCATAACATATTTTCTAAGAGACGTACATATATACTAACCACCTTCCCTTATATTCTTTTCACACTATTAAAATAATGATAACCCTAGTTATTTTATAGAAACTAGGGCATAACACATAGATTCACATGTATGAAAAGGAAATATCATTTATCATTATCGTTATTGATCAAACTATAACATATTGTAATCTTCAAATCTTGATCATAGATAACAATATCATCTTTCCATTAAAATAATAAATATTCAAATCTATGGAAGATTAATTAAATCAAGATCAATCTTTTCAAAATATTAATAAATTACAAACTAGAACATTTGAAGGTATCATTGTATCAAAGATATAATTCTCCACTTAAAATATTATCTCTTAGGTCATGATTGTAAGTTAATTGCTTCTATCACCAATATGGATTTAGAAATTTATAATGCAATGGTAAGATATGCAGAATTCCCTTTAATTGCATTAGGATTTATATGAAAACATCACATAAGACTTTAAACTTAATCAAAAGCACATTCAAGATCAATTGCAATTACATTGTGTCCTTAAGGAAGGAAAGTCATAAAATAAAACTCCTAGATTCCCTTAGTGAAAAGGAACCTTAATAAAAATGATTATAGGATAATGAGAATCTCAAAACATTAAACCATGAGAAATAGGAAAGTGAAAAAAAATGAATATAATAATACTTCCATAAGACATAGATGATAGAAAATAAAGCTATAAAAGACAAGTAAACAAATGTAAATAGTTACTTCCCTAAACAAGAATGGATACAAATCATTTTGTCAATAGCAATATCATTTTCCTGCAAGAAGTCAAAATAGTTCTGGAAACAATGTTGGACAAACTCATGAGAGTGAGACCTATCATCGGTCATATAAAAATGGTACTCTCTGATTATCTTCCACTCATCTTTTGTGCTATTGGGGGAATTTTTATATGTGATGTGTACAAAAATAGCAACCTGAATAGAATTGTAATATTGAGCTTGAGTCTCATTTTGGGGCTGCAATGTATAGTTATCCACAAATTCTACAACTAATATAATAGTTCCAATGGGGAAAGTGTCCTTGCACGTCCTGAATTGTTGATCCAACCATTGAGACCTGTGACTATGCCTTGCATACTTGTAAAAATTATTTGTCTTGAAATCTGAAATAAAATCAGCAACATTGTATTCTTTTGCAACTAACTCACATCTAGAGCCTTCACCTCCACTCTTCAATGTATATTTTTCTGTTTCATATACCTTCTTTTGGACGAGTGTCTTTCCAAAATTGTGTTCTAAACCCTCATGAAAACATGTCCTAAACTTGGACAAGCCACCACATTCTGAGCACTTGGCATTTAAGAAATCTTTTTTATAAAATAAACAACTATCATCTCTACGACATAAAAATTGATCTAGCAAGTCTCTTGATGATTTGGGAAGACCACTTGCACCACAATCCTCTAGCATTTAATTAGTATGCAAAGTAGAACGAATGGACCGTAATACTTCATGATGCATTGAAAACTCAACATGATATTTGCAACAACATGTATTCTGAATCTTAAGGGGTACACAATAAAATGGCTTCACGGATTCAAAAGACCTTTGTGATATTTTCAATGTTGGATGTGTCTCACAAAAATTTTTATACAACATTGTTTGACTTACCTCCACATAATATTTAGGATGTGGAGTGCGGTCTCGATTTCCAACTCTCAATTTCAACACATCCTTCACATTTGGTGACACTCTTGAGTCAGCATGCCAAAATTGTTGAATTTCATCCTTGAAAACATCTATTAGCTTCTTATCAAAATGTGGAAGTCTAACACCATAAGCCCATGTATAAATTTGAAGTGGATCATCAAGTCTTTCTCTTCTTGCAAGTGCTTTATCCAAAGTTTTACGGTTTATATTGAAGTCAACACAAGTTTGTCTCATCAAATGAGCCTTTCTCAAATGATGACTTACTTAGGAGGTTGTAATAACCCTTCGAGAAACTCTCTTGTCTTTTTCTCTGCTAGTCTTCCCAATGCTATTGAGAGCATTGAAAAGATTCTTCACAACAATGGCATTTTTCTCCATTTTCTTGTTCACACAAATTTTCAATTTCACAAGCACAGGTCTCATCTTTTGCATCTTTAACAATTGCACAAATTTGACATTGCTCAACCAATGTCTTGTTTCCCAAAAATTGATAATAAAGTCTTGAAGCCCACAACTTAATGGTTCTATGTGATCTCTTTGATGCAAAGTGATCCAAAAACATCATGATCCATATAAGGATCCAACAATATTGATCAGAAAAACAATTTTAACATTATGTAAGAGGCTTTACATCATCAAAATCCAAATCATAAACACTTGAACCCTTCTTTGGTTCATTCAACAAACAACTCCAATTCTGTCTCAAATTTTATAGTTTTTAGAGATTGAGTTATTTGACCCACAAAAACTCAAAAATAAACTTTCTGGAAAACATAAAGTTTGTAGATAATTATAATATGTATCATCTCACAAAATCATAAGGTCTCAAGACTCCATTTGGTTCCCCAAACAATTATAGTTTGGACTATAAATTCATAACCATATTCCTATCATAAATCAGAAAATATTTTCTTCATGCTGCTAGGGCATCCAAGATCTTTCAAACAGCCCACAATTTCAAAACCAAACCCAAACCATCTGAAATATATATGAATATAGTTTCCAAAAATTTAATATATGGATTTTTTCATTGGTTAAACCATGAGATAATTAGAAATCATTTCCTGCCACTCCATTGAAGAGGGTTTAAAAATAGTCTTCACCAAAAATGCAACAACTTTCACAAATCTTCATGAAAATAATTCTAACAAAAATAAATGGAAAGCTTTCTCACATATATTTCCAATGAATCCACTTAGACATTATTATTCTTCCATAGGCTTCCGTACCAAATAGTACAACATGACTATTGTCAGGCATCCTGCAAACTGCAAACAATAGCTTTCACCAAAACGTGTATAACTTATTCATTTCTTCATATTATTGAACCAAACCAAAAGAATGAGAAATATAATTTCTTTAAATATCTAACTAGTATAAATATACACGGTTTCCAAGCTGTAAATGGCCTTACAAGACCTGGAAACACCAACTTAATACCCAAACACCAATCAAAATGCCAATTCAAGTACACCAAATTGTTCCAAAACTTTATCCTCCTTCTCTATTCTTCTCCAATCTGATTTGGTTCGACCAATACAACATAATTATACATTTTTGAGTAGTTATAACCCTTCCAAATACTCTCATAACCTTTCACCTTCCCTTTTACAACTCTATGTGCAATATTTGCACTTTTACATTTTTGACAATGTTGCATTTTTTATGCAACTTTTACACTTTTGACAATATGACCTTAAAAATTTGTACAAACTTTAGAAATGAGTCACAATAGACTATTAATGACCTTTTATATCATTTATATCCTTCCATGGATTATTTTAACCATTTTGATCCTATAGACAAAACTAGGACCTAAATGACAACTTTTACATTTTTATGCATTTTTGCATTGGTCACATCAAGTGACTTACATCATGATTCAAAGGAATATTAAATGAACATGATAATGAACCAGATTTTCCTTCCAGGTAGGTGATGCTCCTACATCATACTCCCTGAGATTAAAAATTTTCCAAGTCCTCTTGGAAATGATACCTGCAAAATAAATGTTAGGAAAAAAATTTGATGCCTCTTCATTGTTTTCTTCACTTTTCTTCAAGGACACATGATTGTCCTCTCTTTCTTCCCCTCTAGTGCCCCTATCAGTGGAGCATTCATGGCTGAACTATTCAAGGTACTAATAGTCAAAAAAATTCACCACTCTTTCTACTACAAAATCACCAACAACTCAGGAGTCCCATCCTTCCTCTTTCCCTGATCTTTTGGCAATCAACTAGACCACCTATCTCAACCAACATTAGATCCTGGGAGATGCCTCACTTGCACCTTCTTACCCAGACCGATCTCTATTGGAGAATGATCATGAAAACCTATCATGTCTTCCCACTTGCAACTGAGTGGATAAGTACCTGCAACCATAACTCACTAACAAAAGTCAATAACCAAATCTCCAAGGTCCTGGTGTGGATTGCCTCATTCGGCGGTCTACCCACACACTCAAGATCTTCAAGCTCTGATACCACTTGATGCAAAGTGGTCCAAAAACATCATGATCCATATAAGGATCCAACAATATTGATCAAAAAAACAATTTTAACATTATGTAAGAGGATTTACATCATCAAAATCCAAATCATAAACACTTGAACCCTTCTTTGGTTCATTCAACAAACAACTCCAATTCTGTCCCAAATTTTATAGTTTTTAGAGATTGAGTTATTTGACCCACAAAAAATAAAAAATAAACTTTTTGAAAAACATAAAGTTTGTATATAATTATAATATGTATCATCTCACAAAATCATAAGGTCTCAAGACTCCATTTGGTTCCCCAAAAAATTATAGTTTAGACTATAAATTCAGAACCATATTCCTATCATAAATCAGAAAATATTTTCTTCATGTTTCTAGGGCATCCAATATCTTTCAAACCACACATAATTTCAAAACCAAACCCAAACCATCTAAAATATATATGATTCTAGTTTAAAAAAATGTAAGATATGGTTTTTTACATTGGTTAAACCATGAGATAATTAGAAATCATTTCCTGTCACTCCATTGAAGAGGGTTTAAAAATAGTCTTCACCAAAAATGCAACAACTTTCACAAACCTTCATGAAAATGATTCTAACAAAAATAAATGGAAATATTGTTCACATATCTTTCCAATGAATCCACTTATACATTATGATTCTTCCATAGGCATCTGTACCAAATAGTACAACATGACTGTTCTAAGGCATCTTGGAAACTGCAAACAATAGCTTTCACCAAAACGTGTATAACTTATTCATTTTTGCATATTAGTGAACCAAAACAAAAGCATGAGAAAGAGAATTAATTTCAATATCTAAACAGTATGAATATACACAGTTTCCAAGCTGTAAATGGCCTTACAAGACCTGGAAACACCAACTTAATACCCAAACACCAATCAAAATGCCAATTCAAGTACAAAAAATTGTTCCAAAACTTTATCCTCCTTCTTTATTCTTTCCCAATCTGATTTGGTTCGACCAATACAATATATTTATACATTTTTGGGTAGTTATAAGCCATCCAACTACTCTCATGACCTTTCACCTTCCCTTTTACAACTCTATGTGCAATATTTGCACTTTTACATTTTTGACAATGTTGCATTTATTATGCAACTTTTACACTTTTGACAATTTGAAGTTAAAACTTTGTACAAAATTCAGAAACAAGTCACAATATACTATTAATGACCTTTTACATCATTTATATCCTTCCATGGATTATTTTAACAATTTTGATCCTATAGACCAAACTAGGACCTAAATGACAACTTTTACATTTTTATGCATTTTTGCATTGGTCACATCAAGTGACTTACATCATGATTCAAAGGAATATTCAATGAACATGATAATGAACCAGATGTTTCTTGCAGGTAGGTGATGCTCCTACATCACTCTTTCCTTCCCAACTATTCATAATGTTCTCCTCAATTTGAATTAACCATTTACGTGTTCTTGAAAGCCCCGAATTTGAAGATTGATTATCTTTATTGCAAGGGACTTCATATCGCATATAATTTGGAGATGTGTAATGTTCATGTGGTTCTTGTACAAAATTTCCATTCCCCAAGTCTACATTTTCAATCTCCATCTGTACATTTTCATCTTCATTCCATTCATTGTCATTCCCCAAGTCCACCTTTTCATTTTCCAAGTCTACATTTTCATTCTCCATCTCTACATTTTCATCTTCACTCAATACATTGTTATTCACAAAATTAATTTCCATATTATTTTCAAATTCAACATCTTCTTCACTTGCAACTACATTTACGGGGTCACCTTGATTAATGTTTAACATACCTTCTCTCTTTCTTCGGTGATTTTTCCTATCTTTTTTCCTATATGCTTGAATTTCTTCATTTGTCACCTTCGTCTTCTGTTTATACTTTCGACGACTGCTGCTTCCCATCGTGAGACCAAAAGTTGACAGAAAACACCTCAAATTAACTAACTTTTTAAAAATGGGCCCCAAAGCACTTTTTTTTACTGCAGAACGTCTGTAACCCATGAAAAATGTCTGAAATTATGTGATTCTTTAATCTTTGGGGGCAGGGAATATTTTGGTAAAGTTACACCAGTGCATAATCGGGTGCCCGATATTTTCAGGTATCTGAAAACAAGGCGGGACCTAAATGAAATAATTAAAATTTTACATATAAATGGTGGCGGAACTCTTTCAATGTTATTATATAATTAAATTATATTTGTCTATTTGTCTACGTATTATTATATTATATAATTATATAAATATTATATATCATGTATTATATTATATTATTATAAATTATATTATATAATTATTATATTATTATATATCATGTATTATATTATATTATATTATTTATATGTATTGTAAATTATAAGAGAGAGAGAGA
>MU227784.1:2526475-2562313 GCA_018584345.1 Thuja plicata | reverse complement strand
GAAGAGTGAAAATTTGGGGTACCAGTCCCAGTGGTTTTTCCCTTAACAGGGTTTCCACGTTAAAATCCATGTGTTATGTGTGTATGGTTTATTACTTTACTATTTTACATTTCACATATGCATTTCTAGATTGATTGGTATACTCTACATATTTATTGAGTATCGATAAATAGTTTTACTGCTTATTGGTTATCAAGGAGAATAAGGACAGACAAGGTAAACCGACAGATCATTTGTTATTATAATTATTTCATGGCATGCATCTTGTAGGGACTTAATAATCTGAGGTGTATTGATTGGTGGTTAAAGATTAAAGGATAAATTTTTGAGGCCACTGATTCACCCCCCCCCTCTCAATTATTACTAACAAGAGATAAATAACATAACATCAATTCCTGACAATGAGAAGAATTGGCAAGTGTTTGAAGATGATAGAGATCTTCTCAAATTTATGATGAACAAAGACATATATGAGGATCAAAGAAAATATTGGAATGGCTATGTAGAGAATAAGGATGTCAAATAAACTTTGTTTGGAAAGGAAGTTGTGCAGCTAAAGACAAACAAAATTCCCAGAGGCTTGGTAGCACGTGAAGGAGTTTTTGATGAGAGAGAAAGTCTTAGGGAGGGTATGATATTTGAAAAGCATGAAGAAGTTGAAAAGATAAACCTAGGAAATTATCATACTCCAAAGGAAGTATACATAGGAAATAAGCTTACTCCTAAGATCAAGGCTGATTTGACAGCCTTGTTAAGAAAATATATGCATATTTTTGCATGGCCATATGATGAGCTTAAGGCTTACCATGAAGACTTATTTCAGCATGAAATCCCTTTAAAAATAGATGAAAAGCCTTATAGGAAAAAATGACATCCTATAAACCCAATATTATTCCCTAAAATGAGGGAAGAGCTTATCAAATTAAGGGATGTAGGAGTAATAGTGCCCATAAGACATTATACATGGGTATGAAACTTGGTCCCAATTAGAAAGAAGAATGGAGATATAAGGTTGTGTGTTGATTTTAGAAATTTGAATGTATCATCTTTAAAAGATAACTATGCATTGCCTAATATGGAGGCTCTTTTACAGAAGGTTATTGGGAATGAATCATTTTATATGATGGATGGATTTTCAGGATACAACCAAGTGAAGGTTAAAGAGTCAGAGCAATCTAAGACAACTTTTACCACTCTTTGGGGAACATATGTTTATGCAAGGATGCCCTTTGGGTTAACTAATGTAGGAGAAACATTCCAAAGAGTGATGGATGTGGATTTTGATGGCCTGATTGATCTCATCATGGTTTTATATCAAGATGATTTGACTGTATATTCAAAAATGGCAGAAGAGAATTGTAAACAATTGGAACAAATATTTAAAAAGCTCTAAAATATGGGATATCTCTAAACCCTAAGAAATTACACTTTGGAGTAACTGAAGGGAAGTTACTTGGACACTTGTATAGAAAGATGGTGTGAGAATAGATCCTGAAAGGATTACATCTATAGATAAAATCTAGATCCCTAAAAATGTTAAAGGAGTCTAGTCCTTTTTTGGACAAATAAACTTTGTAAGAAGATTTGTCCCAAATTTCTCAGAAATAGTTAAATCTATTGCCAAGATGCTCAAGAAGGGCACAAAGATTAAATAGATGAATGAGGTACTAGAGGCATTTGATAATATTAAGAAATCAATCAAGGAAGCTCTACTCCTTAAAACACCTGATTTATGTAAACCATTTCAATTTTTTTCTTTTTCCTCTTATCATACATTGTTGTTGTAATGTTACAAAAAATTGATGAGGGCTATGAACAACCAATAGCATTTTTTAGTAAAACTCTTCAAGCAAAAAAATTGAATTATGACATAAATGAGTACCAAGCTTATGCCCTTGTCAAATCACTGAAATATTTTAGGTAGTACTTGGTAGGGGAAAAGGTAACAACCTATGTGCCCTATGCAACAATTAAAGACATATTTAGGCAGTCAAAGGTTATAGGTAGGAGATGCAGATGGGTGAATCAGATCCAAGAGTTTGACATGGAGATCCAAATCACAAAATTGGTTAGAGGACAAGGTCTTGCTAAACTTATGGCTGGATCAAATCTTGAGGCAATTCAAGTCAACCAGGCAAACTCTGATAAATCAATAGTGAGTATTGACAAATGCCCTTGGCATACTAATATAGTATATTTCTTAAAGCACATGAAATGTCAAGAAAGTTTAAATGATAACAAAAAAGAATAATAAAGTTAAAGAATCTAGGTATGTTTTGATACAAGGTGACACATATTGGAAAAATAGAGAAGACCTTATTTTATTTTGTTTAGATATGTACCAAGAAGATTTAGTATTGAAGGAGTTGCATGATGGAATGTGGTGGCCACTTTTCAACAAGAACTATCACCCACGAGATATTACATGTTGGGTATTATTGGCCACATGTGTTTAAAGATTGTTATACATATGTTAGAAATGTGAGGCTTGTCAAAAATTTTCAGGAAAATTAAAATATGATGGTGCATTACCCCTTAGAACCATGTCCACTAAAGAGCCATTTCAAATGTGGGGGATAGATTTCACTGGTGAAATTGTTGATGTATCCAGTGGACAACACAAATAGATTTTAGTTGCAACATATTACTTTAGTAAATGGGTTGAGGTCATACCCTCTAGACAATCTATAAGCAAGGTGGTGATAAATTTCTAACAGGGAATATACTAACAAGGTTTGGTGTTCCTTGCAAGATTGTTTGTGATAATGACACATGTTTTAGATCCAAGGAGTTCTCCAAATTTTTCAATACTTATGGTATTATTTTTTCATACTCTTCCCCTTACCGTCCACAAGGAAATGGGTAGGAAGAGTCAAGTAACAAGAATATAATGAAAATCATAAAGAGAATGTTAAGAAATAACAAAAGGGAAAGGGACTCCAAATTTTCCCTGGCACTTTGGGCAGATAGAGTAACAATCAAAAATTTGACATGGTTTGCTCCTTATGAATTGGTCTATGGGAAACATGCTAGATTCCCATTAAATAACTTACTTCTTGTATATAAATTTGTTAGGGAAGAACATTTGGAAGACATAAATTTTATGGAGAACATGATGGACCAGCTTGCAGAACTAGATGAAATTAGAATAAATGCACAAAGCCAGAATGTTAAAAAATAGATCCAAGTGAAATCATTGCATGATAAAAGGGCCATAGAGAGGAATTTTCAGAAGGGAGATTGGGTGTTGAAATGGAATGCCAAAGACTAGGACAAAGGGAAACATGGAAAATTTGAAGCTTTGTGGCTAGGACCTTTATCTAGTTTTTGAGAATGTGAGAGAGAACACTTATTTCTTACAAGACATAGAAGGCTACATTCAAGAATTCCCAACTCATGCTCAATATTTGAAGCCATTTTTCTCTTGAACAGGGAGTATTTCTAAATTTTGTATTTTAATTCACTCTGTTATGTTTTACTTTATTTTTTTTTTGGTCTGCTCCTCCAAAGGCAACTGGATATCTTGTTGTTTCTAGGTATGAACACACACCCTTAGAAAGAACCACTGGTGGAACCTAAATTTACATATCAATTTGCATATCCAAATAGCTTAGGGAAGTATATTTTATATCTATGTTGATGAGATTTATATGTTTTCTATTACTATTTTACCCTAGTGTTCTTAGTCTCATTTTAAAATTCATAATTCTTGTGTATATCTATTAGGCGATTAAAACCTCAACAAAGATTGACGGTTTGTGTGATTCTGCTATCAAAAGTTGCACGTTATTTATCCATCATTGAATCACACATTTGTGACACATGTTCTGGACCCACAAGTTCTAAGCAGTGAAGATGGGAAGATCTACAGTTAAAACATGATGAAGATTGATGATTTTTGTGTTTCTATTATCAGAAACTAAACAACTTTTATCTATTACGAGATCAGGCATTGTCATCACGTTTCCCTAGCCCACAAGTGCTCTGAGTAACAATGAAAGATCTGCGGTTAATCTTCAGTAGAGATTGATGGTGGGGTGTGATCCCACAATCATAAGTTGCACATCCTTTACCCATCATGGGATCATGCATTGACAACATGTGTCCGGGCTGATAGGTGATTAAAGCAAGGAAAGGATCAACGGTTGGAATGATCTCGTGATAAAAAACTAAATGTCCTTTATTCATTGTGGGATCACGCGATGATGACACGTTTCCTCGATGATGAAAAGGATAAAATGCTTGTATGACAGTGTTGACATGGATTTCATTATGTTGATTTAATATTCTAATTATTTTTGTGCCAATTAGGGTTTTATCTATTATTTGATATGTCATCATTTTCCATGTAGGGTTACAAGGATGATGATTACCATAGATTTTTCTGATAATGATATAATGCGATATTATTAGAATGAAAAGGATGATCTCATACATACGTTCTTTGAGGAATCTTTATGAGGATGGAGAATGCCAAAGGATGGTAGACAACATCGGTGATTCCTTTCTTAATGCTGAAGTTGTTAAAGATACCAGTTATAGTATCTATTTTCAAATAGAGTATATGAATGAATATGTGATCAAAAGCACCATAAGGATCATAAAAAAGAATCATTATTTAAGTTGTTTTAGACAAATCACAAGTGATTTTCTAGTGACTGTTACTATGAATCCCAACAATCGACAACCATTTTCAAATGAGGATGTTAATCATTTCTTAATTGTAACTATAATGTTCAGTTGTTGATCTTAGGGTTAGGTTTCAGTTATGAAGAGACACATTGGTCTGAAGCTTGTACACATCCCTTGGATTTTATATAAATAGGGATTCCAAGACCATGTGAAGATGAAAATTATTATCATTATCATTGTTCCTAGTTTTAGAATTTGATCACAACTGCAACATGGACTCAAATGTACTATTTTTTCAAGATCAATAAAAGATAAGGGTTTTTTGTCGCACTTATGGTAAGAAATTTTAATTCATTTCAGTTAGTCCCTTGAAATTATTGAAGGAAGATTGATTTTCTATTCTTCCAATGCTTGTGTAGAGATGTTTACATGTCTCATATCCCTGTTTGATTATCAAGGAGTTCGTGAAAATTTAGTGTTTCCATCTTCTTGTTTAATTGGTCTCCCAACCAGAGGAGTTAAATTTAATTGAACTAGCAAGGATATAAATAGGCTTAATTTCTCTATATCTATAGCATTTGAATGGTTGATGGTGTTGGAATATATACTGTCTAACAAGGTTGTACATAGGATTGAAATTAGATTGCCTCTATTTCCCAAGTTGAAATAGGCACTGATCTTATCAATTATTGGATATAGTCATTTAGTTCATTGTTAAAAGTTGTTGAGATGTTCTATTCAACATTCATTCAATTTACAGATATTTATTAAACATTCTTACAACTAAAACAAGAATTTTTAGTCTTGCAGTTTATGCTGTATTGATTACAATTTGATTTCTTTCAAGTGACCTTGCCATACTTGAGAGAGAGGGTTTGAAGTGTACTCTATCTGCTATAAAAATCCTCCAACCAACAAGTTAAGGTTGAGGTATAGGCCTACCAGCCTTGGTCTTGCAGAGCCATATTGTATTGGAAAGTCCATAGGAAATCCAATTTGTTGATTTGAGCACCAACAAAAACCAAAGAGGGAGCCAAATGAACTCAACTAGAAAGACATGATACAATCAAATATGATAAACCGTGAAATATCATAACGAAAGAAAAGACAAATAAAGTGGTCAAGACTCCCAAAAATAACATTTCATTCAAAATTGGTTCGAGGATTGCCCATATCCCGTGACATTCAAAGACATACCAGTGATCTCATTCACCCAATCATTTCTCAATGAGAAGCCAAAAAAAATCATATAAAAAATTAAAATTCTAATATATAAAGTGAATATGCACATAAATTCCAAAATCTTACTCATCCAAGCTCATTCGATGGTGAAAATGCTAAAAAATAGATGCCTACTCGCTCCCATAGCAAAAACACTAAAATTTAAACTTAAAAAAAAAAAAAATCCGGGGAACCCATTGATCCTAAAGGTATTTGAACCCCAAAATATATTTATTTCACCCATTCAGTCGCAAACAAGAATTCCAGAAGCATTTGAAAACTATAAAACCCTTGATTTTCCCAAATTCTCAAGAATTATCAATTCTTCACCAATTTAACTTAAATTTATTTTCAATAGGATAGATTCTATCCAAGAATGAATTTCCAATAATATTCAAACTATTAAATCAACTACATCCAAGATTTTTAAAGAAATTTCAAGAATTTAAGTCCATTTGCTCAAAATCATGAAATAACCATAAGTTAAGAAATACCTCGCCGAATTAAATAAAATTCAGAAGGAAGAAGGAGTTCACCATGGGGAAACGTGAAAAAATACCCACAAAATCATTTCCATCCCATTATCCTCCATGAATCAAATTCAAATTTATCCATAGTTTTAAAAAAAAAATCATAAATTTTTTGAAAATAAGAAAAATGAATCCGTAGTAAAATATCTCCCCATTTTAACATATTAAAAGACTCACTTATAAAGACAAAAAAAAATTAAAAAATTAATTTGGAATCATAAAATAAACTTTAAAATTAAAATCTTAAAATCTTAAAATCAAAAGATTAAAACTGGCAATTAGTATAAAAAACCCCAAAATGACACTAGTCAACGGCCACAAAATAATATTATAAAAATAATCAAAAACTTCACCAAATGAACCTAGGAACACTAAATTTCTTACACCGACCTAGAAACATTAAGAAACCATAAACCGACCACACATGACCAAAACACATATCTTAGCATACCAAACATGGTCGTCGGTTGTTACGGCCTGGTAGTTGGCTTGATAAAATAAACAAAGTGGCAATTTTCATCCAACTAGGCATGACAATTGTGGCTGAGGAGACAAGTTGTCTGTATGATTAAATCCATATTAACCACCTTCGGGGTTAATATATATGTATGTCTTTTGGGCACACTCATCCCTGTCAATTCTGGGGAAGTCAATGCATGATACTTGCCATGTTAGTACAATAGATCAAGCACATGTGTATATATAATATCAAATAATTAAGGGGATCGAGATATCATGAGTGAGTGACTACGAATTCATCCCACTTTGTACAAGCGCATCAGATAGGTTTAACTACAACTAATAACATAAGCATAATAATAACATTCTAACCTCTGTAGATGCATGCAAATAATCATCCTCCTAAAACATCAAGGCATTTACTGAAAGACACATTTCATACACAATCATTATGTAAACATATAAATAATCCTCATATCAGATATCATCTAGATTAACATGCCATCCTAATCAGTTATCAACCACAATTATCTAATAACCTTATTTTACACAACATAATCATTATTGTAACTATGTACCCTTTCCTATACCATTACCCTTATAGCAACAATTCCATAATCGTAGCGTAGGAATATATTAACACTAATATGTCAGTATGGCAAATATACTTAACTCATTTTGCATCTAGCCAAGGTCCAGAGTTACATTACCTTCGTATAGAGACATGGTTGAGGTGGCACTGCAAGAGGAACTAGATACTTTCTAATGAGATACAAATTATTATATGCAATCCTTGCCAATGAGATACAAGTGTTTGTCGATACTAGTGGCCCTTCTACCATATTTGATCACAATTATAAACTAACCACTTAGCCCTTTGTCTACTATATTCTTGAGAGATCTTTTGAATTATACTACTTTTAGTGCTTTTATCTATGCCCCTTTTTTTGGTTTGAAAGAGGAGGAGAAACTAGCTACTTTCTAATGGGCTAAAAATTATCCTCTACAAGCCTTGCCAAGAATTGAAAATCTCAATAGTAATCTAGTTTTAAAATGATTACCTCTACCTAAAGACCTTCATTCAGATAATTGCTGAAACAACTACAAAAGAATTATTGTTCCTAGCCCGCAGTCCAGTTTATTTATTTCTCAAAATAATGTTTCTATTCTTAGACTAAATGGGTTGGGTGTAATTTCGTGAGGGAACCAACAAAACCTTCATAAGAAATAAGGCTAAAACAATTTAATGTTTCCTTGTGAAAGTAAAAATATCTAAGAAACAAGTGGGTCTAATGCAACCATTGAAATCACTATAAACTCTTATTTTTCTAAGTGGGATGACGTAAGGGTGAGATTTTGATCTTGGGAAATTCAATGGATTGAAAAATATTTATCACCTTTGGATAACAAACTAGAAGGATTTGTAACATTTATTATAGGAAATTAAAGTTTAAGGGGTGCAGTGACTACCTAAATTGGGGATGTGAGAACCTACTATAAGAGTGGAAGATTATCCTTTGTCTGCACCTTAGATTAGCTAGTTCATTTTTGGGAGAGATGGAAGAGTGATCCATTGAGTTTGTTGAATTTTCTTAACCTTTTCATATATTTGATCAAGGTTGTCATTGAGAAATTGAATAGTGGGATCTTGTGGGTTTAATTGGTCCTAAGGATCGTGACGTGCTACAATGGAGAAAAGTATGACCTAAAAAGGTTGTCAATGTTATATGACAAATTGATAATCATGAAGAGGTGAGCATATGATGAAACAATTCACCAAAAGGGGTAAACATTGTCCCAAATTCATCAATTCACCAAAAGGGGTAAACATTGGCCCAAATTCACTTTATTGTTTGCATACCAATTGGATTGAATTTTTCATCAAAAATAAGAATGTTTTATTAGGTCAGGATAAATTTGCATGATAATTTTTGGATATGATGGTAAGATGGCAGAGTAAACTATTGACTAATGAAAATGTATATTTAGAAGAAGATTCTAAAATTTGAAGAAGTGTAAAACATTGATCACTTTCTAAATAATACTATATATACCTAGATATAAGGAGAAATTATGTGTGGTTATATTTAGGAAAATGATACATAGGTAGGGATAAAGCACTATCAAGTGTGTCTAGGCTATGAGCTTACCAATATATTTATCATGTATTGTGAATAGTGTTGGCTGAATATCTTAGAGTGCTATCTACAAAAAGATTAATAGCATACCCCTACCCCACTATCCTATTTTTAAGGTACATGGTTAGTAAATTTGTGGGGCTATTTTCTTACAAGTGTATCACATAATATAGATGACCAAAGGTTACATAGGGATATACTACAAAAAAAGATGTCTTCTAATGAAACAATAGGTGCATGGAATTTCATTACCATAACAAAGGTTGTTTGAGGCCTTAGTATTGGAACAAGAATAATTATCAATTCACTAGACCCTAAATATAGGTAATCTAGCTTAGCCATAAATGATAATCTAGTTGAGCAAATAATTAAAACTCTTTTGATGATATATGCAATCCATTGAAACATCATATTTATAACCTAGAATAGAAAAATAAACCAATTTCAAGAGAAAAAGAGCTACCAAAAAAATGGTACAAATTTAGTGAGCTATTACAATTGTAACTCTTTTCTAGCACCAAGATCTCTATAATGTAAGTTGCGAGAATATACCATAAATAATTATAGATGGCCCAAATGTGGTAAAGTTATTTGCAAAAATGATCCTGGAAAGAGCTTTGGTAGCATTTGTAATAAACCTACGATATAAAATATGTTGTTCGTTCATAAAAAGTAAAGATAATGATATAAACAAGATATTTTTATTATCTTTGTAATGGATTAATTCTACCTAAGGATGATTTGTGAATCCTATGTGTCCATCTATTACTAGATAACATAAAGTAGAATGAGACACATGACACTACACAATTTTGGACATCTAAATTTTGTTTTTTTTCTTTCCTTCCACTCTATTTTAGCTTCCAACCCACTTAGTACCATCCACCTCCACCTAGTTTCATGTTTTGGTTCCTTTGTAAATGATGCCCATCTTCTTGTACAATTTTTTTAGTTTTTTATTAAAGTATCCATAAATATAATTGCACCTCCTTATCATTTATTATTTGTTAGAAACACTAAGAGGGGAGGGGGGGTGAATCAGTGTTTGAATATTTATTATATTTCAGCAACTTTAATCATAAATCAAATATATATCAATTGAAACTTAATAAAAGAACACATAACACATGATATGATTACGGTGAAACCTTGTCTAGAGGAAAACCCCAGTGGGAATTAGTACCCACAAATATTGCACTAGTATAATGAACCTGTTAAAGTTCCTTTGCCTTGTTAGGAGTAGTCTTTACAATGAAAGTACAATGACCTAGTTAAGGGTCTGGCCCTGTTAGGAGTCTTTTACAAATAACCTTGTTAGGGGTGAGGACTCACTGTCCAAGAAGCTCATTTCTCAATAGGATGAAGGCTAAAACCTCCTTGATAATAAATATACACTATATCCAAAAGTGAATTGTTGTATGTGACACAATTGTCTGATTAGTTCCAGTTATGCACTGATGCTCTTATTCTCTTGAAGAGATTTATCTCATTCTGACATTTTATACTATTCTTCTATATCTCTTCTCTACATATTTTTTGACACTGTCTAATACAACTTTGCATGTCATATATATATATATATATATATATATATATATATGTTCATGCCTGAATAGACGCGACTATAAACAAGACCTTAGTCGGCCCAAAAACAACATTCACAATGCTTCCAAATAAATTGGCTTAAGCGTGTTTACAATAATGTTTAATATATAATTAAAAACTTATTATAGTAGGTGCTTAGCCTTTGCAAAACAAAAGATTACACGCTAATCAGAAAACTGAAGTCGGCTTCATACTCTACTTTCAGAACTGCTAGTGTACTTGATCTTTTTGTAACTTATCCGTACTGACATTCCATACCTTGTGTGTATAGGGTAAGCATAAAAACATATAATAGATCTTAAGTCTGAAGGTGCTTAGTTTGAATCGGTTGTACGCACGTGCGCTGGTGCTCTGAAAATTTGCATATCTTTGTGTTGTCCTGTCTTCTATACTTAGTCAATTTCCACTTCAAAGTTTGTTGTCAAAACTTCATATGAATTTGTTTCCATAATGACAACACAAAATAAGTCATATTCACCCTGGGAGTTAACTTTCCAACAATCTCCCCCTTTGTCATTAATGACAACAAAGGAATGTGGCCAAGTTACTCAAAATTGATTAACACCAAAAAATTGTATATTATCTTTCTTTAACATATACTATATCATATTTATTTGCATATATATACACTACTCCCCATACATACATTACTCCCCATTTTACATTAATGACAAAGGTGTCAAAATTGTAAGTCCTTGAGTACTTACTCTGAATATACATCTGGATAAGAAATCTGTAGACTTTTGATCTCTTGCTACCAAAATGCCTTCATTGCATCTATAGTCTGAAGATGGGCACATAGAGCATATGTCAAATTCTCCATTTTTATCAAATCCATGTAGGGACCTTGATCATAAGTGACAATGGTTGCATCAATCTATTTGATTTTTTCATTCAGAACAGCTAGTGAGGGCGCAAGTGCATTTCTTAGTTGAGTCTGCCTTGTCCTTATCTTGCTAATCTCCAACTTAGCCTTTTCAATCTTCTCTAACTGCCCTTGATAGATATTGTTGCATACATTAATATATTTTGAGGATGTTTCAATTGATTTTCTAACACTTTCAACCAAGATGTCAGCTTCCTCAATCTTTCTGATGTGCTTTGAGGTGAATTTCACTCTATCCATGCAGTTTGCTACTACATTTCTACCTTTAGCTGCTAGTTCTTTCAAGATTGCTTGACCAATCTTCAATGAGTTCAGATCTAAAGAGAAATTCTTTGTCAATTCGTCTAATCTTTCCTTATTGTACTCATCTTCTGCAATTTTAGTAGCAGAGTCTACTAAACTTGTGAAATGTGATTTGAAGCTTGTTAAGATACTATCAACATCATCGACTGACTGAATTTTAGCCATTTTCTTATCTGTAGGCACTAGATAATTTATAATGATTACTATTTCCAAAAAGAGAGGGTTTCTCATAACCTATTTTTCTTTGGCTTTCTCTATGGATAGCACACTGATCTTAATCAAATCTTCTTCTCCCCATGCATCTAAGCTTGCTGAATCAGGGGTTAAACTTGACAACACTGAAGTTACTGGTTTGCTAGGAGTGAATATAGTATTTTGATTAACATCCATGCGTTCAGTCTTTACTGGGATCTCCATAGAGGGTAGTTCATCCTTATTCCCTTCATCTTGACATGTGGTTCCTTTTGCAGGAACTTGTTCTTGCTGCAAAGAAGCATCATCAGTGCATACCTTCTCTGTTTCTTCAGTATTCACAAAGGCTTCTTTAAACTTGTCCAAGTCATTATCTGAAGCTGCCATTGATATCTCAACCTCATTGATTGTAATTGTTTCATCTAAATCTTTTACTGTTACTGAGGGTGATCGATCTTTAAGCGATGAGTCTTGTAGACCTCTCATAGGTTCATTATAAGTCTCTGGTGCTTTATCCTATTTTGGAGGGACTGGAATTACTTTAACTATACGCATCATTGCTGGATACATGTGTCTATCCATAAACACTTGGGAAAATGCTTTTTTCAGTCTCTTTTCCAACCAATTCATACTCTTTGTTCATGATATGGAGAATACTTGTTTTGGTTCTGAGATGAGGTTTTACTAAATCCAACAGGATGTCTTTCTCATCATGTGAGCAGATAGGGAGAAGAATATCTAATGTTTCTTCTCTTATCCTCATATACTCTTCAATTTCTTGTCTTTTCAATACATCAAGTATGTTCCATACCTTGTCTGGTATGACTGTTTTAAGTTCCAATAGTGTCCTCTTGAACTTAATCATGTGAGATATGATCATACAATGAATTTATAATTTGTCTATCTCTTGATATTTGTCATAGACATTCTTGATAGATTCTAGTCTTCCTTGATTAACAATTCTGTTCTTTAGGACTGCTAGACTAGGTCTAAATCCTACCTCAGGAGGGGCTTGAGTGTTCTTTACCTTGATTCTTGTGGTCCTTGAGGATGGATGATTTGTGGGAACTTGCTTCTTCCTTCTAGTCATCTTCCTGGGTATAGAAGATGGAGAAGATTCTAGATCAATGGTGGTTGATGGCGCAAATGTTCCTTCATTATATTTCTTTTTCTTCTTCTTAGGCACATCATCAAATTTTTCCATTTTTTTCTTCTGTAGGAGTTTTATCAAGTTCTTTAGTAATCTTAGCTTCCCTAGCTTTGTCTAGGTCTTCTTGTGTTACCCCATGAACTTTTAGGATAATTGAAGTAATCCTTGATGCCTTCCTTTTGTTGTCAGCACTGTACAAGACAACATCAACTTGATTTGTCTTTTCTCTATAAGTACCCCATCTAGGTTCATTGGGATCCTTGGGAATAGATAGGATAACTTGTGCATAACCTTCCAAAACATGTTCTTCAACTTCATATCCGAGAGGGTGAATCCATTTTTTTCTAGGCTCAACTGCCTCCATGCAAGTATAGTCAGTTTCCACCATGAAGCATATGATGTCTTTGTATTTCTCAACTGTCTTCTCAGGTATCCTGAACCTCTTCTGCATCTTGATCCTGAATGTTTTTATCTCTATGTCTATAGAATCTTTTGCACTGCTCTCTGATGTAGCCTTGAGTTATATCTGAGACATAGTGGGTTTACTTCTGTCTAGGTAAAGATTAGCAACTTTACCAACAATGTGGAAGTAGAGATAGATGATCAAAGAGCCAAATCTGAATATTTTTCTCTTGTCATGCTTAATATCTCTAATGTTCTCAATCAACTGTGCATGCAATATCTCATAGAGATTGTACTGAGTGTTATCTCTCACCATTCTTATTGCTGCCAGAATTGTTGCTGCAGACACACTATTCAATCCACTTGCCTGTTGAAACTTGTATCCAAGTATCATAGTGAGGAGTTTGATGTCATTTTCCTTAATAGGATCAATAGTCATCCCGCGCCTATCACTTCTAGATAAGCATGCTTATTCAACCTTCTTTTTAACATCCTTACTAGTGGGAAGAACTGGTCCAGTCTTAGGAAGTCCAGTCATTTCATGAATTAGGTTTGCAGTGATGCAGAAAGGAACCTTACCAATCCAATATAGGTCATCATGTATCCTTCTTAATAGTATTTTAACCCATTCTAGCTCATAGAACTTGTGCGCGTTAGAATACTCAAAAATTAGGGTTGTTAGTGAGATGTGCGTATTCATCTTTGAATGAATAATCATGTTTCATCATTGAAGCCATGAGAGTAGCAATGTTGTTATCTCCAATTGTTTCCTTCTTGCAATATATATATATATATGCGTGTATGTCTTCTACATGTACGACTCCTAGTGGAGTATTAGAGAATGCTCCTTCAACATCATCTAATATAGACTTGAATGGATGCTTCTTGAACATGAATCTTTTCCTTTCATCAATGTCAAATACAACAGGGGTTGCCATACTTACTTGCTACTTGATTAAGTAGGGTTTCACAATGATTCTAAAACAACGCGACTTCTAGGGTTCTGTTTCAGTCTTTAATCCACTCACAAACCAACCAATTCCTTAACTTGTAGTGTTTTGATGCTCAAAGCTCAAGTTCTCTCTGAATGCTCAATCTCGAATGCAAAGTGAGGTTTAAAGATCTTTTACCAATTTATATAAAAGATTATTGCATTTAATGCTTGTTGTCGTAAAGTGGTTTACATAGAGAATTTAAAACTTTATTTTGAATGAAGTAAAGGCAATGCGTGCATGCATACAACCTTATTTCATGATCATATACATGAATCCATAGGCACATACTTAGAGGTGAGTATACCAGCCACGCAGGGGTTCAGAGCTAGAATAGCTCCCCCTAAGACCATGATGGTCATCTAACCAGAAGTAGAAGGTGCGTCCACTGTGGATGCATCTACTACCTTCTTCTCATCATTATCCTTGTTTACTTCAACCCATATTTTATCTGAATCAACTTTAGCTTGCACAAACTTAACTTCTCCTGATTCTTCAAATAGACATTTTTTAGGATTTTCTTGTCTTTGTGTTTTTGACCTGCAAAACTTTGAGATGTGTCCAGCTTTTCCACATGAGTGACAGATGATAGGAGGTCTGATGTTATTCTTCATCATGCTGCACTGCTTAGCTGTGTGTCCATTGTAATTACATATCTGACATGTAATGTTCTGCAAGTTTCTTTGAGGTTGATTTCTCTAATTACATTGAGTCTGATTCCTTTGGTTCAATTGTGACGGATTTCCTTGATTTGTCCTGCAATGAATAGCCCTGTGACCAAACTTATTACATGAGTAACAATAACCATTAAAAGGTCTTACTTCTTTACAATCTCTTTTCAAGTGTCCATGCTTGTTACAAGCATAACAAGTTCTGTTAACTTGCTTGAGTTCAGCTTTAGGTGGTTCAGTTTTAGCCTTTGCAATATTCTCAATTTTCTTAGCTTCAGTGGATGTCTTGTGATTTCTTTCTTTCTTGTATTGAATTGATTTCAATTTGAGCTATACTATATCCCATACCAGTGGTATCACCTTTTAGCTTCTGTGCATAAAGTTGTGATTGAATTAGATCAAAACTTATGTGTAGTTTAACAATCTTGTCTTTTGCTTCTGTTAGTTTAGATTCTATCTTTTTCTTGATATTTTCTAATTCCAAGATTTTCAAGTTCGCTTGCATAAGTTCATCATCTAATTGTTTATTCTCTTTGGTCTTTTCTTCAATGGCTACTGGGCTATCTGTAAGTTGTTCATTCAGATCTTCAATTTTATCTTTCAAAGACATGTTCTCTTCATTCAGCTTCTTGACCATTTTTCCCAAATCATTAGTAGAGCAATCTTTCAGATCTTTCCTTAGTTTCTTGATAAGCATTTGAGAGCCATAAAATTTTAGTTTAAGTTCCTGATTTTCTTTTTCAGATCTGTCAAGATCTTCAAGGGCTGCTTCAAGATTCTTTTTCAGATGTTTTGCTTCTGCTGAATCCATGATCTCCTCAAGTGGTTAAACTTTCTTTCAGAGGACCAGAGCTCTGATACCAATTTTTAAAAACACTGAGAGGGGGGGGGGGGAGGGTGAATCAGTGTTTGTCTATTTATTATATTTCAACAACTTTAATCATAAATTAAATATATATCAATTGAAGCTTAATACAAGAACACATAACACATGATATGATTATCGGGAAACCTTGATCAGAGGAAAACCCTGGTGGGAATTAGTACCCACAAATATTGCACTAGTATAATAAACCTGTTAAAGTTCCTTTGGCCTGTTAGGAGCAGTCTTTACAATGCAAGTACAATGACCTGGTTAAGAGTTTGACCCTGTTAGGAGTCTTTTACAAATAACCGTGTTAGGGGTGAGGAATCGCTGTCCAAGAAGCTCACTGCTCAATAGGATGAAGGCTACAACCTCCTTGGTAATAGATATACACTATATCCAAAAGTGAACTGTTGTATGTGACACAATTGTCTGATCAGTTCTGGTTATGCGCTGATGCTCTTATTCTCTTGAAGAGCTTTATCTCATTCTGACATTTTATACTGTTCTTCTATATCTCTGCTCTACATCTTTTTTGACACTCTCTAATACAACTTTGCATGTCATATATATATATATATATATGTTCATGCCTGAATAGACGCGACTATAAACAAGACCTTAGTCGGCCCAAAAACAACATTCACAACACTTGCAAACAAATTGGCTTAAGTGAGTTTACAATAATGTTTAATACATAATTACAAACTTATTACAATAGGCGCTTAGCCTTTATAAAACAAAAGATTACATGCTAATAAAAAAATTGAAGTCAGCTTCATACTCTATTTTCTGAACTGCTAGTGTACTTGATCTTTCTATAACTTATCCGTACTGACATTCTGTACCATGTGTGTATAGGGTAAGCATAAAAACATCTCATAGAGCTTAAGTCTGAAGGCACTTAGTCTGAATCGGTCGTACACACGTGCACTAGTGCTCTGATCATCTATATATCTTTGTTCTATCATGTCTTCTATACTTAGTCAATTTCCACTTCAAAGTTCGCTGTCAAAACTTCATATGACTTTGTTGCCATAATGACAACACAAAATAAGTCATATTCACCCTGGGAGTCAACTTGCCAACATTATTTTCTTCTTCTACTAGGATCAATGAATCCTGACTTGGAAGCTTAGGTTCTTTGTATTTTTTTCTATTCAAGTACTTATTCTTCTTTCTACCTTTTTTTTCATTTTATTTTTCATTCAAAAACTTTGAATCTTTATCACTCTCTCTTTTTTTCTTCACTCTTAGTATTGGATCTATTTATTCCTTTATAGTAACTATATTTCCTCCTACACTTGGTACCATTTGAAGGTACTCATTATGTGCCTTTTGTAGTGCTCATTTTAACTTGTTTTTTGTACTCTAATGTACAAAACTGTCCTTAAAAAACTGCATAGATTTCAAGGTCAGAGAATCTATGTTTCTCTAACTGAACTCGATACCAAGTTTCTCTACAAAGTCTTCCAAGAAGTATTGCACAGATTTTAATGTAAAAGAATGTGCTTTCTAAAAGTTTTGTAAACGAATGTGTTTTCTAAAAGTTTGTTGTAAATAAGGATTTGACAACATGAAGGTTTATGAGGGGAGTTGAATTCTTTTAGTCATGTGAGACAATTCATCCACATAGGATTCAGTGCATTCACCTCCTCTGTACTTAAAACGTTTTAATTTGCTGTAAATTCACTTTCCCTGTGTTGTATCCTTTCATGGAAGCTTCCATATTTAGGTAGTTATGATAAAGCGTTGTACATTTTGATTATCATGCATTTTAAGCGTCCTGTATTTGTACTAAAGCACTATACATTTTGTCTGTTATATACTTTTACAAAGTTTTGAGAGATCCCACTTCTTTTTCTGATACCTCACTGAGTTGTATAATTGTACTGCCCAGTTAACATTGTCATATACCATGTTATCCTTGGAGTTTTCTTTTTGACCCTGTTCTTTACAAGTTCTAATCTCCCTGGGTAGTCCAAACTGGGTCAATTTGTTTTAATCAACTTGGTTGACAATGGCTACAGAGTGGGGAAGATAAAATTTTCAAAGAATTGGAGACTTATGGCATTTAATAGCATGCATGTTAAATAATTTTTCTAGTGGGGAGGGTCATATTTATGGAAATGGTTATATAGCCACTTCACAGATACCTTATACATTGTTGAATACTTTAATTTAATTTAACTTTTTTTAATATGGTGCACTGTAGGTTGCTATATGATGTCTTCATACTATCTCTTCATATTCTCTCTTTTAGAAAGTCAAGGGATAGAAAAGGGGCCTTTTTTTTCATTCTTTGAGATAGAGGTAGGTTGAGGGTTATATCTTTGTACATGGGTATCTAGCGTGAATTCATTGTTAAGATTCATTTTTGTTTCTCTCTAAATTATGCTTAATGATCACATGTATTAGTATAATATTATATTTTACGTATAATAATTTTATATTCTAAATATAATATTACATCTATAAATTAGATCGACTTAAGATAATATGATTTTTTCCTCTTGCTCGGATAATGAATAGAAATATATTACTCTTGATTTGAGATCAATAAGTGTTAACATTCCCTCATCAATTCTTGATTGATAAAAGCCAGGCGCCACATCTATGCAATCAATGTCCTCCTATGTCTTACTTGACTTAGCTAACTCATTTCTTAATCGTGAATTGCCTCATTACCTTTTGAACATTTGGCATCCTACTTACTCATCTAAAACTTATATATTTCTAAATTACTCATTGTGTTACTCAAATAATCTCTGGTACATAATTTACATATTAACCCATAACAACAATATTCTTATTTTTCCCACTTTCTATATTTATGACTAACATTAATATTAATTTCTAAATTAATTTTATTTATTACCAAATTTAACATTATAAGAAGATTTTTCTATCCTTGGAACACTCGCTGTTATAGACAATTGTTTATTGTTATTGTGCATAGCTTCTGGAATCAACTATGCGAGTTTATTTCTTTGACATGTCATGTCAAACTCCATGATCCACCATTATGGATCAAACTCCATGATTCGTCACTCTTTTTTCTTGTCTTGCTCTCTTCTTCCTCGTGATGGATAATAGAGTTTGATCTAAAATGTTGAGGAAATAAACTCACACATTGAGAAATAAACTCACACAATTGATTACAAAAATTGTGCACAATAACATCATAAATTGTGAAAATCATATATATCTACAGTTATTTATAATATTAAATACTTAGAACACTATTGAAAAACTTAAAAAATTAAAATTTGATATACAAAACATCTTGAACCATCAAATCTGATTTCAACACATCCCACGAATGATCTCTGTCATCCAACATTCATTTTCATACCAACATTAAATTTAGAATTTGGAAGAATGAAACAGCCTTAAATTGTAATCACATTCAATTGATACCATCCATGATGAATGCAATTGACTACTGAAATAATTGAACATTGGTTTTCACAAAGTTTCAAGATATGAAAGTTATAGCCCAGATGAAATCTCTGACTCTTTCGTGTACCATCTACTCTCATATTGTCTGATTATAATCAAATGAGTACAAAATCTTTCTATGCCTGTAGAGTAAATACTTGCAAATATTCTGACAACTGATTTGATGTATGTCGATGTCTGTTTGATTAATAATGCATGAATGGTTATAGATCCTGCACAAAAGACAACACACATGTTTGGATTTAAAATATTTGGTCTTTGTCTATACTCTAGTTAGATGCATGGGATTATCTCTCATAATCAAAAGGTTTTGATTATCAAGTGCCACCATTCTTTCATCAATTTTTATTGATGAAAGTTGTGTCATATCTATCTGATCATTATCTTTATGTCTTATTTGACTTAGTTAATTCATTTTTTTGATTTATTGTTAACTTATGATCAATTGAAATTTTTCAATCCGACCCATCAATTTGAAAAACTTATATTTATAAACAATTCATTGTATTACTCAATTAACACATAATGACGTTATTATACTTTTCCCTATTTTTAATATTTATATTCAATACATAAAATATTAATTTTCAGATTGATTTTTTTTATTACAAAATGAAACAAAATACAACATGAGGATTTTGAAAGTTGTCTATAGTACTAAACATTTAGAACACATTTTTCTTGTTATCTAGATGGATTTCTAATTGAAATAAAAAACTAAAAGTAGTTTTATGTAGAATATCTTGACTTGCTCAATCTAATTTCAACACATTTTGGGAATGAATGATCTCCTCCATCCTTCTTATACTGATATTAAATTTAGAATCTAGAAGAATGAAACATCTTAGAAATTTGAATTGCCTTGAAAAAAGAAACCCATCTCAAAAAAATGTAATCATATTCAATTCATGTCGCCATCTTTCCTATATTAACATTAAATTTAGAATCTAGAAGAATGAATCATCTTAGGAAATTGAACTGCCTTGAGGAAAACAAACCATATCAAAAGTGTAATCATATTCAATTCATATCATACTTGATAATGCAATGAACCATAAAAATGATTGAATATTGGTTTTTGCAGATGGTCCAGACATGGAAGTTATAGTTCAAATTGGATCTTTGACGAATTTTTTGTTCCATTTGTTATTGTATTGTCTGCACTTATCAAATGACCAAAACTACTTTTATGTGTTTGGTGTAGGGGAGAGGAGCGAAAGTTGAGCATGTTCCAATAGTTGTAATAACATTTATTAATGTAATATCTAATATTTTCAATAGTATAACATTAGTAGTTATGACAAAGCTATTAATGTGGATCATAAGTAATCATAACTGAATTAATTCTATTTTCTAGATCTAAAAAGAAACAGACTATGTGATTCTACATTGACACACCAATAAAACATGATTCCATGTACACATTTTAAAATTTAATACACAACTATCAATCTCCTCTTTTATTGAGCTTTTTATGGATCTCCCAATAAGAAGCATGTTAGTGTAGCATAATATTTCATAACATAGACTTGAAACCTTAGTTATAAGCAAGAGTTTTGATAAATAAACCACTGCGAAAAAAAAAAAAAAAAAAAATTGAAATCATCATACACAATTTTAAAATATGCTAAATCGAAATACTAAATTACTATATCTTCTCTTCTAGACACTTGCAAACATTCCAATACACATTGATGTATAGACTTATGATCTCGTGATCTAATCTTTAATCTTTCCATACATAACAGACAAAGAGAGTGGACATGAATGATCTAATCTTCAATTGGAACATAGGGTACAACATCTTTGTTACACAAGGTGTGGACATGAATGCACACCCAATCACCTGGTGGTCAAGAACCCAAGGGTTTATTAAATCTAGCTTTACAAACAAGATCGACCTATTAGAACAACAAGGAATCAAAAGGTGAAATTCGTATGTGTTGGCTTGATGCACCCAAAATCCATATTCAATCTGATTTAATCACACCAGTCATGAAAGTCTAAAATATGGTACAATACCAGTGGGCGCCAACCCAAATAACTTGTTAATTCTAGTTTAACAAATTCGGACACGAGAACCATGTTGAATCTGATTATATTACATCCTTAAAATCTGATCACTCGTAAAAATTTGAGAAGTAGAATTCAGACCGATGTACAATTTATCTTTATAAACAATGAGAATCCAAAGATAGGAAAAAACACATTCATTTTCTACTAACCCTGAATTAGAGTAGCAAGAGCTTGACCATGTGTATGCTCTATATAACCATTTACTACTGTCCACTTTAAATCTTATGAAATAAAAGGGTTTTCATTATTATACTTTTTGAAATTACAATTTTTTAATGGGAATATATGTATTTTCTACTAATCTCAAATTTGTTTCTTAAATTCATAGTCTCCAACATAATTTTATAATTTTTTAGTGCATAAGTTGAAGACACTGCAGTCATTTTTAGATATGTGACCTAGTCCAACAAGGCATAAACTTAATAGGAATGAATTAATTCAAATTAAGGTAGGGTATGCATGAATTAATCTAACTAAGACAAGGCATACAAAAATTATGGGTAATAGTTTGGGTTAAGATTGGTTAATGTACTGAATGAACTAAACTGAATAGTAACATTGTGTATGTATAATATTAATAAAAATTTATGATGCACTGGTGTAGAAAAAAAAGAGTAATTTAGATATAAGGTATTCATATTTGTTTTTATTTTTAATTAAAAGGGGGTTGATCCTTACTCCACGACAGCCCAAGGGTTGTTTAGAACGACTATTTACAACAAGGTCAAGAAAGACCATTAACAACAGACTAGCAACACAAATTCTAATCTACATCAAGAATGGGTAGACAACTCACCAACCACTTGGGGAGTAGAGTGAGAGTCTGTAGAGTGATTTTTTCTTCACCAGTGGACAACCATATAGGTGATACTTTCAGTAGGGTCCCTACTACAAGGGGAAGGTGGAAAAGTCCTCTTTGAGAGAGAATAAGCAATAGGAACAAAATGTTGACAATGTAGTATCTTAACAACCAAGGATTGACATAAACCAGGAGAATCAACAGTTGAAGAAGAGTCCACGTGGCTAGAGGAGACCACATCAACAACAAGAGGTTGGGTTGGATCCAGTGAGCCAAAGGAGGCTAGGTCAGTAGAAGCACCCCCTGTGGGGATTCATCATCATCCTATGAAGATTCATCAAAGGAAGAGTTGGATGCATGAACAGCCAAATGATCATCATTTTCATCCCTCCACCAAGTAGCAACACCTCTTCAACATGCAAGATAATAATCTATAGCCAAATGACCAGTGGCACCAATGACATTGAAAGGAGATTCCCTCATAATCTAGCGGTTGAGCCCAAGACCTATCCCCGACCATGAGAACCACTGATCTAGGGAGGGGAGTGGAGATGTCAATATCAACCAAAATGTGAGGAAAAATAAAGAGGCTCATCACAGTCGTAGTCTCATCCACCTTTATAAAATGACCAATAGAATTTCCAATGGCCTCATAGAAAGATTTTTCCCAAAAATGCAAGGGGATATTAAAGAGATGAACCCCATACTAGAAACAAACCGAGAAGTTCAATAAGAGGGTTAAATGAGGTTGTCTAGGGTTTGGCCAAGAGAGAGTGAATCCCCAACAACCACAACTTTATCAACACCAAATCACATTCATTAGAAGAAGTAAAAAAAAACAAAAAACCCTTAGCATAGGGGAAAAGATCGATGCTACCTAGGACTAAAGGTCTACATGAATCAGACACCCAATGATGTAGATCAAGAAGAGAGGGCTAGAAGCCAAAAAAATTACAAACCAACCCGCAATGTCCACCAATTTCCACCAATTTTGGGCCACATACCACCACAGGGGATGTCTTGGCACAAGCCATAGATCAAGATTTCACTTTTGAAGGGCACACACCACCACAGGGGATGTCTTGGCACAAGCCATGGATCAAGATTTCACTTTTGAAGGGATAGTAGCAATAGACTTTGCAACATAGGAAATAATCCATCCACCAACAAGAGGCTTTGGGGGCACCATAGTACTAGGTTTCTTTGAAGTGTTCCCATCATGCACATCTCCACCAGAAACCCTACCACCAATAGGATCAAGAACACCTAAATCATTATTCACTCCCCAACCCACCAGCAAGAGAAGAGGGTGAAAAGGGTCTCCCACACCCAACACACCACAGGTGGACCTAGGGGCAAAAGGGGTGCAGAAGTAATGTCACCCAACATTGAAACTCCCACACTAAGAAAAAGATGACTCAAAGAAGACCTAGAAGCACCTGGGCTAGTGCCAACCATTGGAGAGGGAGAATACATAGAGCTTGGAGAAGGAATTTTGAAATATTCTCTCATGGTCTTAAAAATTATCAATAAGTGCTAACTCTTGTATTCACATTTGTTACTTAAAAATATAAACTTTCTTTTAAAATTAATACAAATATTTTAGTTTTATATTTGTAATAATGAAAATTGCATATTCTACACTTTTTCCTTTCATTTTGGACTCACTCTAATCTATTTTTCCCTCATACAATGAATACTGTTTAAAATGTTGTATTTCACATAAAACAATTCCAAATCAACTGAGCCTCACTTGTCTCAACTCTCTCTCTTAAGGAGATATCATTATAAATAAGACCTTGTTCCATTTATCCTCAATCACTTTCATTTCAAGATAGAAAGATTTTTTTCTTCTAGAAGTTATTTCCAAAAGAGATTTTTTCCAACCTTTAACCATCTCTTTAACTTTCTTCAATTCTTGAGTTAAAATAAACATAGGAGTGCCATTGAAAGGGGTATTCCACCAATCTTTAACAAGCATTTCAAAAGCTGGGTGAATAAACCATATAATTTCATACTTGAAAAGAAAAGGACCTTTGATAGCTCTATTCTCCCTGCTGAGAAGCAAGGCATTATAGTTTGGCTCAATTCTAGGAAGCAAAAAGAGAGGTAAGAGAGAATGTTCCAATTGCTTATTATTAATAATTTCTCTAGTTTAACCTAAATTAGGTCTTCTCCCTAACACTTATTTCTCCAGGTGAACTTTTCTCCTCTTAATTCTAAGTCAATCATTCATACCTCATAAATGAAGTCTGCTAGACCACACATACTATCTAAGAAATCTTCATGACCCCTATGTTCTCTAAAGGGTAAAGAGGAGAATTGAAATCACTACCAATTATATAATAATCATGTTTTTTAATTCTGAATATGATCTACCAATCCATTCCATAGCTCTTCCCTCCCAATTCTACTATTGGGAGCATATATGTTCATCAAGTTCCATCTTTCCAAAGAATTAGTGTCCTCCATTTGAAGAAAAATACTATTTCTATTGACATCCATAAGATGAACATTGAGAAGTAAAGGGTTCCATATAATAGCATGACCACCAGAGGCCCCTTACAAATCAGAAATAACAAAGTGAGACGGATGCCAAATATTCTTAACTATCTTTTCAAAATATTCATTTTTCATTTTAGTTTCTTGAATCAGAACAATATCAATTCTATTTTCAATAAGACAACACTTGAGAAAATATTGTTTAGCGGGATTGGTAAGTCCTCTTAAGTTCCATGAGATAATCTTATTTTGAAAAGGGGGAAGAAGAACCCGCCTTAACCACCTGAGAGATCATCCAAAGCTATCTCTTTTTGTTCTTTACCCCAAAAACATTTTCAAGGTTTTTTTTTTCCACTAGCAACCTCCCTAGCTATTTCTTTGTTTCTTGAATCTTTTTGGGAAGGTCTACCCACTTTACTATCTACCCCTACATCCACTTCCTTGTTTTGTTTTCTATTTTCTAGACACTTGAGTCCAATCTTCCTCAGGGTCATCCACCTTAGAAGGAGAAGAGAAACCAAGAAGGGCGAGACAGTCCTTTAGAATTTTTCTTTCTTTTGTCTTGTCAATATTCTTTAAGACTTTCTTCTCCACATCTAGAGAAAGGAAAATTTATCCTTCCTCCATATCCTAGAGGGAGAAAACATCAACCTAATGTTTCTAAAACTTCTTAGGGAGTTTAACTTGATAAATATGAATGGAAAAGGGAGGATTCATACTAGGATAAGGGAAGGCCTTCTCTTCTTCATCATTTATATTCAAAGCCTATGGATCCTTAGAGAATCACTTATCTTCACTAGTATTAGGTTTATATATAACATCCCGATGAAAACTCTTATCATGCTCCAAGTGTAGGGATGGATGATCAACTCCCTTTTTTATGGTTGGTAACCTCATTAGAAGTTTTTACTAGAATAGTAGAGACCCCAAAAATGGAATCAACTATTGAGAAGATTCTAAAGATCATTTTTTCTTAGTCCAATTGATAGATCCTTGATGCACCTTCTCCAGATGGAATATCCCCTAATTGATGACTTATTCTCCACTTCATGTATCCTTACCTACTCTTTTATCTTTTTCAGTAGTTTGTTGATGGTTCTTTTCTTTCTCCTATTGAGAGGAGTGTTGGATCTATTTTCTTATAACAACCTCATTTCTTCCCAATGTAGGTTTTTTGTAGGCCACACTTAGGTGGCCAAATTTGTTATAGTTCTAGAAGAATAAACTAGCATTTTCATAAACAATAAATTGATTCCATCTACCAATTTTAGATCTTAAGGTAATAGAAGTAGGAAGGACCTTATTTACCTCTATGTTAAGAGAGGTCAAATTTTATTCTAGCTTATTTTCTTAATTTACCCCTAGACATTTATGCAGGGCTTTTATTCCTTACTTTTTTGTGAATCTAGCATCCTCAAACCTCTCAAATTTTTACCTTAGGTTTTATTCCTTCCATACTACCTGGTTTGGGATCTAATATTTGTTTAGTTATATATTGGATCTAAAACATATGATGTGTTTCTTTACATGGTTCAATGATTTCATGTTTTTATCCTATAATAATATAATATGTGATGAATTCCTTTACATGTCATCTCTTCATGTAATCCTTTTCCTAGGGAATATTTTTAAGGGTGACCTTTTTCTCACATAAATAATTTGTTTTCTAATTTAATTCAAGATTTACATTATAATATTTTATATTTGTGTACTTATGGGAATATATTTCATTTACATGTACATGCTGCTAAATCACTTATCATCTATGTTTTATTTTATTTTTCTATTAGGAAATAAATATCAAAGATTATGAGGATCAATCTCAATCCAATAAACCAATCAAATGATGAGATACAAGGATTGGATAACTATTAAAAAAAAACCTAAAACTTGCATGAAAAATTGAAACTTAAGTTACCTTAATGTGGAATAACCATGATTCGATCCTTCTTAATGATGCCAAAAGGTGTCCTTTATATCATGCTTAATAATCCTATCTTATGTAAACTTATAATAGTAAAGAATAAAGAATAACATCATGATAACATAGTAGCAATGAGACACAAATGAGCATCATAATAACACCACAAAACACATGATTTACATGAAGAAACCATTGTGATAAAAAAATCCACTAAGAAGAGAGGCTAAGTATGCATTATCAATAATATATGTGATTATAATACTTTCACTTTCATTTTCCTTTTTTGCCTCCAACAGAGCAACACCTAAAAGGAAACTTGTATCCACACAATGAAAATTTCCACATAATCTAGAAAATAAATAAATAATCAGAATCCATGTGCAAGAGAATAGACAAAAATTCTATCAAATATGACACAAGATATCAAGAAAAAAACTAGCTTCCAAAAGAATCCATGCTTTAGATATTATTCAAAAATAAACATTACAATATATCTTCATGTTAGGATTAAGTAATACTGAGAGGCGGGTGAATCAGTATTACAACACTTTAAACATGACCTTAGTACATTCCAAATTAACCAAATAATTGTTGAAATGAAAAGAACATAAACATAAAGCATACAACTCATAACACCGTGAGTTTTTTGTTGAGGAAACCCTTGCCAAGGGAAAACCCCGGTGGGGATGGTACCCACAAATATGTACTAAAAGTTTCATGTCACTGTTAGGAGACATAGCCCTGTTAGGAGCTGATTATTATATTAGCACATTTCCTTGTTAGAGGAATACAGAAACCCTGTTAAAGGTATATTGAGATCACTGCTCATACAATCAGAAATATGATTCTATTACAATGGTTTCTCAATAGGGAACAATACAAGTATCTACTATGCTTAGGTAGTTCATGTTATATTTCACATCACCATCTACCTGATTCTGACATCACAATGTATTCATTTGTTCGCATCCATTCATCACATCTCCATACTATCACATACATACTTTGCTTCACAAAAAGCTCTTCCTATATATATATATCATTATATGTCCAGTCAACTTCCAATGCATCAAAAAATAGAATTAACACATATACAAAAGGTAAATACCAAGTTGGTGATCATACACTAACAAAAAAGAGGTAATCCCTAATCTAAATCCCACTTAGCACATTTGGAATCCACATTATACTCCCTTAATCATCGCAACCTTTCATCTGTCATGTATCACTGTTACTTTGTCTTCGCATGTCTTCAACATACTGTAACTTACTGTGATCAACACCAAAACATAATTGACCTTAAATGAAGGTCATATACATCCCAAAATATCTTCTCCTAAGATCACTTTTCTTCATTCGTCATATACTGTCTTTGCTGACCAAAACTATACTGCTATACTCTGTAATTGTGCTTTATGGACTTAGTCATTTTGCAAGCTATAAACTCAAAACTATGTTTGACACCAAGTGACCATCCATACCATATGTGTTTCCATAAATGAAAAACCTAAAGTATTTCATAACATTCTTGAATGAACCACTTTCCAACAATCTCTCCCTTTGGCATTGATGACAACACTTAGCAAAAAATGACTAAGTGTTAATACCAAAAATAATATACACTATCCTTCTTTATCTTCTCTACATATTACTCTATCTCTTATGTGTACATTTTTCATATCTTCTTTTCTCCCCCTTTGACATTAATGGAAAAAGGTATACAAAAATGTTGAATAACTAAATTGCTTGCCAAAAAGTTTTATACCATCTTTAGCACATCCTAGAATGAGCTTTCCAAGATCTTCACTTCCTCTGACTAGGTATTTACTAGTATCTGACTCACATGAATCACTCCATTTAGTGTAAAAGAGGATTTCTCTGCTACCTTTAGCTTGGTAGGCATGAATCTAGTGAGGGCCTACTCTATTTTCTCCATGTCTAAAATGTGGATCTCAAGAATTGATAAATTAGGAGTAATTAAACTCTTCACCGTACCAAATCTTCCCACAAATCTCCCTTTCTCTGTATCCAAAATACTCAATTTATCCAATATCTTAGACACTTCTCTATCTAACTCCAATATGGTATGTGAGGAGCTCTCACAACTATTCATCAACTTGTCTAGAGTTTTTTGTCCTTTTCTATTATATCCTCAATATTTTTAATGTGTCTGATATGATTTATACAGTAGCTATATAACTTTCTATCATGAGACACACAAATATTTGCTTGAGGTATGGTTTTTTGTAGTATGCCTAAGTCCCAATAAATCAACTTTCATACTTCCTCCAACTTCTTTGCAAGGTACTTCTTCTATGCCTTTCTTCAGCGATCTTCTCTAAGGACTCATAATGACTGTCAAAGTCATCCAATACCTTTTTTGAATTCTTTGTATTGTCCTTTGACTGGAAAATAAGAGGTATAGGTAGGATTTTTTTGAAAGTATCAACTTCTCTTTCCATTACCCTTGACATCTTCTCACCTTTCTTCTTAGATCTCCTTCTCTTTACAAATGCAATGAAGGATAGCTTCGTCAAATCATCCTTATCCATACTCTCAACATCAGTGTTCAGAGTTCTATCTCCACTTGTTAATAATAAAGATGAAGAAATAGATGCATGAGTTTCTTGTTTCACTTCAACTTTATCTAGTGCTTCCTTCTCTATTTCAACTTTGCTCACTTTCTTCTCTTCTTTCTTTGTCAATATTACATCAATGCTTCCTCCATAAATGTTAGTATCCTTCTCAAAAGGATAATTAACATCCTGTGAAGTGTCCAAAGACCTATAGAAACAAAGAAATCTGGTTTCTTCATAGTACTGACAAAATGATTATTGTCTTCATCCTTTGATGTATCAAGGTTTACATCAGCTATTATTGATGACTCTCCTTTTATAATTTTAGGCTTAGTATCTTTGGGAGGTGAGGACTTCTCAGGTTCAATTCCTATCAAAACCTTATCAATTGCCTTCTGCATTTCCTCAATAACTTCATCATACTTTCTCCCCATTATCTTCACCAATATTGACTTGGTTTGCAACAAAGGTTTCAAAGCATTTAATATATTTTCCATTTCTTTGACTGAAACAACAGGTAACATATCTTAAACTACTTGTACTCTGATTGTTCCATCTTCTATCTGTGCTAACTATTTCCTTATTTCTAACTTCTCATAAATTTCCTCTGGTATACTGCCTTCTACTTCTAACAAGTTATTCTTAGAAGAAAGAAAATAATTTATTATCATGTCTTCAATCAAAATTTTATCGGATGCCTCATACCTCTCATAGTATCTGATTAATGAGATAAGATTTCCTTGCTAAACTATTCTCTTCTCAATTATTTTCATGTCAGGTTTCCAGATTTGTTTCACATCAGTGTTCTTCTCTTCAACTTTACTCTCTTATCCCTTCTTCTCTTCAATTTTCTTCTATTCTCCCTTCTTCTTTTCAATTTTTGTCCTCTATCTCTTAGTCAGAGAGTCTGTTTGGTGGATCTTTTGTTCCTTCTAGGAAATTCTATGAATTTCACTTCCTACGATGTTCTCTTTGGTGGTGTAGGTGTAGTATCTGGTACATAAATCACAGTAGAGGGTGTATTGATAACCTTCTCAACTTCTAGAGGTAGAAGGTTTATAGGAGCAGTTCTCGCCAACCTAGAATCTCTTTATATCATATTCTTTCTTACCTCTTTCATCTCCTCCTTTTTATACCAGCCTTGGCTACTAGATCATCAACCATATTTTCTACTTTTCTCTTTCTTACAACTCGAGTCTTATCTTCCCTTATCTTCACAGACTTCTCTTCATAGGTACCCAATCTTTCTTTAGATGGATCAATTTCTAAGGATAGGATATGTTCTAATTTCATGTTCAAGAAATCATAAATGACTTTATATCCTAGAGGATAACACCACTTCATCCTATGTTGCACTGCCTCAAAGAAAACACAACCAGTTTCAACCATGAAAGAAATTGTATCCTTGCATTTTTCTACCAATGCCTCGAGGATCCTCATTCTTTCCTTCATATTTATTTGCAAGATTTTGGTCATCCCAAATAATTCACCATCAACCCATGTACTTTTCTGTCTTCTATATATCTATGTGATTTGAATTCTAGTGGTTTCATTGTCCTTCCAAGCTCTAGGGTTCATACCATGAAATTATGACCAATATGAATATACATGTGTATTAATAGAGACCCAAACCTGAATTCCATTGACTTATCCTTCTTGATTTGCCTCACATTCTCCAAAAACTATTATGCAAGTACTTCACAAAGGTTATACTTAACATTTTATTTCACCATTTTATATGTCATCATGATCACTCCTATTGTTATTGAGCTAGGTTGGCTACTGAAATGTAGTTTATAACCTAGAATCATTGAAATAAATCTAACATCTTACTAAAATATATTGTTAATTGTCATCTCTCTCTTATTCTATTGTGAGTGTGTTAGGGTTTCCGCTTGTTTCTTTGTCTACTTCTCTGCGAAAGGGATAACACCAGAGTTATCCAAACTTGTTATAACATGAGCTAAGTTGCTGAAAATCTTCACTCGCTGATCTCCAATCCAAATGAAATAGTCATGAACTCTTCTTAGAATGATCTTAATCCATTCCTCTTCATCAAATTCATAAAGTTCAGTCATCCACATTATACTAAGTTTCTCAAGATGCGCAAACTCATCTTCCATCTTACCATCTGATCCAATCATGTCTTTCATCTCTTTATAGATCTCAAAGTCTCCCAGAGACTCATACTTATAGTGAATGTAAGCCCTAATGTATTTGACATATAGAATGGCGTAGGGTGTTTGTGAAAACGCACCTTCAGGATCATCTTCAGCTAATTTGTACAGATGTTTCTTGAATTTATACCTAGGCATTTCGACAACATCAAAAATCAACATAGTATCCATAACCAAAGCTTCACAAATGATCTAAATGCCTTTTATCTTCCAATTCTATGAATTTCTAATTCGATCAAATGCTCAACAGACACTATTCTTTGCTTGTCTCAGCTCAAATTCCTATTCTCCTTAGGTTTTTTTCTTCGAATGATGTTCAGAAAAGTTATTTTGATTGACCTTATACTTTGTTGTGTAAAGAAATGACATAGTTCCCAATAAAATCATCTCTGTACATAATCCATTTGATTAACAATCTGGCGATCACAGGATATAGATTTTTAAAACTATGCGATCACTGATCACAGGATATAGATTTGTAAAACTATGCGATCACACATATAAGTTCCATAATATCTCCACATACTCTCTCTAAGATTGCAAGAGCTTACTCCTCGTAATTAGGGGCTGGATAGATTTCTTATATTTGCTTCCAATGATCCCCCTAAGGCCATGCTTGGCCATCTAGGTTGATGTGGAAATGCTCGCATCAGGAAAAGACTCAGTAGCATCTACTAACTCTCCCTGAACCATTTCCTCATTTGATTCCTTTACTTTCCATACCTTACCACTATTTACATCTCTTTTTTTTCTGAAATGACTGTTAAATTATTCTACAATACTCTTAACATCATTAGTACTCTTCTTTGTATCAATAGGTGGAGGACCACTTCAATTCGCAGGTCTATTGTATCTAAAAAACTTTGCTATGTGTCCTAGATTATGAAATTTATAGCATGTAGGAGGTGTTATGTTGTGATTAACCTATGACTTACAATAATTTTCAATGTGCCCAAAGTTATTGCACTTGTAACATGTGATCTTAGTTGTTGTTCCTTCCCTATTGTAATCTTTCTTGATTCTTGATTGATTAGGTTTCCTACAATCTACCTTCTTGTGTCCAAATCCATTATAATTAAAACAATATCCTGAAAAGGGTTTGTAAGGATCTTTACCTCTACAGTCTCTCTTCATGTGTCCAATATTGTTGCATCAAAAAAATCTACCTCTGAAAGGTTTGATATGATATTAGGTTCTTCAAGAGTAGGTCTTTCTCCATTAGTCTTTACTTCTAATTTTTCTTCCCAAGTCTTTGAACATTGAGCTTCATTGAAGCCAATTCTAGTCATGTCTCCTTTAGGTTTCTATCTATCTCTCTACTCATCAATCTTACCACTGCATGAATGAATTTTTTCAATATGTTTCTTTGCCTCAACAATTTCTCCTTTTATGATCTGATTATATTTCTCTAATTCCAGATATTTCTTTTGTAGTGATCAATTTCAGTCTTCATTTGTCCCATCTAAATATTTGTATTTTATAAGGTTTCTTAAATTTTATTTCTATCATCCTTTACCTATTTAATCTCATTGTCCATCTGAAGGGGTGTAGTTTCATGATCAAGCATCAAAGTATCTTTCTCTTTTTCAAGTTGTTTTATCTGATATGAAGTATAATTGTCTGAATCCTATTTTATCTTATCCATAAGATCCTGTCTCTGACTCCTGGATAGTTCAAGTTTTTCCTTAAGTTTCTTGATGAAACCCTCAGCTCTTCTAAATTTGAATCTCAAGTCACCATTCTCTACTTTAGCCTTATCAAGGGCTTCAAGTGTTGCTTCAAAGTTTTCTTCCAAACTTTCATAATTGATCTTGATCTCCCTTAAGTTGTTACACTTTTTCTCTAAGGGCCAATAGCTCTGATACCAATTGTTAGGATTAAGTAATACTGAGGGGGGGGGGGGATGATTCAATATTACACCACTTTAAATATGAACTTAGTAAATTCTAACTTAACCAGATAATTTCTCAAATGAAAAGAACATAAACATAAAACACATAACTCATAACACCGTGAATTTGTTGTCAAGGAAACCCTGGGCAAGGGAAAACCTGAGTGGGATGGTACTCACAAATATGTACTAAAAGTGTTATGTCCCTATTAGGAGACATAGCCCTGTTAGGAGCTGATTATTACATTAGCACATTTCCTTGCTAGAGGAATACACAAACCCTATTAAAGGTATACTGAGCTCATTGCTCATACAATCAGAAATATGATTCTATTACAATGATTTCTCAATAGTGAACAATACAAACATCTTCTATGCTTAGGTAGTTCCTGTTATAGTTCACATCACCATCTGTCTGATTTTGACATCACAATTTACTCATCTATTCACATCCATTCATCACATATCCATACTAAAACATATATACTTCACTTCACAAAAATATATTCCTATGCATATGTTAGTAGACATATTTTTCTTTCTAAGAACACCTCCAAAATAACCCCTAAATGCCCAATCTGAAAGACACAAACCAATACTCACAGTTGGAAAGGCTATCATGAGATTGATAAATTCCCTCTGAATTGTGAGGTACAACTCCCTCTTCAAATGGTATTCAATGAATCAAACAACTTGATGTGTCTTTAACCTGAAGGCACTAAGGTATATTACCATCCACCCATCAACATGGAATGAATGTTATTATTAAATTTGTAAACTAAGAAAGAAAAAAATAAGTGACCAACATATCACTCATCTAATATCCCTAAAACAGAGAAGTAAAGGAGGTCTCAACATTTTATTTTGTATATGTGAAAACACCAAGCCCACATACCTATAATGCACACATAATTTTGAAAAAAGTGATACAGAAAAATATTTAAGAATGATTGGAATCACCAATAGGTATATTTCAATTCAAAAATCATACACCAAAACCTATAGTTTTACATATGCAAAATCCTATTTATTCTTAAACACTTAATAAAATGACCAACAAATAATTTTATCTTTGCACATCCTCAATTTGTTTATGAAAAAATCCAAATTAGACTCCCCCCTTCCCCTTGCTGGTTACCATCTTCCATTTTGAAAAATATACCTCCCTCTCTTGACAATCCTTATCAGTTTTTATAAATGATTCTTGAAAGGATTCTTTTAATTAATTTCCTTTTATCTTTATCTCCTGAAAACTTCCTCCTTTGATAGTTCCTTTTCATTAGAATGTGGCTTACACAATTTTCACTTTTGGAATATTACAAATACAACTTTACCGTAAAAATAAAACATCAATCAAGTACAATAATGAGAATATAACATATATCCTTGTTTCTCTATTCTGTCATAATTTTCTCAGTATCTTCCATGTCACTCTTGACAATATATTTTTTATCTGCACCATCTATGATTTTTCTTTATCATTTTCCACTACCTCTTTATGACACATCTATGGTAAGTCAAATACCTTATCAACATCCTTTGAAATTCACAATGCAAATTCTATCAACATGAGGATAGGCACCAAATATGTGGTTGGACATATATCTAAATTTATTCTTGTTCTTGTCAGAATAAGAGGTTGCTGGCCTCTTTGATAGAGCCACACACATTTGGCTATAACTTATGATCCCAACCATATTTTGGAAATGTCTTTGGTGAGGTCCTAGAAAACTTGTTTCTTGAAAACATATCAAAAAATTAGGAACATATAATGGTGGAGAAAAAGGATATGTCCCCCACATTGAGACCTATTTGTATATCAAAAAATATGTGATTTTGGACTACTGAATTTTGTATTGTAAAATATTTCACACCATTGGTACCAACACCAACATCTACTTCATGAGTCATTCCAAAAATATTTTCACCATCACCAATAAAAAATGACTTAACCAGTGTTCTCTTTGAAAAGCTTTGTAACCAAAGCCTTTTATCTTGGAGACACCCAACAACATATGACAAATGCATATTTTGCGGCTAGTTGTAGAAATTTATTTCTAATGTCATCCTTCAAAGCATAAGCCACTGGTTTTCCATCAATTATCTAGGAAAATATAGCATCAAGAAGAACCAAATATTTATGTATTGAATCAGATACACTAACCCATAAGGCCTCTCTTCTTCCCCCCAAATATTTTTTTAGCATTTATAAATAGAATATTTCATTCTAAATATTCGGTTTCTTCAATTTTTCGGTATGAAAATGCAAGTGTTTGCAATCCTTCTTCACCATATTTGGTAAGATGATTTCTAGTGGCATTTTCATGACAAGAGTGTTAGAATAGTCCCAAAGGATAACTGAGAGGGGGTGGGGGGGGGGGGGAA
>MU227784.1:2477379-2521414 GCA_018584345.1 Thuja plicata | reverse complement strand
TTATCTTCTTTAATCTCAAATTGAAACATCTATATGCTTTGATTTTAGTAGAATAACCAAGGAAAATACCTTCATCACTTCTAGCATCAAACTTACCAACACCATCATCTCTCTTGATGTAGCACTTACTACCAAAGATTTTGAAATACTTTACTGTAGGTACTTTGCCAAACCAAAGTTCATAGGATGTCTTATCCGCGCCTGGCCTTGATTGGGTTCTGTTGATAGTATATACTATTGTGTTTACTACATCTCTCCAATAGGTGTACGCAAATTTTCCTTCAATCATCATAGTGCACGCTGTATCAAGTATGATCCTGTTCCTCCTTTCTGTAATCCCATTCTACTAACGGATTCTAGGAGCACTCAACTATCTTTTAATACCATGTTCTTCACAATAATCATAAAACTGATCAGAGGTGAACTCTCCTCCTCTATCTGATCTCAAACATTTCAGTTTCAATCCAGATTCATTCTCAACTTTAGCTTTGAATATTTTGAACTTCTCAAAGGCTTCAGACTTCTCCTTTAAGAACGCAACCCACATAATCCTAGAAAAATCATCAACAAACAAAATGAAGTACCTCTCTCCATAGTATGATCTTGTTTGGGTAGGACCACACAAATCTGTATGTACTAGGTCCAATTTTTTTTCAGTTGAGTTCTTCTTGCTTTTGAAGGAACTCCTTAAATGCTTTCCCATAACACATTCCCTGTATATTGTGTCAACTAGTCTTGCAATACTTGGTAGGTCTCTAACTACCTTAACATTGCTGATCTTTACTATATTATCAAAATTGATATGACAAAGTCTCTTGTACCATAACCAACTGTCATCCACATTTGCAACAAAACAACTTACATTAGAATTAAGATGAAAAACATTACCTTTTGTTTTGGAGCCTGATGCAATTATGTCTCCATCCTTGTTGTTAATGATGCACTTGTTGTCCTTGAACTCCAAATGATAACCTTTGTCAAGTAGCTGTCCAACACTCAGCAAGTTATGATGTAATCCATCAACATATAGAACATCATCTATCTTATTCTTTCCATCCAAAGTGATAGAACCTCTGCCTATGATAGGTTTAGGAGTGTTATCTCCAAATCTAACCATACCACCTTTGTACTTGTCTAACTAAATAAATCTATCTTTGTCACTTGTCATATGATGAGAGAATCCACTGTCAATGATCCAATTAGTTCTGATGTTTGCTTTGGAAATTAGGGCTAGCTCTTATTCTTCCTTTTCATCTGCAATGTCCATTTCCTCAAGCAACCTTTCCATATCTCTAAGGGCAAGAAATCCAATTTCATCTTCTCCTGAATTTTCATTGGTTACACCTTCTTCAGCATGATAACATTCCTTCTTATATTTGGGTTTGTAATCAGATCTGAACTTCTTGACTCTTGTGGGACATTTAGATGCAAAGTGACCTATCTTATTACATAAAAAACATTTGAATGGAAGCTGTCCTTCATATTTTCCTTTTCCTTTCTTTTCTCTTCTAGTAATCATAGCAATGATTTCTTCAAGTTCTTCATCAACTTCTTCTTTCTCATGATGACTGGGGATGTGTAAGGATTTCTTACCATGGACTGAGGCTTTGAAAGCTATTTCACTTTTAGGTTTAGTCTTTAATCTTGATATCTCAAATGCAGAGATTTTGCTGATTAAAGTCTCTCTCTTGAAGTTTTGTGAGAATTGCATAGTTTCCTCTAGAATACTAATCTTGTTTTCATAGTCTGATGTCAAAGTAGTTAGCAACTTGTCCATTATATCTTCTTATGATATTTCACCACCATTGTTCCTAATTTCAGATACTGCTTCATTTATCCTTTGATTGTAAGCTCTAATGTTCTCTTCAGGTAACATCTCAAGACTATTGTATTTCTTCTTCCATGTCTTCCTGCGTGCATTCTTTGCTTGAACATCTCCTTCAACCATGTCTTCTAAATACTTCCATATGGTATATGCTCTGTCAATTTTCTTGATTTCAAAAAATTCACTGTCAGATAAGGCGCTGCTTAGGGCTTCTTTGGCAATTGCATTATGTGTAAATCTATCCTTTTGTCTACTAGTAGCATCATCCTTTGCAAGGTCTTTTAGAGATGAAATTACAACCTCTTGTGTGTCAATTTCAAAGATCTCAAAGCCAATACACTGTAAATGTGTTATCATTTTGTTTTTCCAATCCAAATAATTTTCTCCATCGAACTTAGGGCTTTCTTTTCTGAAGTAAGACATCTGATCTACCTTAAGCTGTTAGGCTTCTTCTCCAAGGCACTTGGCTCTGATACCAATTGTTAGAATAGTCCCAAAGGATAACTATGAGGGGGGGGGATGAATCAGTTATCAGTAACTTCAGTTCTTTTTACTTCTTTAACTTTAGAATACAATAAATTAAATGCTTAATTAAATAACACAGTACTCAACACACAATTTGATTATGGGGAAACCAAATGGTAAAAACCCCGGTGGGAATTAGCACCCACAATAAACTATACTTGTTTGTAGTAATCCCTGTTAGAAGATATTTCAACCCTGTTAGGAGTTGTACAATATAATGCAATAAGTATAGTGACCCGGTTAAGGGCCGGACCCTGTTAGGAGTCTTTTACAAATAAACCTGTTAGGGGTGGTGGACTCACTGTCTAAAAGCTCACTGCTTGATGATGAAGGCTACAACCTTTTGAATAATATAAATTCACTATATCTGATGATGAACTATAGAGTAGACTTGCTATCTTGATTAGTTCCAGTGTATTGCAATCTTTCACTTCTTCTTCACATAGACTCTTGATGAATGAACAAACTCTAATAATTTGCTCTGTACATCTTTCTTATCTTATCGTGTCATTCACACTTAACTTGTCACCTTTGACTTGTTACAAGTATCTTCCTCATAGTATGAGATCATGGGACCTATAAGACAACTCTTCATTACATTATTATCAGCTCTACTAACCACACAAGCATAATTATAACCATGCAAGTATAAACCAATTAGACGTGACGCTTCACTAAGTCGGCCTCACCAATTTAACTCTAACTTTACAATCTTCTTGAAACACGTTTGGCACCTTTGGATTAATATCATTAGCTCATAACTAAACATGAATATACACATGCATATACAAAAGATAGGCGCAACTCAAGAAACATGTGATATACGTCGGCCCTAAACTATTACACTTCCAGAACTGTAACTGCCAATAACAAAATTACATAACTTTTCTAAAACATCATATCTGGGTCTACGTGTATGAACATAACATAATAAACTTGTCAACAACATGTATCTATCCACACAAGTCTTCATATCATCATTCAGATAAGTACATACATAATTACTGTTGTATATTATATGTTGTCATCAATGACAAACATACAATCAATCAACTGCTCAGAATCAAATCTCCAAAACTGAATACCAAATTCTTTAACCATCTGCTTGATCCAAACCATGGTTGAACAATTAAGTGCTGCTGCAACATATTCGGCTTCTGCTGTTGACTGAGAAATACAGTTCTACTTCTTGCTTGTCCAAGAAACTAACCTATCTCCAAGAAATACTGCTTGTCCTAACATACTCTTCCTATCATCAATACAACCTACCCAATCTACATCTATATACACATGAAGTTCTACATTCTCTAATTTAGGATACCACAAACCATAGTCTATAGTTCCCTTTAGATATCTGAATATCCTCTTAATTTCCATTAGGTGATTCTTCTTGGGTTCAGCTGCAAATCTTCTAACAATGCCAACTGCATTATATATGCCAGGTTTATATTGAGTTAGATAAATGAGTTTTCCAATCATTTATTTGTACAATGTCTTATCAACTACTATGGAATCATCATCTTTTGAAAGATTGCCTCCTGTTATCATAGGGGTGCATACTGGCTTACAGTCTTCCATCTTAAAGGTCTTCAATATTTCCTTCACATATTTTGACTGATTAATGAATATACCTTTATCTGTCTGCTTTACATTTAGTCCCAAAAATTATTTTATAGGACCAATCATGCTCATTTAAAATTCATTCTGCATTTCTTTTACAAATGTTGTACTAAGCTTGTCATTACCTCCAAAGATAATGTCATCAAAAAATATGGAAACTAGTAATAGTCCATCAGGTGTCTCTCTTATGAATAGGTTACAATCTGCTACACCTTTCTTGAATCCAATCTTGGTAAGGTAACCATCAAGTCTCTCATACCAAGCTCTTGGGGCCTTTTAAGACCATAGAGTGCTTTCTTCAATCTGCATACCATGTCTGGTTTATTTGAAAGATTAAATCCTTTAGGCTGTTCTATGTAAACTTCTTCCTTCAAGTCACCATTCAGAAAAGTTGACTTTACATCCATTTGATAAACTTTAAAGTCTTTGAATGTTGCATAGGCCAAGAAAAATTTAATGGCTTCAAGTCTGCTCACAGGGGAAAATGTATCAGTGTAGTCTATTCCTTCTCTCTGTGCATATCCTTTACATACCAATCTTTCTTTGTTTCTTACTACTGTATCATCTTCATTCATCTTGTTTCTGAATACCCACTTTGTTCCAATCACATTTTTGTCACTGGGTCTAGGGACCAATTCCCATGTATCATTCTTAATTATCTGATCTAATTCTTCTTTCATTGCATTCTTCCAATCAAAATCATTACAAGCATCTTTAACACTAAAAGGTTCAATCTATGAAAGTAAACATACCTCTTCATCCATTGCTATAACTTTTTCTTTTGATCTGGTCAAAACACCACTTCTCTGATCTCCAATGATATCATCTTTATAGTGGTATCTAGATGTGAATTTAGGAACCTTAGGTGTTGCTTCTTCTTCTGTAATCTGTGATTCTTCTCTACTTGATTCAAGGTCATTGCATGAGACATCAATGCAATCAAACATTTCTTCAATAATAGTATCTTTGCTACTAGGCCTAGGTTAATCTTCAATCATAGGTGCATATTCATAGTACCTCTCTTGCACCATAAAATTTTCATCTATTTTTACATGAGTACTTTCAATTACCTTTTTCAATCTCAAATTGAAACATCTGTAAGCTTTTATTTTTGTAGAGTAACCAAGAAAAATACCTTCATCACTCCTGGCATTAAACTTAACAACACCATCATCTCTCTTGATGTAGCACTTGCTGCCAAAGATTATAAAATACTTTACTGTAGGTACATTACCAAACCAAATTTCATAGGGTGTCTTATCTACGCCTAGCCTCAATTGAGTTCTGTTGATAGTATAGACTGTTGTGTTTATTGCATCTCTCCAATACGTGTGCGCAACTTTTCCTTCAATCATCATAGTGCGCTACTATCAAGTATAATCCTATTCCTCCTTTCTGCAATCCCATTCTATTGAGGGGTTCTAGGATCACTCAACTACCTTTTTATTCCATGTTCTTCACAATAATCACAAAATTGTTCAGAGGTGAACTCTCCTCCTCTATCTGATCTCAGACATTTCAGTTTTAATCCAAATTCATTCTCAACCTTAGCTTTGAATATTTTGAACTTCTCAAAGGCTTCATATTTCTCCTTTAAGAATGCAACCCACATCATCCTTTAAAAATCATCAACAAACAAAATGAAATACCTTTCTCCATAGTATGATCTTGTTTGGGTAGGACCACATAAATCTGTATGCACTAGGTCCAATTTGTTTTTAGCTTAGTTCAGCTTGCTTCTGAAAGAACTCCTTATATGCTTTCCCATATCACATTCCCTGCACATTGTGTCAACTAGTCTTGCAATGCTTGGAAGGTCTCTGACTGCCTTGACATTACTTATCTTTACTATGTTATCAAAATTGATATGACAGAGTCTCTTGTTCCATAACCAACTGTCATCCACTTTTGCAAAAAAACAACTTACATCAGAATTGAGCTGAAAAACATTACCATTTGTTTTGGATCCTAATGCAATCATGTCTCCATCCTTGTTTCTAATGATGCACTTGTTGTCTTTTAACTCCAAATGATAACCTTTTTCAAGTAACTATCCAACACTTAGCAAGTTATGTTGTAATCCATCAACATATAGAATATCATTTGTCTTGTTCTCTCCATCCAAGGTGATAGAACCTCTTCCTATGATAGGTTTAAGAGTGTTATCTCCAAATCTAACCATACCACCTTTGTATTCATCTAAATGAACAAATATGTCTTTGTCACCTATCATATGATGAGAACATCCACTGTCAATGATCCAATCAGTTCTAATGTCTACTTTAGAAATTAGGGCTAACTCTTGTTCTTCCTTTTCATCTGCAATGTCCATTTCCTCAAGAAACTTTTCCATGTCTATAAGGGCAACAAATCCATTTCATCCTCTCCTGAATCTTCATCAGTTACACCTTCTTCAGCATGGTAATATTCCTTCTTATATTTAGGTTTGTAATCAGATCTGAACTTCTTGACTCTTGTGGGACACGTAGATGCAAAGTGACCAATCTTGTTGCATGAAAAACATTTGAATGGAAGCTATCCTTCATATTTTCCTTTTCCTTTATTTTCTCTTTTAGCAATCATAGAAATGATATCTTCTAGTTCTTCATCAACTTCTTCTTTCTCATTATGGCTAGAGATGTGTAAGGATTTCTTACCATGGACTGAGGCTTTGAAAGTTGTTTCACTTTTAGGTTTAGTCTTCAATCTTGATATCTCAAATGCAAATATTTTTCTGATCAAAGTCTCTCTCTTGAATTATTGTGAGAATTGCATGGTTTCCTCTAGAATACTTATCTTTTTTTCATAGTTTGATGTTAAGGTAGTTAACAGCTTGTCCATTATATCTTCTTCTGATATTTCTCCACCATTGTTTTTGATTCCAGAGACTGCTTCATTAATCCTTTGATTGTAAGCTCTAATGTTCTCTTCAGGTAACATCTCAAGACTGTTGTATTTCTTTTTCCATGTCTTCCTACACACATTCTTTGCCTGAATATCTCCTTCAAACATATCTTCTAAATAATTCCATATGGTGTATGCTCTGTCAATTTTCTTGATCTTAGAAAATTCACTGTCTGATACGGTGCTGATTAGGGCTTCTTTAGCAATTGCATTATTGGTAAATTTTTCCTTTTGTCTATTAGTAGCATCATCCATTGCAAGGTATTTCAAAGATGGAATAAAAAATTCTTGTGTAGCTATCTCAAAGATCTCAAAGCCAACACACTGTAGATGTGTTATCATTTTTTTTTCCAGTCCAAATAATTTTCTCCATTGAACTTAGGGGTCTCTTTTTTGAAGTACGACATCTGATCTACCTTAAGTTGTTAGGATTCTTCTCCAAGGCACTTGGCTCTGATACCAATTGTTAGAATAGTCCCAAAGGATAACTGAGAGGGGGGGGGGGGTGAATAAGTTATCAGTAACTTTAATTCTTTTTCCTTCTTTAACTTTAGAATTCAATAAAGTAAATGTACATTCAGATAGGATAGTACACAACACATAGTTTAATTACAGGGAAACCAAATGGTAAAAACCCCAGTGGGAATTAGCACCCACAATGAACTATACTTGTTTATAGTAATCCCTGTTAGAAGGTCTTGTAACCCTGTTAGGAGTTGTTCTTTACAAAGCAATAAGTATAGTGACCTGGTTAAGGGTCTGACCCTATTAGGAGTCTTTTACAAATAACCCGTTTAGGGGTGGTGGACTCACTGTCCAAAAGATCACTACTTCAATGGTGAAGGCTATAAACTTCTGTAGAACAGATATGCACTATATCTGATGATGAACTATAGAGTAGACCTGCTATCTTGATAAGTTCCAATGTATTGTAATATTCTACTTCTTCTTCACATAGACTCTTGATCAATGAACCAAAACTGATATTTTGCTCTGTACATTTTTTGTCTCTTTCCATATCATTCACACTTAGCATATCAAAAATGACTTGCTATAAGTATCTTCCTCAAAGTATGAGATCATGGGACCTGTAAGATGACTCTTCATAACATTCTTGTTGGCTTCAATAAGTACACAAACAATATTAATTCCACTCAACACAAACTGAATAGACGTGATGCTTCACTAAGTCGGCCTCATCAAATTATCTCTAACTTTGAAATCTTGTTGAAACACGTTTGGCGCCTTTAGATAACTATCATAAACTCATAACTAATCATGAATATACACACACATATCTTGAAGATAGGTGAAACTCAAGAAACACATTACATATGTCAGCTCTGAATAGATACTCTTCCAGAACTATAACTGCTAATAACAAAATTACACAACTTGACTCAAACATCATATCTAGATCTGCGTGTATAAACATAACATAATAAACATTTCTACAACATGTATCTAACCATGCAATTCTTGATATCAGATAAGTACATATAGAAACACTACTATGTATTAAATGTTGTCATCAATGACAAACATACAATCAATCAACTGCACAGAAACAAATCTCCAACAAAGAGTTTGTGTATCCAAACTTTATACATCCCAAATTCACAACTCTAAACCTTGAACTTTGGTTTTTGGGCCATAAGAGCTTGATCTTAGTGTTGATGTCAAATGCATTTAATTAGAACTTTCTAAAATGTGAACCATTCAATTTTGAACTTCTGAAATTGACTAGATCCTTGAATTTTGCACTTCTGAATTCTAGTTTTCAACCTGTACAATGAAACTTGAACTTTGAACCTTGTAGTTCAAAGTTCAAGTTCAACGATGTGTACTATAGGAAATATACATGACCTGACTAGTGAACTACACTTTTGAACTTGAATTTTGAACTCTGAACTGTGTGGTTCAAGTTCAAGTTCAACATCTCCTTATAATGCTGCCTTTACACAAAATATTAACGTTACAAAAGCATTTTTAGAAAAAACCATTGTAAGATATGGGACAATTGAGAATATTTTTCCTTTGGGATCGGTTTTAATAATTATAAAACTTGGGTGCCGAAGGCAAGCCAATAGCTAGCTCTGACTGGGGACATGGACCAAAAGAGATATAGAGAATCTAGCCATCTCTGGTAGGAAACTAGTGCCTTATCCATTGGGAAATAGAGTCAAATAACATAAAATAGGGAGCTTCTAGCAGAGAGGGTGGAGGGGAGTAGGGAATGCACACAACAAAACAACAAGACTAAGAGCACCACCAAAACAAGGAGCCAAAGCTAAAATCGGGTAAACTAATCTATGCACAAAAAAAACTTAGCAAACCAAAAAATTATTCACAAATATGTAAAGGTGAGAAAATCTCACCATAAGCACTAGGTCTGAGAATAACCATTTACCGGATATGAGAAGAATGAGCCTTTCCTAAATACTGGACTGCATCTTATTGAAGTAACCAATATCTGTTATAATCTTGTGACCTCTTTAATACAGAAAATCAAATCAATAGTATGCAGCAACTTTGCAAGAAAAAAATCATGCTCAAAGAGCCACGTTTCATCATAGATTTATGACCTCCCTTCAGCTCGTAGTACAAAATTTTCAAGACTATTTCCAACCCATGGTTGAAATAAACGAAGCACAAACACTTCTAAAGGAAAAACTGTAACATTCACTTGATCTACACTCTTGGGACCATTTCCTTTTAAAACACTCCTATCTGTGTGATTTTTGTTCCTATTAAGAGAGACACAACACTTCAATAGATTATTGCATTAGTGAAAACAAGGGATTAGAAAGCATAGCAATCATCAAAATCGATCTATTGCTTCCTATCTAGGAGGAGTATGAAAAATGACATAATAGCCCTCAGATTATGCATATTCCAGTGACATATACAACCTAAGAATGGAAGATTCAAATAAAAACTAATCTAAATGATTAAGAAACATGCATTCTAGCTCTAAGAATGAAGATTCTAGCAATACAAGTAAGAAAGAAGCTAAAATGCAATATGAAAGTCCTTAAATATGAGCAACATGAGTTTTCTACTTCAATCCTCCAAATGTGGGCAGCATAAGAATGCTTTCAACTCTTCAAAATTCAGGGGCATTACAACAATACATTTCAAAAATCAAGGGCCATTTGTGCTCAAAATCCATCCAATTTATAGAAGAATGGGAAGAGAGAGAGAGGACAAGGTTCATTAATGGAGGTGTAAAAACCATTAATGAGGTGTAAGAGGCATTAATGCCAAAGGCATTGATGAGGAATGGTGGAAGGAATATTCATTAAATGCAAGCATTTAAGAGGCATGGTGAGGGGTGTAAGTCCAAGCTTGAGAAGGCGGACTTAGAGGGAGCCAAGCTTGAGAAAGTTGACTTTCTCTAGTGTGTTGATTTCCTAATCACAAATTTAGGAATGTGACAAGCTTAAGGGTAGCTTAGGATTAGGATTAAGGGTTAAGGAATGTGATTAAGGAGATAGAGATGGGAGGAGAGAGAATGAGTGGAGGGGGATTAGCTAATTAGGGTTAATTATCTAATTAAGAAGAATTAGCATGTGAGAAGGGGTTGGGATGAGTTTGAACTCATGGTTGGGTATTTTGAGATTGGTTAGGTTTGAGGGAATATTAATGAAATGAATTGTTGTAATAACATATTCACTCAATACTAGGGATTTAATTAATCATCTAAGCTTTTGATTGCTTTGTAATAACTAATTAGGACTATAGCCAAATAGAATAAATTAGGCTAGAGGATTGTTTTTTCAAGTGATGAGGTATGATTAGGATTTCATTAATTCCCTTTAAATTAATTACCTTAGCCATGTTATTGATTTGAATTGATTTGATTGGATTGGCTAAAGTGATTATTGCAAATTAGTGATTAGATCACTTAGGAGATTAAATCTTATTCGAATGAATTATGTCAGCCAATTGAAGAGTTGTCTGGACATAATTGGGGGTATGATCACACTTAGGGAAAATAGGATCTATGGTCAGAGTAGACCAAATCTAGGTGGTTACATTTTTCCCTCTTTGAATTGATGTGCGAGCAGCACATTGATTCAAAGAAATTTTTTGATGTTGACTTCATAAAGTTTGAGAATTTTGCTCATGATCAAACGAAAATGCCTGATGAGATCAGTATCGCAGTTGATTGAACTAAATTGATAAAATTGACTTTGAAATTGATTGTCGTACAAAGGTCAATAAGAAAAGATCTTAAAGATACCAATTCTGAACTTGGTTGTCATCCAAAGATTGTTAATACTGATAAAAAACTTGGTTGTTGTCCAAAAGTCAGTATGAAGCTGCTAGGAGCTTAATAAGAATCTAAGAAAAAGTAGACATAGGATATCCAGCTTGTGAGAACTGAAGCCTTCAATCCAATAGTTCTGACTTAGTCAAGGAACTGTCATGCCTTTAGTTTTTTGATAACGAAGTCATTTTTTAATTTTGTTTTGAGTAAGAATTTGATTGATGATAGTGTGATCATGCCCTCTCAGGAAAAAAATCAAAGGAAAAATAAAATCCCTCTATTGAAATGATGTATCACTTGCATGGAATGGTTAGGTCAATGAAAGAATAGATTAGAAGAAGTGAAGAAATGAAGGTGTGTTTTTGAGAAAACACAATTGTACCAAGTTAATCACGTTTAAAAGGTGAGTTTGATTTCGTTCCTGATAGAGAAAAGATTTTGAGAATCATGGATTATGTAATTAACTTGGATTTTGGATGAATTAAAAATAGAAATGATTTTGATCTCAAGTCCTTATGTTTTTCTTTCAAATGAATCATGCAATCTCTAAATGCATCTATATGCAGACTCTTAGGACTGTCACTGATTTGTATACACTGTAGCATTTTTCATCATTGGGCACTTATTGTAATGGACATCACCTGATGGTACAACCATCAATAATACCCACTCATATTATGAAAGTATGAATACTATGTTTATTGGATGAAATGTCAAAAATAAACTTAGGCATCAAGGCATAGAAGCCAGGATGACAAGTTAGTCATCTCCTTTTATTATCTCAGGTTCTGTGTAAGTGTAATGTAAGATATGTGACCCATAATGACCTTGAAAATTCATATCCTTGGGTAAATCATGTAGCATACACCATAGTGAGAATTAGATTTAGAAAACAGACAAGGAAATTGTTTCAACCTCACCATAGTTTACACATAACCAAGATTGAGATATATGCGGCTATCCACTCATGTTGGCAGCTCTTACCATAAACATCTAAGTTAGGTGAAATTTATAGGATCATTTGGAATAATCACCATACGCAAAAAACCAAGAAAATGTTATGCCCCCTATCCTTGTGACTCTTTGTCTTTGAATAGATGTCATGGAGTAACTCAGAAGATGCAACAATCACCAATTGAGAATCAATCAAAGAAAACTCATAAATGCTTAGATGCCCCTAGTTAAAGCATCATCAGAACATAAAATAATTATAACCAAACCAAGATCAAACTGTGTGCTTAAGTAGTATTGAGAAATACTATTGATTCATTTTTTAAGCACAGTAGAGATTCATCAATAAAAATGTGGAATTCAAGCAATATGTTGTTCCATGTCTGTGTATAACATTGTTCCTATTTGCAATCCAATGGCGGTTTTAGGAACATCATTCATGTTAGTGTAATGTTTGTGTCATCCTTGTTTTGTGAAAGTGATAGTTTGGTGAAAGCATCAAGAAGAATTGTGTCATGAGGCAAACCATCCCATGACAACCTAGCAGACACAACGTAACATGCTAACAAAGATGTCCCCAGTGCAGAATGACTCATTCCCTAAAATAGAAATGTAGACAAATCCCAAGCAAGGATAAGATTTTTGAGAGGAAACAAAGTCAACTCGTATCACAGGTTTAATTGTGAAGGCTTAGTATTAGCAATGTATTGATAGATAGGGCACAAAATACAAGTGATCCCTGATTGCCAGGTTTTCACCACTTGGAAAAGCTTTTATTCTTTTTTCTACCAAGACGCCTGTTTTAGCAGGTTTTCATCAAGGCACTTTCTCTTTTTCAATTTTTTTTCAATTTTTGATTTTTTTTGAATGTTTTTGTAGTATCTAGGTGCCTATTTTCTAGGTTTTCACCAAAGATACCTTTCTTTAGAACCTTTTCCACTATTTTTGGATTTCTTTAGGATCAATTTTCTTATGTTTTTGGTATTTTTTGAGAACTATTTACTGTACAGGCTCTACTACCTGAACATCAAGCATAGAACCACTTCAAATGTAGAGTATTGATAGGATCTAGAAGAACATTTCCCTCAGGTGTAGCTAGCTGATAAGCTCCAGTCCCAAAAGTAGCAGTGATAACATAAGGTCCCAACTAGTTAGGTTCAAACTTTCCTTTCTTCTCTCTATTAGGCTGGTTCTTAGGATTCTCCTTTAGGACAAGATCCCCCACCTAAAATTTTTTTGGTTTGACCTTTTTATTATATCCTTTGGACATTCATGCTTGGTACACCTTTAGATGATCGAACACCTATTGCTTGTGCTCATCAAGTAAGTCTAAAGAATTCACTCGATCAATGTGGTATTGCTCGTCAGTAACAAGACCTTGTAAAGATATCTGCAAAGATGGGATTTCAACCTCAATAGGTAGTACTACTTTAGCACCATATACTAGGGAAAATGGTGTGGTTCTAGTTGGTGTTCTGATGCTTGTTCTATAGGCCCAAAGTGCTAGATTTAGTTGTAAATGCCAATCTCTGCAAGAATTACTCACAGTTCTGTGTAGGATCTTGAGAATTATTTTGTTAGATGCCTCAGCCTGTCCATTACCTTGAGGATAATAGATTGAGGAAAAATGTTGAGTGATGTGGAACTATTCACAAAGGTTATCAATATCTTGATTTTTAAATTGGCTCCCATTGTCTGTTACAATTGATGAGGGTATCCCATATCTACAAATAATGTAGTTCAAAATGAACATAGCCACCTATTTTCTAGTGGCTTTGATTAGCGGCATGGCCTTGACCCACTTTTTGAAATACTCAGTGGCCGTAATGATGAACTTGTGTCCATTTGAAGAATTAGGATATATTTGTCCAACCAAGTCAAAGGCCCATTGTTGAAATGGCCAATGTGTTATAAAAGGTATAAGTTCTCTGGCAGGAGCATGGATGAGATTTCCATGTGTCTAGAATTTATGACATGTCTTTGAAAAGTGAATAGCATCTCTTTCCATTGTAGGCCAGTAATAGCCTACTCTGAGTAGTTTCTTTGCCAATGAAAAGTCATTTGAATGTAATCCACATACACCTTCGTGGACTTCTTTTAATGGGCGATCCGAATCTTCATGTTCTAAACATATAAGAAGCATACCATCAAGACCTCCTCTATATAAGTTATTAGTTATGAGGACATAATGTGATGCTTTCCTAGTCAAGGATCTTTTTTCATTCCTGGATAGGTCATTGGGAATGGTTTGGTCAGTTAGGTAAGGAATGAGTTTAGCATACTGGGATTAGTCTTGGGTGTTCAAAGAACAAATTACTTGGTATTCAGGGGTATGAAAGGCTGGATAGGATAATTATTCCACCAAGAACTCATAGAAGAATTTATGTTCCTCTAGTTGTAACATGGATGCCAATATAGCCATAGCATCTGCAACTTTGTTCTCTATTCTAGGTATCTGTTGGAACGTGATGAAGATAAAGTACTTCTTTAAGTCATCAACCAGTTTATTTTAGGGCATCAACTTCTCATATTTTGTCTGATAACATCCATTGACTTGATTGATAATGAGATGAGAATCACCATACATGTGTAACTCTACAATCTTCCATTCCATGGCAAGCTTAAGACCATTTACCAATGCTTCATATTCAGAAATGTTATTTGTGCATGTAAACATTAATTTATAGGACTTGGGTATCTTATAGCTTTGAGGAGTTATGAATAGAACCCCTGCTCTAGAGCCTTGTTGTGTGAAAGAACCATCAAAGTACATCTTCCATGGGTGCTCAGTAAGGTGCATAAGTGTTTCATCAGGGAACTCAATTCTTAAAGGCTCATCATCTTGAAGTGGTGAATCAACTAATTGATCTATGAGAACTTGTCCTTTAATAGCTCTCCTGTCCACATACTCAATGTCAAATTTGCTCAGAATGAGGACCCACTTTTCTAGACATCTTTTTAATGTTTTTTTTTTAGGATGTACTTCAAAGGATCTATCTTTGCACTGAGCCTTACTGTTATGTGATATCATGTAATGTCTCAATTTTTGTGATGCAAAGACAACTGCTAAGAAAGCTTTCTCAATAATGTTGTAATTGAGTTCATAGGAGACTAGTGTTCTACTGATGTAGTAGATCTCTCTTTATTTCTTAGTTTCATCTTCTTGTGCTAGAAACACTCCTAGTGATGTGGCTATAGCTGAAATATATAGGAGTAATGGCTTTCCATGGATGGGTGCCATAAGAATAGGAGGAGCAGCCACGTACTCTTTTAATTATCTGAAGTTGGTTTCACAATGTTCATCCCATTTGAAAGTGACCTGTTTATGTAGTAATTTTGTAAAGGGTTGCGCTTTGTCGGAAAGTTGTGACATGGACCTCCTAATTGATTGAAGTCTCCCTTGTAACATTTTCATTTGACTAATGTTGCATGGAGGAGCCATTTATAGTATAGATTTGACTTTTTTCGGTCTACCTCAATTCCTTTTGCTGAGATAATAAATCCTAGGAGCTTTCCTGATTGGACCCCAAAGGAACATTTCTTTGGATTGAGCCTGAGTTTAAATTTCTCCATACAATCCAATATTCTTCGTAAGTCATCGATATGAGTACTTATTTCTTTTTATTTGGCCAAGGTGTCATCCACATAATCCTCCATTTTTTTATGCATCATATCATGGAATATAGTGGTCATTTCTCTTTGATATGTGGCACTTGTATTCTTTAACCCAAATGGCATGATGTTCCAACAAAAGGTTCCCCATGCGCATGTAAATGCAGTCTTCTCTTGATCTTTAGGAGCAATTTTAATTTGATTATAGCCTGAGAAACCATCCATTAATGAATACATTTGGTATCCAACTATGAGGTCTATGATCATATCAATATTAGGCAGGGGAAGTCATCCTTAGGACATGCCTTGTTTAAGTCTCTGAAGTTTGTACAGATCCTGATAGATTTATCAGATTTAGACATTGTGGCCAAATTGGAGATCCATCTTATGTAAGTGATGACTTAGATGAATCCAGCTTTTAATAATTTCTCTAGCTCTAATTTTACTAGTAATGCAACATGAGGATGCATTTTTCTGAGTTTTTGTTTCACAGGTTTAATCCCAGGAGCTATAGATAAGTGGTGCATTATCAATTCAGGATCTAGCCCTTGCATATCTGTGTAAGACCACACAAAGTTGATCTTTTTCTCTTTCAGGAACTCAGTGAACTATGTCTTCTCCTCTTCTAACAAAGATTGTGCTAGGTGTACTATTTGAGGATCTTCAACTATGCCCAAGTTAACTGGTTTTGTTGGTTCTATCAGAACTAAAGATCTTTCTTGAAAATGCTCGGGGAGAATATCAAGAATCTCATATTTTGGCACCTTTGAGAGGTTTTCACGATTAGATACATCTTTCATTTTTACTATTTTAGAATCTGACACTTCCACAACTTGGTTTTCACCGTTAGTTCTCTTTTTCCTTTTTATTTTTCAATTTTTTCTGAGAAACTTGATATCCTCCTATGACATGTTCACACTCCTTACATTGGTGGAAGAAGGGTAAGGTTCACAAGCATTTAGATAACAAGCCAAAGTATAGTCATTAGGGAAGTCTAGGATATGAGTATGATTCATATTAGTCCAATCAATTAGGTCTAGGTTTATGAAAGATAAGGAATCATACATTGGGAAGGACAACATTGCGTCAGTGTCAAGACCATTAACTGACATGACATGTTCTATTAAGTTAATCTCTTCAATGTTTAGATCAATAAGAGTTAGATAGTCATTAAAAGGGTCGTTGTTAGTAATATGTGGACCAAACTCTAGTGACTCATCAGTTGAGTATTCTTCTTCTTCATCTCTTTGTAGGATGAGGCTCCTAGCTTGTCACCTCTAAATTTCTTCTAGACCTAAGAGAACACCAGTTTCTTCGTCAATGATTTGGGGAAGGAATTCCTCCTCTGCTTTAGGAACATCAATACTATTAGGAGTGGTGTTAGAATGTTCTATGTGTGCTGATGTAGCTGCGAACATGTGAATCACATATATTTCAATTTCCTCTATGGCAAAAGATAGCTCATCCCACTCATAATCATGAGAGTCTGTTATTTTTTCATCAGACCTATTTAAGAATTCAACAATAGTTACCTGGTGTACCCTATTAGCCACCTATAGATCAAAATGTGGTAAATCAAGGACATGTGAAACTGTGACTAATTGGCCCTAGTTAGGATGTGAATCCTTTTTTGGGATGTGTCTTCAGTAACTATTATGACCAATGGTACTGTTGGATTGTCCTCTATTGTTTCTTCTACCTCTTGAATAGGAGTTTCCAAAATTTTCATCACCATGTCTTTGGTAGTCTCAGGAGAAATCTCATCCATATCTTCCTTGTTATGCGGGACCATGCTACCTGCCTTGATATTATTGCAAGTATAATTGGCATCGACAGGAATTATCACTTTCACCCCATTATGTGGGAACTTGATACATTTGTGGAATGTAGATGGTACAACTTGCATTTCATGAATCTAGGGTCTCCCCAATAGCATTTTGTAAGCCAAGGGTAGATCTAGAACTTGACATATGACATTCCTTTCAATTGGTCTGACTATGACAGGTAGAACAATAAGACCTTTAGAGGATCTTTCTTCCTCATCATAAGCTTTGATAGTTATTTTTCTTCTAGAATCAATGGTCTGTTTGTGACAGGTAAAACAATAAGACCTTTAGAGGATCTTTCTTCCTCATCATAAGATTTGATAGTTATTTTGCTTCTAGAATCAATGGTCTGTTCTGAGAGACCCAGTTTTGTGATTTGATTAAGGGTACAAATATTCAATCATGCACCTCCATCTATCAATATGTGTCTAACATGGGATTTATGAATGAGGAATTCAATATGAAGGGGTTGATTATGTGGATGGGTCAATGATTTATCATCCTCTTCAAAAATGGAGAGATAATGTGGCATGGAAATGTGATTCACCATCAATTGGAATTTGTCTATATCAAGGTTCTTTAGGAAATTTTCAACATGTAGGGCTTGTTCCAGGATTTCCCTATGCACTGTGGAGATTTTAAGCAACTCAAAAATGGAAATTTTAGTAGAGGTTCATTGTAATTGGTCCACCGAGTCATACTTTTGTATAGGAAGAGTCACCATTTTTTTTTCTGCTGTTTTAGGAATAGTGATGATGGGTACCTTGGAAGTTGTTGCTGGTTTTGATGTGGAATTAGGTCCTTTGATCGTGAATTTTGTTTGGCTCTGAGTCACCGCATTCGATTAGAAATATGTGTCTTTAACACCTTTGATTGTGACCACATTAATTGATTCAGTTTTAATGTCTAGCATGTTGATCGCATTATCATTATGGGAATAGGTGTAGTTTACTTCATTTCCTTTCCCTTTAGATGCCTCCCCTTTCTCATAATTAGGGAACGGTTTGTTAAATGTTGTATGATCTTTGTTAGTGGTGTGTCCTTCCACCTTGATCTTGCCTCCTTCAATAAGGTCTTGGATAACATGTTTGAGTTTAAGACAGTTGTTAGTTTCGTGTCCTTTGTTCTTGTGAAAGACACAGTAAGAATTGTCGTCCCACCATCTTGGTTTGAACTCCAACTCCCATGGTTTGGAATCTGGGATTGTGAGAACTTTGTTGTCTAATAGTTTCTTCAAAATAGTTTCAAGAGGCTTTCCCAAAGGAGTGAATGTTCTTTGAGGTTTTGAAGTCCACGGTCGACCCTTTTAGTTATCATTGTTTGCTTTAGGTATGAAAGTTTTTACCTTGGCATCTTTGCTTGCTTTCATGCTATTCATAGATTGAACACCTCGGGTTTAGAATTAACATTAGAGGAATCTACTACTCCATCATTGACAATATTTTTGTTTTGTTTCCACCATTTTGGTTTGTTGCTGGAGTTGTTAGATTTTTTTTCACTTTGAAGAGTGATTCCTCCATTTTAAACCATGACTTCTTCGATACAAATGGCATTTTTTATCATCCTATCAAAGCTAGGGGAGTCTTGCATTTGCAATGCATAGTTTAATTCAGGTATCAAGTTATTAAAAAAGATTTCCATTTTCTCAGATTCAGGAATAGCTTGTGAATACCGTGCAAAGATTTTCTTCCACCTTTGTAGAAAGTATGTAAAGGATTTTTCAGTCTTTTGTTTAGTGTTGCATATGTCCATCATAGTCACGTCATGTTGTATATTATAGGAGTAATGTTGGATAAATTGTTGAATTAACTCCTCAAAATTTTTTACCTTAGGTGTAAGTTTTGAGAACCACTCCATGGAATTGACTCCTAGACTTCCCAGAAAGAGCCACATGAGGTATGTAGGTTAATGCATGTATTCGATACTTAGAGCATAGAATTCTCTTACATGGTCAGGTGGCTTACATGGTCAGGTGGGTCATTCTCTCCCGTATATTTGTCATATTTTGGTCTTACCATGTTAGGAGGAAACGGCACCATAGTAATATTCTTGTCAAAAGGAAATGGACAAATGAAGTCCAAAGAGTATTTCATCTTGGGTTTAGCCTTCTCCTATTTGAGAGTTTTAAGCTTTGTTTACATCAAGGTGATTTGTTTGGCGAGAATAGTTATAGGAGTTGGCACCTCCTTTTATTTTAGTTGTTCCACATCATAATATTTAGGTAACTTTATGCCAGTGGATGCTAGATGGAGAAAATATCCTTATCTTCGCCAATCATCTTTTCCATTATCTTGTGGAACTTATTGCTTTGTTTGAGTTTATTGTACTCTTCTTCAGTGATGTCTTCCTCACTGTCTGAATCAAACAAAGGATGGTCAAAGTGTGGTTCTTCTTCCTCATCGCTATCTTCGTGCTTTTGGTTTTTATCATTGTCATAGTTCTAAAAAGCCTTACTCCATTCATAAGTGGCTCTTTCCATTTATGGAGAGTCTAAATTGAGTAGGGAACTATGGGATGTTTCTCCTTGTTGAAAGTGTTGTGATCTAGGAAGCACTTCTAATTCTTTAGGAGTGTACTTGTTGCATCTTGTGCTAACCATGAGATTATATCTCAACTTTATCAAAGTTTCCCAATAACGTCAAGGAGAGTCTCAAATCATTCAAGTGAGTGTGTCTAGGTAGAAGTGTTGTTTGTGTTTCTGTGGAAGTAAATGATTCTAGCGTCAAAGGGTTAGAATTCCCTGATAGTGAGCTGAGAATCAAGTTGTTGTAAAAAGAAGATAGAACACACGTATTGAGACAGGTTGTAAGAGTCTGAAAAGACATGCAAGGTAGACATCTAAAATTTTTTTTTTGATACAACCACAGTGCGACCAAAAAAAGCAATAAGGACATACTAAAGAGCCAAAAGGGGATCTGAATAGACTATCCTTCAAAGTTTGTCAGTTTTGTCATTTTTTTTGGAAGTGCGTGAAGTTTGTTTGATCGAAGATTACATTCTAAGATTTTCCAGTGGGTGAAAAACACATGTAGACCAAGGTTTGAATTTCATTGCTTGTTTGAAGGTGGTATATTTTTAATTATTTTTAGTTACATCAAGCATTGTTGCATTGTTAGGGGTGAACAAACACATCCTTATGCCCTATTTTCTAAGTAGAGGATGAAAATCCTTGCTCGTTGACTTAGCTACACACTCAAATGATAATCAGAATACAACCATAACCAAGCACACAATGGCTCTAGTCATGATGCCATATTAGCCAACTCCAAATACAAGTGAGGGCACGATATGACAATTTTCTTGGGGCTATTACTTTTTTCCTTGCACAAGGATTATCACCCTTTCAAAGATGAATTAGGTAGTTTTGTTTATGAAGTTTGTTGTTTATGATAGGTCAATCCATTTGAAACTGTCTCCCATAGAATTGCGCAAGGAAAAATCGAGGAGTATAGCCCTATGAGTACTCAAATATGTGTAGTCTTGCAAGCAAGATTCAAGCGGCTCTACTCTATACATACCCAAGCATGTTCAAGGAATGATATCAAAATTTCGAGAACAAAACCAATTCCATCTTTTGAGGCTTTGGTCTATGAGGAAGAAATTATTTATATTGAGTTGGAAGGGTTGGCATAAAACCTATCCTAACTTGGGTCATTCTCGGGAGATTTTTTTCTCAACCGATAGACCCTCTACTGTTAAATAAGCATACAAAGGATTGGCGAGCTTAGGATTTCTAGATTTCTAATTCTTCAAAAGAAGAAGAGCATACTCTCCTAATCCATGTCATTTTCTCCCAAAAAAATTCAATCAAAGGTTCATTCCCTCAAGCTATGTTGAGCTTGATTTAGATATTCCTAGTTTAATGAAAACACAAGTACTTGAAAGCAAAGTTTGATTTTTCAATTGACCACAGTTCTTAGTGCTTTTCTTGTTCAATTACTAATCTAAATCGAATTAAACAATGTGTTTTTTCATTGAGCCACAAGATTTTAATGCTTTGATTGTTCAGTTACTATCCAACTTTAGAAAAGTGATTTGCTTTGTCTATTTACCCCAAATTCCTTTCAAGTTTTAAACCAACTTCTGATTTTCTAATTTTCCTTGGAGGAAAAGAGCATACTAATCTGATTGATTTAACAAGTGATTGGAAAGTGTGTTAATTGTTTAAAATTTTGCAAAGAAATCAAGTTAATCCATTCCAACTCCTGCAAAACATGTTAGGCTACTAAAAATATGATCAAAATCAGGAAAACAACCAAGTTAGCAAGTTAGAAATCAAATTTGTTAATGACAAAACTTTGTATTTTTGCTCTCTGGACTCCAAACGATAATTCAGAGACCCAAAATGATAATCCCCAGAAATTATACAATTTTTACCCCAAACGATAATCTTCACCAAAAATGATAATACTTTAATGCGAAATGATAACACATACCAAAAATGAAAAAAAGTTACCAAAAATGATTTTAAGGCCAAATTTTACCTTCCAGAAATGTAGCAGTAGACAATATTAAAACTCTCAAAAATGATAAAAGATATACCACAAACGATAATTTTCCTGGAAATGATAAATAATTAACTAGAAATGATAAAATGCCTGCAAACTTTGAAAATGTCAAGGGCAGAGAGCAAAATTTTGTGAAATTTCAAGCAATCTTTCCCCACGGTGGGCGCTAGAGATGTGTGTGTGATTTTTGTACCTATTAAGAGAGACACAACACTTCAATAGATCATTGCATTAGTGAAAACAAGAGATTAGCGAGCATAGAAATCACCAAAATCAATCTATTGCTTCCTATATAGGAGTATGAGAAATGACATAATAGCCCTCAGATTATGCATATTCCAATGACATATACATCCTAAGAATGGAAGATTCAAATAAAAACTAATCTAAATGATTAAGAAACATGCATTCTAGCTCTAAGAATGAATATTCTAGCAATACAAGCAAGAAAGAAGCTAAAATGCAATATGAAAGTCCTAAAATATGAGCAACATGAGTTTTCTCCTTCAATCCTCCAAATGTGGGAAACATAAGAATTCTTACAAATCTTCAAAATTCAGGGGCATTACAACAATACATTTCAAAAATCAAGGGCCATTTGTGCTCAAAATCCATCCAATTTATAAAAGAATGGAGAGAGAGAGAGAGAGAGAGAGAGAGAGAGAGAGAGAGAGAGGTTCATTAATGGAGGTGTAAAAACCATTAATGAGGCGTAAGTGGCATTAATGCCAAAGGCATTGATGAGGCATGGTGGAAGGAATATGCATTAAATGCAAGCATTTAAGAGGCATGGTGAGGGGTGTAAGTCCAAGCTTGAGAAGGTGGACATAGAGGGAGCCAAACTTGAGAAAGTTGACTTTCTCAAGTGGGTTGAATTCCTAATCACAGATTTAGGAATGTGAAAAGCTTAAGGGTAGCTTAGGATTAGGATTAAGGGTTAAGGCATGTGATTAAGGAGATAGATATGGGAGGAGAGAGAATGAGTGGAGGGGGGATTAGCTAATTAGGGTTAATTAGCTAATTAAGAAGAATTAGCACATGAGAAAGGTTTGGGATGAGTTTGAACTCATGGTTGGGTATTTTGAGATTGGTTAGGTTTGAGGGAATATTAATGAAATGAATTTTTTTAATAACATATTCACTCAATAATAGGGATTTAATTAATCATCTAAGCTTTTGATTTCTTTGTAATAACTAATTAGGACTATAGCAAAATTGAATAAATTAGGCTAGAGGATTGATTTTGCAAGTGATGAGGTATGATTAGGATTTCATTAATTCCCTTTAAATTAATTACCTTAGCCATGTTATTGATTTGAATTGATTAAATTGAATTTATTTGATTGGATTGGCTAAAGTGAATAATGTAAATTAGCGATTATATCACTTAGGAGATTAAATCTGATTCGAATGAATTATGCCAGCTGATTGAAGAGTTGTCTGGACATAATTGGGGGTATGATCACACTTAGGGAAAATAGGGTCTATAGTTAGAGTAGACCAAATCTAGGTGGTTACAATTCCCAACATTTGAAATTCCCCCAAAGAAAAGGCAAACTTCTTCAAGCATAGGGTCAATCTTGACCAAGATATCCTCATCATTCTTTGTTTCCATTAAGTCTCTGAATTCATTATCCAAAATAGAGACATGAGATAAATAGGTACCTGAGGTTTTCATGGGAGCATCTCTTTCTTCAATGGCCAAAAAGAGATGTGACATGATTTCTTCCTCATGAGATAGTGTGTTTGTTGAAACCTTTAATGTTTCTTGAGACTGCAACACTTTAACAACTTGCCTCCCCCTTTGTTCTATTTCAGCATTCTCTATTTTAAGAGAAGGAAGTAAGTTTTCATCACTTGACGAGGAATCACATAGCTGGAATAGAGGATTATCTCTAATCATGGTCTCCTCACAAAATCCTGTAGGAAGATATAATGCATTAAGCCCAGCCCAAGTAATATCATTACCTAGCTTTGTAAACTCTTCTTCTATCTCACTTACTTCTGTAACATCTTGTTTTAAAAATGTCATTGCTTCACTTGGACCTGCAAGAGGGTCACCTTCTTGAAAATAACCAAGATCATAAGTGAACACATCTGCCCCTATTTCAACAACCTTGTCATTTTGAGTAATGATGTCATGTTGAAACTTATCACTCTTATGTTTAGGTGGTAGTTCCATTTCTTCAAAAGAAGTGGACCATTCCTCCTCTTGTTCAACTCCTATGCACGGTGAAAAATATCTAAGTCTTATGCTTTCAGCTTGATGCAAGTCTCCTCCTTCTTCCTTATTTTGATCCCAAGAGGGAGATAACTTAATCAATGCTGACCCAAGATCATTTTCTTTAAGAATCGAGAAGATATAAGATATTGATTCTTTTATATTAGATTGTTCCTTTACAGCTCCATCCTTGGAATGAGTTTCTTGCTTGATACTCTTGAGGTCATAGTACTTTTTGCATATACATATCAAAAACAAGGAGTGGTGATCTTTAGAGGGGTGGAGCTTATTCTTATCAGCTTCACATATAATCCCCTTAAAGGCCTTCCACAAGTATTGAAGTGTTTGATCTTTCTCTTCATTTAACTCTTTATCTATGGGTTTCCTTTAAAATCGATTTCTTGATTGGACTTCCTTCACACTCAAAAATAAAAAAATTTGTGAGAAGAAAGAATCTGTGATAACCACAACTTCATCATTATCCACTTGTAGTTCTTGTCTAAGCTTAGATATTCGCATGATATGAGTTTGTAGTAGGTTGACTTCTTCTTCTAGAGATTTCAACCTGTGAAACCTCACACAAAGACTCCTCCATAACAATGTGGATGCATGGTCATCCTCTATGCTTATATTCATTTTAATAGCCCTTGAAATACTACTCTGGTAATAGTCCCATAAATCATGAAATAATTTTTCAGACATCCCAAGAATTTATGGAATGGTAGAGTTTGGTTTTTTCCCCTCTACTGCAATCTTTTGATTTTGCATGATGATGCAACACAATCCCTAATATATATTTTTTTTTTTTTTGCAAAAGTGGACTAGCCACTGAATATATTTATTAAAAACTGATTCAAAAAAATGCTCAACTGGGAAAGAACCAACAAGAAAACCCAACATCGTCCCTAATATCTTGCACACAGATAATTTAATAAAACTGAGAAATGAAAGCATTGATCTTTTGTTTCCGAATCCCCAACGGAGTCGCCAAAAATCTATTAGAAAACATATTTTTCTTTCTAAGAACAAATTCAAAATAACCCCTAAATTCCCAATCTGAAAGACACAATCTAATACTGACAGTTGGAAAGGCTATCATGAGATTGATAGCTTCCCTCTAAATTGGGAGGTACAACTCCCTCTTCAAATGATATTTAATGAATCAAACAACTTGATGTGCCTTTAACCTAAAGGAACTAAGGCATACTAACATCCACCCATCAACATAGAATGAATGTGATTATTAAATTTATAAACTAAGAAAGAAGCAAATAAGTGACCAACAGATCACTCATCTAATCTCCCTAAAACATAGAAGTAAAGGAGGTATCAAAATGTTATTTTGCATATGTGGAAACACCAAGCCCATAGACCTATAGTGCATACATTATTTTAAAAAAATAGACACAGAACAACATTTAAGAATGATTAGAATCACCCAAAGATATATTTTAATCAGAAAAGCATACACCAAAACCTACAGATTTAGATATGCAAAATCCTAGATTTATTCTTACACACTTAATAAAATGACCAATAGATAATTTTATCTCTGCACATCATCAATCAGTTTTGCAAAACCCCAAATTAGATTTCCCCCCTTCCCCTTTCTGGTTATCATCTGTTGTTTTGAAAAAAAAAACCCCCTCTCTCGACAATCCTTGTCATTTTTAATAACTGATTCTTGAAAGGATTATTTTAATTAATTTCCTTTTATCTTTATCTCCCGACAACTTCCTGCTTTGATATTTTCTTTTCATTATAACATGGCTTACAAAATTTTCACTTTTAGAATATTACAGATACAACTTTACAATAAAAATAAAACATCAATGGAGTGCAATAATGATAATATAACATATATCCTTCTTTGTCTATTCTATCATACTTTTATAAGTATATTCCATGTTTCTCTTGACAATATATTTTTGATCTACACCATCTATGATTTTTCTTTATCATTTTCCATTACCTCTCTATGGCATATCTTTGGTAAGTCAAATCCCTTATCAACATCCTTTGAAAGTCACAATTCACATTCTATCAATAGGAGGATAGGCACCAAATATGTGGTTGGACATATATCTAAATCTATGCTTACTATTTTCAGAATAAGAGGTTTTTGGCCTCTTAGATAGACCCACACACAGTCGACTATAACTTTTGATCCCAACCATATCTCGCAAATCTCTCCAGGGAGGTCTTAGAAAACTTGTTTCTTGAAAACATATCCCAAAATTGGGAACCTCCAATGTTGGATACAAATTCTATGTCTCCCACATTGAGACCCATTTTTTAATTAGAAAATTTGTGATTTCGAACTCCTAAATTTAGTATGTAAAATATTTCACACCATTGGCACCAAAACCAACATCTGCTTTATGAGTTATTCCAAAATTATTTGCACCATCACCAATGGAAAGTGTGACTTAACCAGTGTTCTCTTTGACAAGCTTTGTAGCCAAATCCTTTTATCTTGGAGACCCCTGAAAACATATGTCAGATGCATAGTTTGTGGCCACTTGTAGAAATTTATTTTTAATGTCATCCTTCAAAGCATAAGCCATTGGTTTTCTAACAATTATCAAGGCAAATGTAGCATCAAGAAGAACCAAATTTTTCTGTGTTAAATCAGATACACTATCCCATAAGGCCTCTCTTCTGGTCTGCAACTTTTTTTTTAGTATTCGTAAATATAGTATTCCATTCTAAATATTCAGCTGCTTTAATTTTTTGGTATGAAAATCCAAGTGTTTGCAATCCTTCACCATATTTGGTAAGACGAGTTCTAGTAGCATTTTCATGACAAGAGTTTACGTATCTAAAATTTACACATCCCACGTTCACAACTCTAAACCTTGAACTTTGGGTTTTGGGCCATAAGAGCTAGAGCTCGATGTTGATGTTTGATGCATTTAATTAGAACTTTCTAAAATGTGAACCATTCAATTTTGAACTTCTTAAATTGACTAGATCCTTGAATTCTGCACTAGTGAATTCTAGTTCTAGACCTGTACAATGAAATGTGAGCTTTGAACCTTGCAGTTCAAGGTTCAGATTCAATGATGCATACTGTAGGAAATATACATCACCTGACTGGTGAACGACACTTTTGAACTTGATTTTTGAACTCTGAATTGTGCGGTTCAAGTTCAAGTTCAACATCTCCTTGCAATGCTTCCTTTTCACAAAATATCAAATTTACAAAGGCCTTGTTAGCAAAAAATGTTATAAGATATGGGGCAATTGAGAATAATTTTCCTTTTCAATCGGTTTTAATAATTTTAAAACTTGGGTGCCAAAGGCAAGCCAACAGTATACATCATTATATGTCCAGTCGGCTTCCAATGCATCACAAAATAGAATTAACACTTATACAAAAGGTCAATATCAAGTCAAAGATCATACATGAACAAAAAATAGGTAATCCTTAATCTGAATCCAACTTAGCATGTTTGGACTCCGCATTGTACTCCCTTAATCATCGCAACCTTTTGTCTGTCCTGTATCACTATTACTTTGTCTTCACATGTCTTCAACATAGTGTAACTTACTGAAATCAACACCAAAACATAAGAGAACTTAACTGAAGTTCATATACATCCCAAAATATCTTCTCCTAAGCTCACATTTCTTCATTCATCATATATTGTCTTCACTGACCAAAAATTTACTGCTATACTCTGTAATTCTACTTTGTGGACTTAGTCATTTTGAAAGCTATAACTTCAAAATTGTGTTTGACACCAAGTGACCATCCATACCAAATGTGTTTCCATAAATGGATCCTCCATGTGTCAAAGAATGAATCCACATATCTCATGTCATGCACTTCTAGTACACATTTTTCAAAAGGATACTTAAAACTCCAACAAGCCAACCTTAGACAAATTTTCCTTGTGTTTTGTCTAATAGAAAAAAGATAACACAAAAACACCAAGTGTTATTACATAAAACCATGTGACTAAAACCATGAGATTACAAAACTATTCCCACATTTAATATTGGATACTTTATTTAATAAATTTTTGCCAATATTAAGTAAATATTGTTTTCATCTTATATTAAAGGCATGAGTGGCCCCGAGAATATTAACTCCTAGTGATGTGCATATGTCTAGAAGCCCTTAGGTGCACCACACCCACAATAATAAATTAAAAGTTATAAATAGTGTGCAAGCTATGTAGCATCTAATTCCTAAAATTACTTATGTACCTTTGAACAACCTCCTTTTGTATCCTACCTATCCTTGTTCCTATAAATTAACTCTACATTCAATTGTTCTTCATTGCCATTTCATTGTATTTTCTACTTCTAGATAGTTGATTTTATAGAATTTCAAAAGCTCCAAAACCACCAATAAAGATTTCCACAAAAATATCTTCATTTCAAATAACCACAACCCTTGGATTATCTCTATGAAAACCAAAAAGATACTCATTTGACCTCTAATTATTTTCCTCCTACTTGAGTGTCCAATATTTCAAATTAACATTATATTAAATGTAATAAATGATAGAATGGAAAGAGACAATTGTTTCATCTTCCAATCCCCCACTTGAAGGATCCAAAGGTCACTCATTTTTCCACTTCCTAAGTCATTAATTATCTCATTCAATGTCCATATGTGGGGAAAATAATATTAAATAATTATGTGCACAACACATCTTTATCACTACTAGTAGAACCCAACACCTCTTATGGATGTATTACAAACATTAGTGAAAATAAATACTACAAAATATTTTATGAATGCACCCCAAGTGTCTTAGACACTTTCCAAGGATATCCAACCATGTCATAGGATATGCAAGGTAGATGCCACTTTAATCGTATTTTTTGTCGTATGATATCAACTGGTGAATTGCTAACATTACCCCTAGCATAAGATGAAGCTCACTTATGATTCATTACTCTTTCCTTCTCTTATCCCTAATTTAGTTGTTGGGTATGTGTAGGATCATGAGGGGCCAAAAAGTGGCGATATGAACAAAAATGTATTTTTCACCTGCCTAAAAATGTAAAAATGTGTGTTGACTTTTTAGTAGGCATGGGTGTCAATACACCTGGCCATGACAAATGACTAACCATATTGGATTTCAGATACATACCAGATATCTGATATGTTTGTATTAATAATATAGAAAATATTAAATAATAATATATATGTAATAATTTTATATTAATATATATATGTAATAATATTATATTAATATTATAAAGTTATAGTTAGGATCGAATATAAGATCCAAATCAAATATCTGATATGGATCAACTATCTAATCCACATGGGTATTTTATATACTCAAGCAAAAAATGGTCATGGGTCATTTGTACCCATGGATTTTACATTTTAGCATTCAATATCCAAGTTATTTTTGATATCTAATCCTTTAAATTTTTTTTTTCTCAAATCAACTATTAGGTATGAATTTTATTGGATATTTCTTCACTTTTGATTATTTATTTGTATTTTTAGTTTAAATTAGATTTTTTCTTGAAATTATTTGTTTTACTTAAACTATCTTAATTATATAAATTTACAACTTCAATTAGGTATAGAAGACAACATTGATAACTCACAACTTACAAACCCCAAACCGCCTAACCCACAACAACCAAACCCTCATCCACCAAACCCTCAATCAATACAAGAACTTATTTCTAAAAGATTGAATAAGTTGAGAGGCATTACAATTGCTTATTATACAATCCCTTCAATATCCCCAATGTTTGATACATTATAGTTGATAAAATTGAATGTATAAACCCTACCACCCGACATAATTCTACAATTTAGTGGCAAGAAGCCATGAGGGCTTTCTATGTAGATTGGTTGTGTTATGATAAGGTGAAATATCTTAGAATATCAAAAGCCAAAATATCTTCCCTCTTTGTGGATCTTTGTACTAGGCCCAACTAGTGGATCCTAAAAAAAAGTTGTCCATGAAATGGTCTACATATAATGAGATACAAGATATCTTATGAGATTTCTCATGGATGGTTTTCAATAGACCACCCAACAAAAATATGGATGTGCCCTTTTATTTTGTCAAAAAAATATATGTCAAGTTTATCTTGCATAAGGATGTGAAATACTTGTTAGCAAACATATTTGTCTTTCTACAAATACTCTTTTAAGTTTCACCCTATCACCCTTAAAAGACAAACTATCTCTAACAGTTGGGTAAGTATCCTTTATGATCACTTCCCTCTAAATTTTGTTACAGTACAACTCCCTAATATTGATTTTCAATCAAATTTGATAACAGTTTAACTGGTTAGATTTTAACCTAAAAGCTTATAAAGGGTGCAATTAATTCTTAGATGATATTCTACTGAACAATTGTAAAGGAAATAAAAATGAATAATGAATGGGAAGAAAAACACAGTTACTTCCCTGATTCCATTTCATGAAAAATAAACAACTTCTCAGCTAAAGATAACATAATATAGATAGAATTCAGAATTCAGATATTATGAATGAACATACATATACATAATATGATAAACAATATGTCAACATAGGACACTTCATTTTTGGTTTTCAAATAACATAGATTCGATAAACCTCACTGTAATATATTCCAAAAATTACTGCACAGGGAATTGCATGAAATCTGTTCTTTCAAAAACATTTAATTACTACTATATCTTTAACCTTCTCAAAAACATAACTATCACCACCAAAATCTATTATCTACTAGCAATGAGTTTTTTCCAAACCTTTTAAAAGTTTTAGCAGCCAAAAATATAGTATCAGAGCACCAAGAGGTCTCCCAAAAAACATGACCTCTCGGGCAATTAGTTATATAACTAAAACAGTAGAAAAGGGACACACATCCTTAAGAGTTTGCATGTTAACCAAGTAAAAACTAATTAGCCAAATCTGGTTCCTTGTCCACATCATGATCCTCGCTCCCCACTAGAATCCCTTCTTCTTCGATAACCGATTGGGTAGGTTTCCATTCTTTATATGCCTGGACCAGCTCTTTCGCAAATGGCAAATGTGGGATCTTAGAGTTCACTATCTGAGCCATTGAGGCCTCTTTACTCCATTTCAATTTCTTCACCTTTTCTATGACATTGGGCAGTTGATCTACACATAGATTTAGCATAGATTTGATCCTTGCCATCTGAGTTAAGTCAGAGGCTTTAGGATTAATCTTTTCTCTAATAATCTTTATCGTTGGGTCAAAAGCTTCCAGAGCTCCCTTCAATTCCTACTCACCATATACTGATGGAAAAGTATAAGTGAAATTGATCACCTTCAACTCGTTCAAGGTGGCCTTCTAAATTTTCTTAGCTTCATACTCATATTATTTGTTTTCTATAATAGTGCCCCTTATTAGAGAGATACGCCAGCTGATGTTCTTCCTAAGGATGAAGAAAATGGATTCCTCAGCAGCTTTTAGGGATTTTTCTATGTAGAATTTGTTGAAACCATACCTCTCTATCTCCATAAACTTTATCATCGCCGACACCCATTTTTCCTCGTCTCCATCCCAGACTTGGTGCTGGGTTTGCAATTCTCTCATTATGGCCTCTGTGTCATGAAGAACTGAGTGCAAATATTTGATATATTGTCAGCCACTGTTAAGCACTTGGGACATCCACTCGTCAACTAAGGACACTAGTGTTCGACCCCTTTGAACTTGATTCAGCAAAGTTTTTCTTTCCACTGAGTTTGGGTCAAATACCTATGAAGATTGGGTCAGTGGCATGGCATCAAATTTGCAGAAAGTATTTATGAACTGAGAGAGAAAGACTATCATCTACTTCAATTATTTCTTTTCCTTACTATCCTACCATGATGTTATCAACATCTCTTGGGCTATCTCTTTGAAAAGGTGATTCTTTCCCGCTCTATCCATAGTCCCTAATTCAATTTTAGTGACTTCAAAGTCTTCAATTGCAACATCCTGTTTCTCTTCCTTCGATTTGTAGGTGGCTACTTTAGCTGTCCACTTCCCAATTTTAGTATCAGCAAACATCCGTGCTATAATATTAACTTTCTTGGCCTTAAGAGTATTTTGAGCATATTTATTGACTATATCTTGCACTGGAATAGATACCGAAATTAAGCTCCATTTCTTATTTACTGAAGAGGTTAGCCATCTTGGTCTATCATTTGTTGCTTCTGATTGTTCACCAGTCTTCGAAGGGGTATCCATTAAATCCAAAGTCACATCATCAAGATCGAAGAGATCTTTTCCAATTTGCTCATCTTCCCCAATTTGTTAGTTTAAATCCTCAAATTTTTCATCCTCCAAATTGACTATTTTTTCATTCTCTTGAGTAATCTTTCCCTTTTTTTGTGATCAGGATTTTGATTTGGTAATATGCTGAGGTGAGGCCAGAGAGGGCAGTTCTGCACTAAATTTCTTCTTAGAATCCTTATTCTGCTACTTACCTGATGAACGTACATTACCAGATGGTTTATGAGGATTAGAAATAGAGGGGGAGGAAAATAAAATTGAAGATTTAACTCTAATTGAGTTAGGACTAGACTTTTCTCTTCTTGTCTGCAGCCATTCCTTGGTTAATTTAAGTACATGTTGTGTCCTGCACTTAATGCCATCTTCGTCTTCCCCTGACCAGTCAACATCAAACTCTTCATTCTCTTGGAGCCTTTTGAAACTAGGTTCGACTAGGTTGGAACCATCATCTATCACTCCTTCTATATTGAACTGCAATCTCATGGATAGGATTTGAGATATGCAGAGTCTACTATGACCTCTCTCCATAACTTGGGACTCATTTGCACTATCTTCCCAGAAATCCTCTAGATGGGGAACTAGAAACATATGACATCTAAGGCCTGGATTCCCACTAGAAAAGTTCTTGTTATCAAAGTTTGTCCTCTTTGTGTAATACTTGAAATTAAAATGAATCAGGTCACTCCCAATACTTATTGCATCTTCATTAGTCAAGCATGAAAATTTACCTAGCTGTAATGGGAAAACTTTCTCCCATTCTTCTTCAGGAAGAAATTTTTTTAACATAGTAGCAAGCTGCCTACAGACTCCTACAAAGATAAAGCAATCAAAGGCATACCTAGGTAATTTTGCAGGGGAATCTTCAAAACCACCCATCCTAATATAAGTGAACCTAGGGAATTGAATGTAAAAACTGCCAAATCTTGTCACAAATTGCTAAGCTTCTGAACTCATTCTTCTGTCTGAATCCCCAGTCATCTCAAAATAAAGTTTACCCATAAAAGTATCATACACCCTCCTGTAGTTCTGAATTACATTGTCTTTATGAAGAATGGGGAAATACTCAAAAACACACATTCCATCTATCCAAGTCTCATGAATCATCCCATCCCATTTCCTACTACAGGCTAGATAGTACATCAGATAAGAAGACATGAAAAAGCTACATCCAGTGAGTTTGGAATTGTTAAGTTGTTCTCTCATAGAGTCTGCAATTAATTTGGCCCAATCCAACTTCTTTTTTCCTTCTAAAACATTCTGAATATAACAGAACAACCAATCTAAGAAGAAAAATGCCTTAGGTGACCCTCTAACTCTATGCAACATCACCATAAAATCACTAATATAGGGGTGCACATGACTTCTGTTGAGATTTTTTGGCAAATAGGAACCTCCCCTCTGAGCATTTAATAACCAATGCTTGGCTATTGAGGTGCGATTTGCATCTGCATTTGGTTTGAACTTAACAAGGGACTGTGTAGGAGAGAAAGAAGAAAAAGTTTGCTCTTGAATTTGGAAGGCCGAAGCAACAATTTCTCTGTTTACTACCAACAAGACTTCACCATTTTTCTTGAGAATTGAATTTGGTTCGCTGGTCATAATTACAGATACACTCATGAACTAGCTCAGGAAAAACTACTGTAGGAGGGAAAGAAGTAGCTATGAATAACCCACTACTCAAAATTTCAAGAGAAGGAAAATTTTCTTCTACAAAATCAGTAAGCCTATCAGAAATTCCTTCTACATCATATCATTCTAAATCCGTGTCTGTCATAATGGGATTCAAATTTACTATGGGCACCTTTCGGAGCTTTCCTTTTATCCCATAGAAAGACTTCATCTCCTTTCATAAAACTTCTAGGTCTTTCCTTCCTGTCAAATATATTTTTCACTTTGGTCTGATGTTCAGTAATTTTATCAACCAAAGCTTCTCTTTCTTCTTCCAACTTATGCAAATACATGATCCTTTTCTCCAAAGAGTCTTTAAATTTCTAGTCTTCAATGGCCATCTGTAGTTTAGCCACTGAAAGTTCCAAAGGAACTGAGACTTGTGCACCTATCCCATAGACCAATTCAAAGGGTGCCATGCCGATCACTCTTTTGGGAGTAATTCTATCAGCCCAAAGAGCCTCATAAAGTTTCTTGTGCCAATTCTTGCCACTCTCATCTACCAACTTCTTCATGATCATTATCAAATTTTTATTACTTGACTCAGCTTGCCCATTTCCCTGAAGAAAATAATCTAATGAATGAGCCAGAGAGATACTATGATCAAAATAGAAAAGGGACAGCTCCTGTGAAGAGAAGTAAGTAGCATTATGGGCTGCAATTTTCTGAGGTACTCCGAAACATACCAGAATATTATGTTTTAAGAAATCACACACCACTTGAGAATTAGCTTTCTTGGTTGGGATGGCCTTGACCCACTTAGTGAAATAGTCAGTCATTGTTAGGATGTAAACATGACCTGCACTTGACTGAGGATTGACAAGCCCAATGAAATTGATTCCCCATTGCTTGAATGGTTCACTTCCTACAACTGGCTTCAAAGGCAAGGCAGCTAATTAGGGTCTCCTAGAGAATAATTGGTATTTTTCATAGTTTCTGATGAATGCATAAGCGTTCTTGAACATCCCTGGCCAGTAAAAATAATTTTGATAGATTTTGAATGTTGTCACAGTAGATGAGAAATGACCTCCGCAGGCCTCTTTGTGAAAAGTTTTAAGCAACTGTAACTACTGACTTTTATCCACACATCTTAGAAATTTGTCATCAAGGCCTTTCTTGCACAATACACCCTGCCATATTACATATTTCATAGCCTGAAGTCTCAAAGTCTACCTTTCCTTAGGTGTTAGTCTTTCTAGACATTCTCCATAAGTTATAAAATAAGCAATGTCATAGAACCAAGAATCTGTCAAACTGACCAACAACACTTGAGATGTTTCGCATTCTGGATTTTCGAGTTGACTTACATTTTCTGCAATAAATTTGTAGAGCCCCCTTCCCTTGACAAGTTTGGTGGGACTTATTTTTAAGTCATATTATTGAATCTTTGTCACCCATGCTTCTCTCTTGTTCATGGCTATTTCTTGTTGCACGAGAAGTGCTTTCACTGTTGAATCGGGGACATATACTATAGAATGAGAATGAAGGATATAAAATCTGAACTGCTTAACTGATTTCACTATAGCAAAGGCTTGTTTCTCTATGGGGGAGTATTTTAGTTCATGCTTTTTTAATGGTGTACTCATGAAAGTGATGGGCACTTCATTCCCTGAAACATCCTTCTGGGTTAGAATTCCCGACAAAGTGTGATCAGAAGCATAACAGTAAATGATGAAATATTCTTTGTAGTCAGGGTAAACTAAAGCTGGGGCATTTTCTACAATAGTTTTGATCACACTAAAATCTTTTCTACCTTCTTCTGTCCATTTAAAGGGGTGTTTTTCACTCATCATTCCCACAATGTGCCTGGTTAATTCATAAAAATCTAGGACAAAGGCTCTCAAGAAGTAAATCTGGCCAAAGAAATATTTGACTCCTATTCTGGTTGAAGGTAGACTAATTTTTTGAATCACTTTTACTCTCTCAGGATCAATCCTAATCCCTTCTTTGGACACAATATGGCCCAACAGCTTCCCTTCAGTCACACCAAAAATATATTTTTTAGGATTAAGTGATATGCCATGGTCTCTGCACCTCTGTAGGACTGATTTGAGATCTCTAACGTGATGTTTCCTTCTTTTAGAGTACACAGTCAAATCATCAAGATAAATTACTATAATTCTATTTTTCAAATTAGTGAAGGAAGAATCCATTGCCCTTTGGAAATTTTCCCCTGCATTAATCAAGCCAAAGGGCATTCTATTATAGGAAAATTTTCCCCATGGCATGGTGAAAGCAGGCTTCTGTTTATCTTCATCAGACACACTCACCTAATTATATCCTGAAAACCCATCAAGTAGAGACATCATTTCTGATCCAGCAACTGCCTGTAAAACATGTTCCATCTTGGGTAGGGCACAATTATCCTTTAGACTGGCCTGTCTAGATTTTGGAAATCCACACAGATCCTTATTTTTCTATTCTTCTTTTTGACAGGAACAATATTTGCTATCTAGGTTGAGTGATGAATAGGGTAAATGATTTTGGCTTTTAACATCTTGTCTACTTCTTTCAAAATTGCTTTAGAAAATTTAGGATTGTAACTTTAAAGTTTTTGCCTAAAGGGCTTTGACTCAGGTTTAAGAGGAATATGATGGCTAAATTTCTCTTTCTGAAAACCTTTAAGATCACTATAGTCCCAAGAAAACACATCCATGTAGGATCTCAACAAGATCTGAAGGTTTTTCTTCTCCTGAACAGATAGAGTCTTACCCACAGATATCCACCTAGGTTCGGCTGTAGTACTAATATTCACTTTGTCATATTATTTTTACACATCTAACTAAGGGTTTTTCCTTGAAATGAAACTATCATCTTTTCAAGAAAACAAGTTTTCTAAGGAAACCAAACCTTAGGGAATTTTTTTTCTCTCCAGCTGAACAACTTCTTCTGGTAAGAACTTAGAATTAGGCTCTTCACCATTTTCATTCATTCCTTCAAAGTAGGTGGATGAGAAAACTTCTATACAAGCCATGAAATCCTTAATTTGGCATCATATTCAAAAACTTTCAGATGTTCAATGTTATTTGGAACAGTAGGTCTATATATCATCTCAACCCTGTATGTGTCTATTTTAAAGTCTGGGTGAGGGAGCAGTAGCGATGCTGATATAGCTAGGGAGTCAGCTCTTGTATTGAGACTCCTAGGAATGGCTTCTATGGAAAAAGCTTCAAAAGAATTATTTAATCCCACACTAAGTTTCTGTAATGTTTTAGGCTTTCATTTTTTATTGTAAATTGACCCTTCACTTGTTTAACAATCAGTTCAGCGTCACCTTTCACAACAATTGCCTTGATTCCCAGTGTCTTTGCCTCTCGCAACCCTAATAATAGAGCCTCATATTCGGCAGTACTATTAGTATTTTTAAAATCCAATTTGAAAGAGAAAGGGATATATTGATCATCTAGACCTTTAAATACTACACCAGGCCCAGATCCTGCACTAGCACAACTACCATCAAACTACATTAACCAAATTTTCTCCTTTTCACCAGAGTCTACAAAAATAGGAGGGGCTTCATCTGATAAAATCATGTAGTTACCAAACTCACAATATTAGAATAGGATTTGTGCTTTAGGATCATCAGATGGGATTACAGTGTATTTATTTTTAGCTTCAAGTTCCAGTTTGACCTTTTTCTTTCCAAGAGGGCTAACAGCTTCTGACCAATCCATCTTTATTTCCCCACCCATATCTCTACATAAAGTTCTTCTCAATAGAATACCATAGCTTACAGGTATATCCACTACTAAAATGGTCAATTTGAGTCTCTTATCAGGATAAGAGGCTAAAATAGCTTGGGCATCTTTAACTTGACCTAATAAGGGTACCTATTTCCCGTCCATAGAATAGCACCTCCCAAAAGTTTTAGTCATGGTTAAACCTAAAGATTTGGCAAAAAATGATGGCATAATGTTAGCAGAGGTGCCTAAGTATATAATACAATTACTCAGTTTAACACCGTTAAGGAGTAGAGAAATATAAAAGGGATCAGGCTTTCTAATTTCATCAACTTCACATTTCAATTCTGAGGTAGAAGTAGTGGCAGATTCACTCTGATTCATAGAAAATGGTGAAACAACTGTGGGAGAGTCAACTAGGTCATCAATTTGATTTACAGTACATTGATTACATTGAGATGAATTTGGAAGGTCACCTTTGACGTACTTGACCAAATTATCAAGTTCTTTGGGATTTAATCTCAGATATTCAGGAGGAGAGATTTGGATAGCAGAAGACTTACAAAATTCTACGATATCAAAAGAGGATGCGCTAGAATATTTTTGTACAACCTTAACATCAAGAGTCTGAGGACTCGGGGAAAAATAATTACTTACATGATCTCTGATCTTCTGAAAAGGGCCTGATGATGTTGGAGTGTTCTTTGAAGTCTTTATATTTTGAGTAAGCACGGCACAAGCAGGATCCTCAAGAGTGACTAGAATATCTCCTCTTTCTGAGTCAGATTCGTATTCTAAGTAGTATGAGCCAGAGTTTCTTGGTCTATCTTGAGGCACTTCTTCTACAGTACATTCCCCTAACACATCTTTTGTGGCTTCCATTTGTACATGTATTTGCATATCTGGGCATGAATTACCATCATGATCCATTGTCAGGTGAAAAGAACACATGATAGCCTCTTTTGGTGAAGCTTCCAGGGAAAATCTTGGTTGATTAGAAGGCAGCAAGGGGCCTTTGCCATGCCATTGATTAGGATAATTTCAACTAATATCTTGATAAGAGGAAGGAAATGAAGATCCTTGCTTTGGTAATTGCATCTTCAAGGAAATTACATCATTCATAAGTCTCTGAACAACTGGGTCCATATGAGCAGAAGTAGAAGGTTGAGAGTGAGGAGTCTGTATGTCTTTTCTCCATTTCCCCGTTGTAATAAGATCATCTTCTAACTCAGTGTCCTGACCTTGGGAAATAGCTAAATCAGCTAGTCTACTCCTTCTTAAGTGAAAACCTATGTCCGGGGGCATAGAGTTTACAAAGAAACATTGTTGGTTTTCTGGGGTCGGTCTTTTGGCAGCAGAAATTCTGTGAATAACTTTGTTATATCTAGCCACATAGTCTCTCATTGGTTCATGAATCTCTTTCTTCATTTTTGTTAATTATAATAGCAGGGAATGTTCATCATTAGCCCCTTTAAAACATCCTTTAAACATGGTCTTCATGGTTTTCCAGTTTGTGATAGACCCAACGGGCAAGTGACCAAACCATTCTGCAGCTCCCTCTAAGAGGGATTGTGCAAAGAGCCTGACAGCTACATCTTCATGCTGCACTGCCAAAATGGCAGTAGCCACATTGAATGCATTCAAATGTTCATCTACCGAGACTTTTCCATCTCTAGAAAATTTAAGCAAGACTTCTTTAATACCTTTAGCGAGAGGATGATGAGCTCCTAAATTTAAAAGGACCAATTCTTGCACCCCATGGTTGAGCCATGACTGCAAATGGAAAGATTGTTACTAGTGGTGGTGCTTGAATACCAGAAAAAGTCAAAGCTTGCCAGACACTACTAGATGGAGAAGTATTCAAAGAGGCTTTAGGAGGGGAAGTAGGTCTACTCTTGGCTTTGGGCTTTGAGATGTAAGAGGTCAGAAAATGGAGATTTTGCAAACTCCCATAAAAAGTGTCAAAAATGCCCTCCTTCCTCTGGGACCTGGTATATGGTCGAGAATCTAGTATTATATTCTTTTATTGCCTCTGGATAGCTCTGTCGACAATTTGTGCCTCTTAGGCAATTGTCAGCCCCCTCAGCCACTCTCCTATATCTTCCTCTTCTTCTAAAACTAGGAAAACTTGTTGATACTAGTGATAGCTGGTCTTTAAATCCCAAGCAACAGTGTTCAAATTAGAAATTATATCCTCTTGGGTATTTTGGAAGTTAAGATCTGGTTGAATGAAAGGAGGTTGCTCCTCCTGGTTTGGTATCACCATAGATGGTAGGACCATATCTTATTCATAAAAGAAATTATTTAAAAATAGGTCTACGCTATGAGCGCTCCCTAGTAGAGTCACCAAAAATTTGCTAGCGAACAGCTTTTTCTTTCTACAAATACTATTTTAAATTTCACACTATCACCCTTAAAAGACAAACTATCTCTAACAGTTGGGTAAGTAACCTTTATGATCACTTCCCTCTAAATTGTGTTAAAGGTACAACTCCCTAATATTGATTTTCAATAAAATTTGATAACAATTTAACTAGTTATCTTTTAACCCGAAAGCTTATAAAGGGTGCAATATCATTCTTAGATGATATGCTACTGAACAATTGTAAAGGAAATAAAACTAAATAATGAATGGGAAGAAAAACACAGTTACTTCCCCGATTCCATTTCATGAAAAATAAACAACTTCTCAGCTAAAGATAAAATAATATAGATAGAATTCAGAATTCAGATATTATGAATGAATAGACATATAAATAATAGGATAAACAAGATTTCAACATAGGACACTTCATTTTTGGTTTTCAAATAACACAGATTCGATAAACCTCACTGTAATATATAAAAAATTACTGCACAGGCAATTGCATGAAATCTGTTGTTTCAAAAACATTCAATTACTACTATCTATTCCTTTAACCTTCTCAAAAAAAAACTATCACCACCAAAATCTATTATCTACTAGCGATGAGTTTTTTAAACCTTTTAAAAGTTCTAGCAGCCAAAAATATAGTATCAAAGCACTGAGAGGTTTCCCCAAAAACACCTCTTGGGCAATTAGTTATATAACTAAACCAGCAGAAAAAGGACACACTTCCTTAAGAGTTTGCATGTTAACCAAGCAAAAACTAGTTAACCAAATTTGGTTCCTTATCCATAGCACAATCCTCGCTCCCTGTTGGAATCCCTTCTTCTTTGGTAACCGATTGGGTAGGTTTACATTCTTTATACGCCTAGACCAGCTCTTTCATGAGCGAAAGATGTGGGATCTTAGAGTTCACTATACGAGCCATTGAGGCCTCTTTACTCCATTTTAATTTATTCACCTTTTGTATGACATTGGACAGCTGATCTACACACAAATATAGCATAGATTTGATCCTTTCCATCTGAGTTAAGTTAGAGGCTTTAGGATTAATCTTTTCTCTAATAATCTTTATCACTGAGTCGAAAGATTCCAGAGCACCCTTCAATTCTTGCTCACCATATACTGATGAATAGGTATAAGTGAAACTGATCACCTTTAACTCGTTCAAGGTGGCCTTCTGAATTTGCTTAGCTTCAGACTCATATTCTTTGTTTTATGTAATGGTTCCCTTTATTACAGAGATACGCCAGGTGATGTTCTTCCTAAGGATGAAGAAAATGGATTCCTCAGCACCTTTTAGGGATTTTTCCATGCAAAATTTGTTGAAACCATACCTCTCTATCTCCATAAACTTTTTCATCACCGACACCCATTTTTCCTCCTCTCCATCCCAGAATTGGCACTAGGTTTGCAATTCTCCCATTACGGCCTCTGTGTCATGAAGAACTAAGTGAAAATATTTGATATATTGTCGGCCACTGTTAAGCACTTGGGACATCCACTTGTCAACTGAGGAGACTAGTGTTTGACCCCTCTGAACATGATTGAGCAAATTTTTACTTTCCGTCAAGTTTGGGTCAAATACCTATGACGATAAAGTTGTAGAAAGTATTTATGAACTGAGAAAGTGAGACTATCATCTGCTTCAATTCTTTCTTTTCCTTACTATCCTACCATGATGTTATCAACATGTGCTAAGCCGTCTCTTTGGGAAGGTGATTTTTTCCCGATCTATCCATAGTCCCTAATTCAATTTTAGTGACTTCAAAGTCTTCAACTGAAAAATCATGTTTCTCTTCCTTTGGTCTATAGGTGGCTACTTCAGCTGTCCACTTCCCAATTTTAGTATCAGCAAACATCTGTGCTGTACTCTTAACTTTCTTGGCCTTGGGAGTCTTTTTAGCATATTTACTGACTATATCTTGCACTGGAATAGATACCAGAATTAAGCTCCATTTCTTATTTACTGAAGAGGTTAGCCATCTTGGTGTATCATTTGTTGCTGCTGATTGTTCACCAGTCTTCACAGGGGTGTCCATTAAATCTAGAGTCACATCATCAAGATCGAAGAGATCTTTTCCAATTTTCTCATCTTCCCCAATTTGGTAGTTTAAATCCTCAAATTTGTCATCCTCCAAATTGACTATTTTCACATTCTCTTGAGTCATCTTTCCCTTTTTTTGTGATCAGGATCTTGATCTGGTAATGTGCCAAGGTGAGGCCACAGGGGACAGTTCTGCAATAGATTTCTTCTTGGAATCCTTATTCTGCTACTTACCTGATGAACCTGCATTACCATATGGTTTATGAGGATTAGAAATAGAGGGGGAGGAAAATGAAATTGAAGATTTAACTCTAGTTGAGTTAGGACTAGACTGTTCTCTTCTTGTCTGGAGCCATTCCTCAATTAATTTAAGTACATGCTATGTCCTGTACTTAATGTCATCTTCCTCTTCCCCTGACCAATCAATATCAAACTCTTCATTCTCCAGGAGCCTTTTGAAACTGGGTTTGACTAGGTTGGAACCATCATTTGTCACTCCTTCTATATTGAACTACAATCTCATGGATAGGATTTGAGATATGTAGAGTCTACTATGACCTATCTCCATAACTTGGGACTCATTTGCACAATCTTCCTAGAAATCCTCTAGATGGGGAACTAGAAACATATGAGATGTAAGGCCTAGATTACCACTAGCAAAGTTCTTGTTATCAAAGCATGTCCTCTCCCTGTAATACTTGAAATCAAAATGACTCAGGTCACTCCCAATACTTATTGCATCTTCAATAGTCAAGCATGAAAATTTACCTAGCTGTAATGGGAAAACTTTCTCCCATTTTTCTTTAGGAAGAAAATGTTTTAACACAGTAGCAAGCTTCCTACAGACTTCTGCAAAGATAAAGAAATCAAAGGCATACCTAGGTAATTTGGCAGGGGAATCTTCAAAACCACCAATCCTAATATAAGTGAACCTAGGGAACTGAATGTAAAAACTCCCAAATCTTGTCACAAATTGCCAAGCTTCTGAACTCATTCTTTTGGCTGGATCCCCAGTCATCTCAAAATAGAGTTTACCCATAAAAGTATCATGCACCCTCCTATAGTTATGAATTACATTGTCTTTATGAAGAATGGGGAAATACTCAAAAACACACATTCCACCTATCCAAGGCTCATGAATCATCCCATCCCATTTCCTACTATAGGCTAGATAGTACATCAAATAAGAAGACATGAAAAAGCTACATCCAGTGAGTTTGGAATTGTTAAGTTTTTCTCTCATAGATTCTGTAATTAATTCGGTCCAATCCAAATTTTGTTTTCCTTCTAAAACAATCTGAATATAATAGAACAACCAATCTGAGAAGAAAAATTCCTTAGGTGACCCTCTAACTCTATGCAACATCACCATAACATCACTAATATACGGGTGCACATGACTTCTGTTGAGCTTTTTGGGAAAACAAGAATCTCCCCTTTGAGCGTTTAATAACCAATGCTTGGCTATTGAGGTACGATTTGCATCTGCATTTGGTTTGAACTTAACAAGGGACTGTAGAAGTTGATAAATCCAACTTCATAGCTTGCCAAGAACACCTGCATGCAAAATACCTGTTGCAAAGATTGAAGCCAACAACAGAAAAAATAGAAACCCTTCTATGCTCAAAAGGTGAGAGCTCAAAATGTATTCAAAGAGTATGAAGAAAACATTACAAAGTTCAGCCTTTAAAGGTGAACAAACCCTAAAACATAAATACTAGGTTGCACATTATTAATTAAGAATTAATTAATAACGCACCTAAGAGAAGCTAAAGCAACTAGAGTAATAAT
>MU227784.1:2448287-2475093 GCA_018584345.1 Thuja plicata | reverse complement strand
CTGGCTTGGAAACACCTTTCCGGCGATATTTCATTTTCTGAAAACAGACACCGTATGCCCAAGATATGGCCAAAAAACCAAGTGCCCCTCCGAAAAACCACTCTCTGGAAAAACACAGAGACGGGAAAAAATTTGACATCCAAATGACTGTCACCCATCTAGTGCATTAAATTTGACGCCCGTCATAGTCACTGAAAAATATTTCTTGACCACCGAAAAACCAAAAATGGCCAGAAAATTTGAAAAACTGCCAGAAAATGTTTTTCCGGTCGCTGACATCACAGGTGATGTCAGCTGTGCAAGGCCGGTGGTGGCTGGGTGGCGGCTCTAGCTGAGGTGGCGGCCCGGCAGAGGTTTGGTGGTGCCTGGGCTACGCACCAGTGGCGGCCGAGCCGCTGGGCAGCGGTGGCGTGCCTGAGCGGCGGGCCGGTGGTCGGCAGGTGGCCGGCGGGGCGCGGGCGGCGCCCGGGCTGTGCGCTGGCCGCACTCGAGCTGCTCGCTGGCGGCGCTGCTGCCGGCACATTTTTCAACAAAAAAACATGTTTTTTTATTTTTTTTTCTCAAAATCCCTACCGTACGGCCCTGGAGGCTAAGAAATTTTTGCCTGTAGTCACAGAGGCCAAAATAGTCAAACTTTATATGTTTTTTGACTCTCCCGGGCCTTCTGAACGCAATGGTAGAGTCCATTTTGGCTCAAACTACTCTAGAAGATTGTGCCTTCTTCAAAGTGACAGAAAAACCCTAGAAAGGTTGTGGCTGTCATCTTCAAATCGTGGCTTCAAAAACCTTCAACCTAGGCAGCGACAGGGTGGCTCTGATACCATGTAGAAGTTGATAAATCCAACTTCACAGCTTTCCAAGAACACCTGCATGCAAAATACCTGTTGCAAAGATTGAAGCCAATAATAGAAAAAGCAGAAACCCTTCTATGCTCAAAAGGTGAGAGCTCAAAATGTAGTCGAAGAGTATGAAAAAAACATTACAAAGTTCAGCCTTTAAAGGTGAACAAACCCTAAAACATAAATACTAGGTTGCACATTATTAATTAAGAATTAATTAATAATGCACCTAAGAGAAGCTAAAGAAACTAGAGTAATAATACTCTAATAGGGACTGCGTAGGAGAGAAAGCAGAAAAAGTTTGCTCTTGAATTTGGAACGCTGAAGCAACAATTTCTCTATTTACTGCCAACAAGACTTCACCATTTTTATTGAGAATTGACTTTTTTCACTGGTCATAATTGTGGATACACTCATGAACTAGCTCAAGACAAACTACTACAGGAGGGAAAGAAGCAGCTATGCATAACCGACTACTCAAAATTTTGAGAGAAGGAACATTTTCTTCTACAGACTTAGTAATCCTATTAGAAAATCCTTCTACATCATATCCTTCTAAATCTGTGTCTATCACAATGGGATTTTCACATACTAGACTAGACACGCTTCCAAACAAGTGAAATGCATACTTCATACTTGTAAGAATAGACTGATAATTGTCACAGAAACTTCTGCATATTTGACAAGCTCTTAAATTTAAACAATGTAGGGATTGCAGCCTGGCTTACCTTAATCACTGTAGAAATATCTGCAACTGGAGCTCTGAAAACCCTTACCTTCAATCCACCCACATATAGATAGCGACAACATTTATAAAATAATGAATGCTAAGAAGGGTTTAAATAAGAAATACCATGAATTTGACAATTAATTGCCCGTCATTAAGGCAATAAAAGATTAGAGAATGAAGTGACCATTCATGCATGCAAACAACTAATGCCACTTGTGTAAAATTTTATTCCACATGAATGCATCATAAATTTGACAGCTCAGACACACTTAACCACCGCCAATACTTTTCTTCATTAAAAACCTTTCTAGGTAGGGCCCACAACTGAGTGATGATGATAATCTTTTTTTCTTTTGCCACGTGTCACTTTTCAAAATCATTTAACACTTTTGAACATGGATGAACTAATTTCAAGGGTGTTCTTATGTGTTCATCACTGTTCAAGTCTGTTCCTATTTTAATTTTCTCCCTTCATCCTTAAACTGAATATTCCATGCTTAGTCACTGATTCCCAACTTTGATCAATTAAAATTCCGCACACTACAAACATGAGGCCCCTTTTGAGTGATGACTTTATTCACTTGCTATTCCTTCATAAAAATTATGAACCGATTTGAACACTCTTGAACACACATGAACCAAGTTCAAGGTTGTCCAAGTATGTTCAAACATGTTCAAGAAAAATGTTAGCAAATGATTTTTCTAATTCCACAAACATGGATGGACCGTAGGGTTGACACTTTCGCTAATAATTTGGACATGAGGACTTAAGCATCTTTGAGATTCACAAAAATAATATGGTGACTCTAGAAACAAAAAACAAGGACAAGTACCAGACTTGGACTAACAATACTTTATCATGAGACCATTCATGGGTGTAGGTAGAGGTATACCACATGCTAAAATTGGGGTAAATCAAGTAGTACATGGACCATATGTTCCCCCTCCTTGCATTTATCACACACCACTAGTACAACCTCTAGATATGATCACAAAGGCCACCTCGAAAACTATTATGGATACTTATGCTTTGACTTGGTTTGTTTTCTTAGACTGCGACACTAGGGAAACCATATGGAGATGATTCTAGTTGTGCTAGCACATCATCCTTGGGTACACATATTTTTGTGCCCCATACTTACACTATGTGCAAGAAAATTTTCTTAGGTCCCCTCAAATAATCTATCAAACATCCTATTGATACATCTGATTATAAGGTGCATGTTATGGTCGATCCATGATAAACACTAGAGCACACACTAGGGAGTCCTCGCATGCTAGAGATGAAGATGTTCATGCATCATTCACTAAGAGTGTATTGGTAAGACTTAAATTTTAATTTCATAGTGCATTTTATTTTAAATGAATATTATAAGAGATAACATATTAAGGCTATATTAATGCTTATTTACATGGTCTATTTATGTTCAATTAATGATCGAAGAGGACATGGCATAGGTAGAAGACGCCATGCTCTCAAAAATTTCACTTGGCATTAATAATTACTATTGAACAAGTCAAATAACTAAGAGGGGGGGGGGGGTTGAATTATAGTTATTCATAAATAATTTTCTTCACTCATGTTAATGCGGTAAATACTTAAACCAATTAGAGTCTTAAAACTAATAATAGCATGAAAGAACAAAACCATCAACATAATTAATGCCAGAATTTACGTGAAAACCCAAACTAGGAAAAACCACAAAGAAAATAATTCTCATGAAATGAACACCAGTTATGGTAATAGTAGTTAAGGTGATTTTTATAAGGGCTCACTGCCAATTTTCTCACTATTTATATATACATCCAATAAGATAATTATATATGTCATCCAAGTCACAAAAATTTTTGTCTTCAATAAAAAATATATTACAATTATATTAACATGCTACCACTGATCCTAAATATAGGTCATACATAAGATTCTTCATACCACATTACCTCAAGATCTAAAGATAGGTCACCCTTAAGATATGCATATTACATAGCACAATTCTTGAAGATAGGTAACTTCTAGAACTGACAAATCACCAAAAACATGTCCATGACTTGATCAATAAAACTTTTGAACCAAGTGATAGATGAAACCCAATAGATTATGCCCATACGTAAAATATAATTGTTATACCAAAATCATCTGATGAATTGCAAGAATGTCTAGGTAGCTAGGATACCTAGAAGACCTCCAAAACTTAGCAGTCAATAAGCACCATCCAAAAATTTATTCATCTATAATTATTGAAACACATAGATGTATAGAAGAGATGAATTCCAATAATAGGAACAAGTACATCTAACATCATAGTCCAAAACTTGCACATACTAAATCAGTTCTGCATATAATTGAACCACTGATATCTAACCAACAACCAATAGGCATCCAACCAAAAATTCCAACAACCAATCACTATAGATATGAAACTAGTATAAATTTTTTTAAATCAATGACAACAATGCTAGCATCTTCTTAATGAACTCAACATATCCCCTTTTGGCATTGACAGGAAAGCAACAAAACTCCAAAAAGAATTGAAATAAAAACATTAAATTTCAAAAACAAATCCCCCTAAGTTAGATATTTGTTTTTGAAAAACTTCTTACTTTTCTCTCCCCCTTTTATTCCACAATGGAAATGGGCCACACACTAAAGCACAAAAATTAAATAAGGATAACATTCTTAACAGAAAAAACTTTCTTATGCCTTTCTTTGATGATCAAAAGCTTTCTCTTCCACTCAGCCACAAAAACACCCATCTAGGAGCACATAATATCATGCTTAACCAGAAATTTGAAATATGCATTCCAGTACAGAGACCAAAACCTTTTTTCATAATTATTTGCATTAGTGAGTATACTGGAAACATGCTCTAACTCGACTTCAACCAATTCCTTTACTAGAAAAAAGGTTTTCACTAGATCTTCTCTCTATGTAAATGCAACATTTTATCTTGAAGTTGCCCAACCTTTATTCTCTTTTTTCCTCCTTAATCCTTCAAATAATTATATGTCTTCCCCAACTCATTCAATTTTGTCTTAGTGTCTTCAATTATTCCTCTAAAATTGTCAACAGTTGAAAGCCACCGAAGACAATACTTGTAAATGTCTAAAAGTTATTTTATGCAATCCTTTGTTTCACCTATCATCTTTGATAGTTTTTGTTTATCAGCAGTACACTTATTCTAAAAAGACTCTCTCATTATGCAATAATCTACATCATATTGCAGTAATATTTACCAAATAAATTGGTAGAACAAATGATACATCATAAAAAACAACCTTCTTACTGTTAAGGTGATCAATCAACATATCCTCAATCTCTATACCGCTCACTTAAGAGTGACTAGACCATAAATCACCTACTCTATCAAACTCACCATCTTATAACATGGAATAAACCACATCAGAATACATGGAGATAGATTCTGACAGAGAAATTGCATCTTTTCTACCTCTTCTTCTTCTTCCTTCTCTTATGATTCCTTCTCATCCTCATCCTTTTCTTCTTCATCCTTTGAAATTGTAACAATCTATTTTCCTTTCCTACTAATCTTTCTCCTCTTAGGTTCCGGAGGGGAATCACCAACAACAATATCTAAGTATTTTTTACTAGAGGAGGAACCCTCCTCAATATGACTCACAAACACATCACTAGAAACAAATAAACTAGAACCAACATTCATCCTCAATGATGTAAAATATTCCTTGCAAGCATCTTCTATATTTTCAAGAAATCATAGATATCTGCAAATTTGCTTACCGAAAGGCATGTCAGATCTCCATTCTATGTTTTCTCTATTCGGTAGAGACCTCAAGAAATAAAACATCAAGAACAAAACTAAAGATCCAAACCAAAATCTATAAGCATCTTCTACTGACATATTGAAATTCTCAAGCAAATTATACAATAATAATTCACACAGATCAAACTAAACACCTTCTCTAACCATTTTATTAGAAATATAAATGACTATCATAGAGGTAGCACCATCATAATTTTGAAAGTAAAATTTTTAAGTTATGTTGTAAGCAACATACCTTACCACTAGATCCCCAACAGTGTTTATCAAGAGTGTGCATTGATCACAATCAGTACCTGTTATCTCCTTTATTTCCTTGTATTTTATCACCTTCTTTATTTGAATTTATCCAATTTTGCACAACCCAATGATATCCTCAATTACTTCCTTTATTACTGCATAGGGTTTATCCAAATCCAGATTTCCATCTCAAAACTGACTCACCAAAAACATGATAAATTCCTTGTCATCAAACTAGGGAAATTCTCCCCAAATATCCAAAGCAAGATTATGAACTCTCTGCAAATCTTTTGTATAATATCCCACTTCCAACTGTCTAATTCTTATATGATCAAATTATTTCAATTCTACCTTCTTCAGCATCCTTGACAAAATTGCACCAGTATAAAAAACAACCAATTGAGATTCCATCTTCAAAATTGAATAATTTTTCTTCAATCTCTCTTAAGCTCTAAAAAAAACTCTAAATTTTCTTCTTGCAATAGTGATGAATGATTACCGAAAATTCACTTTTATAGCCATGATTATTCATAATTACAAATTCCTTCTAAAAATTAATTATCACTAACACAACCCATTCATACAACACACATCAATCATCTGAAGTAACTACGATAATTAATTATATATCCAACATATTGGAGAAAAGCTAGTTGCAACTAGTATTTCCTCAAATTAGGGGAAGTGACCGATAGAATTTTAATGCTAACCCTAATCCATATAAAATAGATCACTTACCAGAAGAGCTAGTACCAAGATTCAGTACCACAAAGCTCACTTTACCAACATCTTTCTTCTTCCATACCATAGTTGTCTTTTGAGATTCATTGGATACTGCAATATAATTATCTCTTATTGACTTCACCAGAGCATCAATACATTTTCATGAATTAGCATAGTGACCAATTTGACCACACTTGACATAATTGACATTCCTCTGGCCTGAATTTATTGACTAAAATCTAGATCTGCACTGATTATCCTTTGACTAAAATTGTGACACACATAGTGATTCCCATGAAAAATATTATTCATTCCACCTTTTCTAACTGGATTAGAAACTTGAATTCAACATTAATTTACTTTATGACCAAACTTATGAAAATTAAAACATTGAACCTTCTATTCCTTCCTCATCTTACAATCAATAGCTTTATGACCAAAATTATTGCAAATGAAACAATTACCATCAAAAGATAAGTACCAGTGAGCCTTTAGTTTCCTTACCAGAGACCTTCTTGTATATGTATTCAAACTCTCTACCTTTATTTCTACCTCATATTTTTCTTTTTCTTCAACTACCTTCTCTTTTCCTTTATGCTTCAAATTTGAACACTCACCGGTGAAACCTAATCATTCCTTGTCCTTGTGATTCTTCTGCAAGGATAAAAGTTGATCCAAAATAGTGCTACTTTCACATATGTTTTATTCAGATCTCATCTTCCTTAGTTCTTGATCAAACATTTCATTCTCATCTAACTTCTTCTTGATAATTTCCTTGAGACTCACTTCAATTTTTTTACATTCCTTTATTTTCTGATTAATAGTGTTCTTGAAATCTCCTTCGGTCTTCTTCTAATCTTCCAACTTTTGTTGAACTCTTCTTTGATAGATTCCTCAGTATTCTTACTACCACTCAACTTATTTTCAATATTTTCCACCTTTAATCTTAACTCCTTGAATTCCTGGCTTACTTCCTTATGCCTTTACTTGAATATCTAGATCTAATCCCTTAGCTTTGAGATACATGCACTTGATTCCTTTAGATTTTATTTTGGCCCCTCATTTGTGATTCAGTGTGCTCAATATCTCTCATCATGATATACCAATCTTCATCACAATGGTACTCACCTTCCATTTGTTCAAACATCTTAGATCTCCCTCAAGCAGTTAACCTCTATCTACAAGGGACTCAGCTCTTATAACAATTATTGAACAAGATGAATAACTAAGAGGGAATTGAATCAGTTATTCACAAACCATTTCATCCACTTATGTTAATCCAGTAAATACTTAAACCAATTATAATATTATAAATTATAATAGCATGAAAGCACAAAACCATCAACATGATGAATAAAATTTACGTGGAAACCCAAACTAGGAAAAATCATGGAGAAACTAGTTCTCATGAAATGAACATTGGTTCAGGTGACACCGTCTAAAGTGATTTTTACAAGGGCTCACTTCTGGTTTGATCATTTTTGTTTGGCTCACTGTCGGTTGGGATAACTACTTGGAAATAATAAAGGCTAACTTCCAATACAAAATGTTTTACTGACAAAAAGTGAAATGATGCAATTACATCTACCTATGCATATTGAAACAATTCCAATTGATAGACAAGTAGTGAGCAATAGTAGTAGATCTAGTAAAGACCTTCTACTAACATACACCAACTTCTTGCAACATGGTATGCAAAGGCTTCTTATGATATCATAGTAACACTTCACTCATCTTCTTTCTACATACATACCACTTCCACCAAATCCATGTATACACACATACACACCCTTTCTCACATGGTCACTAACATTCCATTCAGATACAAAATGATTCTCTATTTATATATACATTTGATAAGATAATTACATATTCAAGCCAATCCACAAAACATGTTGTATTTAATATAAAAGATATTACAATTATATTTAACATGCTACCAATGATCCTAAATATAGGCCATATATATTAGTCTTCATACCATGTTACCTCAATACCTAAAGATAGGTCACCCTTAAGATATGCACGTTACATAGAAAAATTTCCAAAGATGGGTAAATTTTAGAATCAATAGAATCGCCACAACCAAGTCCATGACTTGATCAACACAACTTATGAAACAACCAATAGATAAAACCTAATAGATTCCACCAAGATGCAAAATATAATTATTATACCAAAATAATCTAATGAACTACAAGGATGTCTAGGTAGAAGGGATATTCTAAAGACCTCTGAAACTTAACATTTAATAAGCACCATCCAAAACTTCATTCATCTGTAATCACCAAAACACAAAAATATACCAAAGAGATGAATTCCAATAATCGGAAAAAGTACATCCGACACCATATTCCAGATATTGTACATACTGATTCAGTTCTGCATAAAACTAACCCACTCATATCTAATCGATAACCAACAGTAATCCAATCGAAACTGCAAACAACCAACCACCACAAATATGCAACTACTATAAAGGTTTTGAAATCAATGAAAACAATGCCAACATCTTCTCAATGAACTCAAAAACTAAAAGGTATATATTTCCACACTTCATCATTTCCATTTTTTATTGTATTGATTCTTGTTATTGAAATTATCATTAATGAAATTATATATTAATTAACATTTTCATCTTATTTTACTCTTGTAGGACACACCTAGTGTAAGGGAGGTACAACAACACACACTAACAAGGGAAAGGAAATTTAATGAAAATCTAATTGAATTAAAATTTTAAAAAACTTAGAATGATTATACATGTCCACATAGATTGATAGTTGCAAATAGTTTTCACTTTATGTATAGGAAATTATGGGATTCACGTCCTTGTTGATTGCATTGGCAATGGAAGAAGAAGAGATGCCCACACGGGTAAGGTTTTATTTTAATTTGCATTTAGTAAATATGTTCCTATCATCGATAGTTATAGGATAATTTTAAGGATCTAAGAAACACTGATCTGATTGCGCCCATGAACAAATACATGCAAAATACCTGTTACAAGAAAGAAGCAAAAGAAGGAAAAAGCTAAAGAACTCAGAAGCTCAGAGAAACTCAAAAGAGTAGAGAAAAAATGTATTCTAAATTAATGAACAATAATTACAAATTTCAACCTTAAAAGGTGAACAAAACCCTAAAATGAAAAAAGCTAGGTTGCACATTAATAATTAATAAAAGAATTAATTATTAATGCACATAAGAGAAATCTTAAGCACTAAGGGGAAATGACAACTTAACTAATTAAATCAACATGATTTAATCAATAAGTCTAAAGGGAAATTACTCTAACACCCCCTTAAGCGAAGCTCAGGAGGTAAGATAACCTAGCACATGTATGAAAGAAGGAAATGAGTCCTGGAAACAAGGCCTGATCAGGTACCCAAGTACAAAAAAATATTTGTAAAGAGGAGAAAAGGAGAAAACCCAATGGGAAAAACCCCTCTCCAAAAAGAGATGAAGCCTAGTGAAGGACTGAAGAAGCCTCCAAACTAGAGAAAGTCCCAGAAAATAGGAACAAAGAAAGAAAATGTAGAACACCTCTGAAGCAAGAAGCTCCAAACACTATTGAAAAATAACTGCTAGAACCTCCACTGTAATAGAACATGATAAGGTAGAGAAGACTATAAACAAATCCTGAAGAGATGATCAATCGAATATGGAAGAATGCCTCCAAAACATGAATGAAAGAAGAGTGTCCATATGGTAAATGATCCATCTCACCAAAATACATAGGTCCCTGCCATTGCATCCACCTAGTACATAGGAACAAATACTAAATACATATATCACTCCATCAAACTAAGGAAGCATTAGAATCAATAGGAGATACCCCCCATAATGCTGAGCAGGGAGAGGTATGACTGGTACACTGAAACAGATTTCCAAGAAATGTTGCATGATGAAGAATGTATAAACACATATAAAGGATGGTGTTGTGGAAGGATCTCTCGCTTGACACACATCATGAGGCTAATTTCATGGAAGGGACACTCACTTGAAAAAGGTAAATGGAAAACAAAGCAAACATCAAACCCCCATGGCACTTTATAATGTAGTGCGAGTACAATAAAATCTTAAGCATGCATCAGATGACACTTTATCTCAGTGCGTTTGTAAACAAGAAAAGTTGTAGAAATAGATGTACACAATATTCAAAAAAATAATGGTCCTAGGACCAAAAACATCCAAGATATCTACCAGAATGCCATAAAGAAAAAATTGAATACATAGATACATGGAGTAGAATCTGGGTGTGAGACCCATAGAAGCAGAAAGAGAATGGAAGCAACTTTTTGACACCATGCGGAAGTTGAAAAAAGGAGTCTAGAGGAGAAATATATAGTGACCAAAATGTGAAATGGAACCCTGAGTTTGACTAGAAAAAAAACCCTACAAGATGAAAAAATCAAATAACCAAACTGAAAAAATCAGAACAGCCTCAGAACCAGCTTTCCTTTGATATCTCATTTGGAAAAAAATGCCTCGATTTTCTCAAGTTATGAGAAAAAACCCACTAGTAGGTCAAAAAACAAATGATCTGGAAGAACCTCAGCCAAAAATGGCAGAGCCCAGCTAAAATAGAGAAAAACCTCCAAATCTAGACTGCCTCCAGATTTCTGACCAAAATGGCAAAAAAAAATATGTTCCTATCATCGACAATTATAGGATAATTTGTATTAATTTTATACTTGTGAACTTATGTAGGTTAACTTTGGAAATGTTAGTGACATCCCTTTTGTAATGCCTCACAAGGCAACCTAAGAGGACAAGACATAAAACCTCTATAAGATGCAAGTAATATTTTTTTGTTTAACTAGAATAATATTCATCATTACACTTCATGTCTCTAAAATAAAACACTTTTCTGAAACTTGAATGCAAGATTTATTCAACTTATGTGCTCATAGGTTCCCTAACATTGGTACTAAAGCAACATTATCTAAATTATTTACATGAATAAGATATACATTGAATTATGAGCTTAAAAGATCTACATTCATTTTAATGCACCAAGGTAAATAACCCTAACTTATTTTTTTCATAAGTTAATCATTATTCCTTTTATCAACTCATGTCATTAATTAATATTGATTTCATAAACATCTATTATCCTTTATACCACTTTCCTCTAATCATTTAGGTAAGAGATTAATATTCATTACAGTAGGAATTATCCTAGGTACTTCATTGACCTATACTCTTTTGACGCAGAAGTAAACATGGACCAACCATTAACATTACAATCAAGTTACTATCTTCTTTTGTTGTTTCATAACCATTCATTGTTTATAATTCCAATCACTAATATATCATTTCAAAAGAATTTCCTTTGATCCTTTCATCAAGAGATAATACATTTTTTCTGAGGTACATCATTATATATGACTATATCTGAGCTTATTTCCTTTATAGATGGACAACATAAGATAATAGGAGAAATAACGTGAACACTCTATTTTAATTCGAATAACATGTCCAATATACCACATTATTTTCCTATCCTTTTACCTAGAACTACCCATTCCCTTATACATTGCTTTGAATTGAGATTACATCAATACTAGACGACTCCTTATAGGAGATTACAATTACATGAATATAGATACATAAGTACATCTCAACATAATAAAATATCTAACAAGAAGTCTTCAGCTACAGATCTGGAAAAGAACATGTGCTAGGATCATCCAAAGATCATGAACAATACCTTGATATAAATATTAACCACCCAATCATGTGGGACCAACATGCCCACTCCCCTGAGCTATGAGATAGAACCAAAGGCCTGTGTAAGAGGTAACAACTAGGACATTCCTAAGGTGGTGATAACTTTCCCCAAATTCACAACACAAAAAGGAAAGACAAGAAGACCACAAGGACCACTAGAGGAATGATCAAAATTGGTAGGGACTCTAAGCTACAAGCTAGGTGAGTGTCATCGCATAGCACTCACCCTTGGGTTATCCTAGTACTAGCCACTTAGTGCCTCGACCCCTCACTATGAGCCACTCACCTAGTGTACTTAGGTTCCCTAACCTACATACAAGCATCATAAGAACATAGTAGATCCATTATTTAGTATACAAGAATTCATATCAATGCCATAACAACATTGGATTGAGTTTAGGAAAACATATGTTGTCCCTAGTCCACTGGATAACCCTAAACCCTAATATGACATTCAGAATGTTCCAAACACATAAGAAGAAATCAAAGTGATATTATAAGCATATTCATAGTACACATAGATCTTATGAACCAAAGAAAATCCTAATAGCCTCTGGTTGTAACCACCCCAATTTGGTCTTCTCTGACCATAGATCCTATTTTCCCTAAGTGTGATCATACCCCTAATTATGTCAAGATAATTCTTTAATTTATTGGCATAATTCATTTAAATCAAATTTAATCTCCTAAGTGATTTAATCACTAAATTACATTAATTTCCTTAGCCAATTAAATCAAAACAATTCAATTCAATAAAATAAAATAAAAAATGTGGCTAAAGTAATTAATTAAAAGGAATTAAATAAATCCTAATCACAACTCCATTTGCAAAAGGAGAAAGTCAAATCCCTAACCAATGGGAGTTAAATCACTTGGATCACCTCGCATGGATCACCAAAGATTCAATCTCCACCTCTCTTCCACTTTCAATCCTAACCTCTCATTTACCAAATTCTTCTATAAATAGAATAATTTTAAGCTCAATGGGCCCCTAATTCTTAATTGTTGAAAGCAAACTTATGCTGCAAACATTGTTAGAAATATTTATGCATTTTAGCTCATTCTTTCCTTGCATTATTATAATCTTTCATTTTAGAGCTTAAAATGAAGATTTCTTGAGAATTTAGAGTAAATTCATTTGAATCTTCCATTCTAAGTTATATATGTCATTGATAAATGCATAATCTAAGGGAAATTATAGCATTATTCACACTCTTCTTAGATAGGGAGCAATAGGTCGATTTTAGTGATTGATTTTTTTTCTTACTCTTTCTTTTCACTAATATAATGACTTATTGAAGTGTTGTGTTGCAGACAACAAGTACACAAAATAACACACATTTCTAGCACCCACCGTGGGCCGAATCTCAGATTTTACCTTGCTTTATCTTCATTTTTGACTAATTTGTCTTCTCTATTTTCAGGTACAGAGTTGCCTTTATTCACCAAGGCTCGCATCCAGGAAATTGGATTTCATCGAGGAAATTGGATTGCACCCTGGATATCAGATATCGCATCTAAGAAATCTCAAGTAATTTTCAGCAAAGGATCGCATCTGGTATATATTTTGTCACATTTAATGCAAAGCATCATGTTTGGGAAATTGGATCATATCCAGGGTTTCTAGGATCATTTTTGGGAAAGGAAATCACATCTCTTTGTTTGACTTGAATATTAAATTGTCTAACTAGTAATCTTCTGATCTGGTTTTATTTTGTTTGTTGAGCATCTTAATTTTTTATTGCAGAATGCTTTCAAGAGCCTTTTTTCTCAAAAAGGTGGAAAGTAAATTGTTAACTTGTGGTTTGCAGGTGTTTGGATAGATTAATTTGTTTTCACTTGTTCAATGTTTTAACACTAAAGACATTTTCCTATCATTTGCTAAATCAATCAGAGGACTATGCTCTTTTCCTTCAAGGAAAATTAGAGACTCAAAAGTTTATTTAGGACTTGAGAAGAATTTAGGGTAAATGAAAAAGGCAAACTTCATTGTATAATTATTTTTGGTAAGTAATTGAACAAACACAAATCATTTAACATTGTGGTTAATTGAACAAACTTAATTGTATAATTCCTTTTGGAGAGAAATTGAACAACACAAATCATCTAAAATTGTGGGAAAAAGAACATTCATTGTCTAATTTTGGATATAGTAATTGAACAAGCAAAGCATTTAATCTTGGGGAAATTAAACAATCAAACTTTTCTTTTCAAGTACTTTGTGTTTTCATAAGTTAGGAATTTTTAAATCAAAATTAAGCTTATTTCTTGATCTCACTAGAGGATTTTCTCTTCCTTCCAAGTGGAGGAATCATAAAATCATCATGGGGGATTGAGTTTTGAGTGAATTTGTTTGAGGGAAAGAACTTGATTGAAGTGTTTGTGGGAGAAAATGGCATGGAATAGGAGAGTATGCTCTTCTTCTTTTTGAAGAATCAGAAATCTTGAACTCCTAAGCTCGCCAATCCTTTGTATGCTTTCAAAAATATTAGAGGGCATGCCGGTTGAGGAAAAAATCTCTCAAGATGACCTAAGTGAGGATAGGTTTATGCTAACCCTTCCAACTCACTATAAATAATTTCTTCCTTGTAGGCTAAAGCCTCGAAATATGTAATCAGTTTTGTTCTTGGAATTTTGACATCATTCCTTGAACATGCTTGGGTGTGTGTAGAGCAGAGCCGCTTGAATCTTTCTTGTGAGACTACACACATTTGAGTACTCATAGGGCTATACACCTCAATTTTTCATTTTGAAATTCTATGGGAGACAGTTACGAACAAATTTCCCCATCATAATAAACATTTGTAGTCAAAACTACCCGATTCACCTACGAAAGGGTGATAATCTTTTTGCATGGAAAAGAGTAATTGCCCTAAGATACTCATTATTTCGTGCCCTCACTTGTGTTTGGAGTCAGATAATATGGCATCATAATGAGAGTCATTGCGTGCTTGGTGATGGTCATATTCTAATTAGCATTTGAGTGTGTACCTGAGTCTACGAGAAAATATTTTCATCCTATGCTTAGAAACTTGGGATTAAGGATGTGTTTGTTCACCCCTAACAATGCAACATTGCTTGATGTCCTTAAAAACTCATTAAAAATATAAATCCTTCAAAAAAGAAACAAATTTCAATCCTTAGACTACATGATGTGTTTTTCACTCACTGGAAAGTCTCAGAAAACAATCTACAATCAAACAAATTTCACGCATTCTGAGATAAATTTGACAAACTTGACAAAAAATGATAGAACATCAGAGGCTCAAATCTAGTTGCATTAGGTGGCATTTAGGATCCTGGCTCACTTTTGGTCATTTCTATATCACATCTAGGGAGAAAGATTGCATGCAGTACATCAAAGCTCGCATCCTGCATATCAAAGATCGCACCTAGTTAAGAAGAACCTTGCATTCAGTGTGTCACATTTAGGATAGTGAGAACTTTCATAGTTGTCTCTCAAATAAATTCAGTATATTTGGGAACCCTTTTGGCTCTTTAGTCTGGTACTATTTCTTTTTCTATTCTGCCAGTTGTTGTTTCAAAACTTTTTCACAAGTCTACCTTGCATGTCCTTTTGGGTTCTCACAATTGGTCTCAAAATGTGTGGTCTATTCACTTCTCAAAACAACTTGATTCCAAACTCACTATCAGGAAATTCTAACCCTTTTACGTTGGAGTCATTTACTTCCATCAAACACAAACAATCCTTTACAACTTGGACACACTTGGAAAATTTGAGACTTCACTTGACACTGTTGGGAAACTTTTGACATAGTTGAGATTCAACTTCATGGTTAACACAAGATGCAACAAGTTTCTTGCTGATGAATTAGAAGTACCTCCTAGATTGCTACACTTTCAACAAGGAGAAACATCTGGCAATCCCTTATTTGACACAGAATCACCCGCAATGGAAGCTCCTAGAAATGAATGGAGTACATCTTTTGAAGAATACAACAATGACAAAAATTGAAGACAAGAAGACAATAGTAGTGAGGAATAAATTCACATTACTCGCCCTTTATTTGACTTGGGTAGTGATGGAGATGTACCCAAAGAAGAGTGTAATAGACTCAAACAAAGTAGAAAATTCCAAAGAACATTGGAAAAGATTATTGGTGAAGACAAAGAAAAATACTTTCTACATCTAGCATCCATTGGAGTCAAACTACCTAAATATTATCATGTTTAAAGACTAAAGGAAAAAGAGATACCAACCCCTATCTCTATTCTCACCAAAAAATTTACCTTGATGCAAGCCGAACTTGCAACACTCAAACAAGAAAAGGTCAAACCAACGAAGAAATGCTCTTTGGAACACATTTGTCCATTTTCTTTTGATAAGAGTATCAACATGATTCCATTTCCTCCCAACATGGAAAGGCCTAAATATGAAAAATATAAGGGAGAGACTGATCCACATGACCATGTGAGAGAGTTTTGTTCTCTAAGCATAGAGTACATGCATGAACCTACATACCTAATGAGGCTATTTCTGGGAAGTTTAGGCGGAAATGGTATGGAGTGGTTCTCCAAAATCATACCTAAGGTGAAATATTTTGAGGAGTTTATACAATGTTTTTTCCAACATTACTCCTACAATATACAACATGACATAACCATGATGGACTTATGTAACATAAAACAAAGAACTAGTGAATCCTTTACACACTTTTTACTATGTGTTGCAAATGCAAGATTCACCTAGCTTTGATAGGATGATTAAGAATGTCATCTGTATTGAAGAGGTTATGGTTAAGAAAGGAGAAATAACACTTCAAAGTGATAGTAAATATACCAACTACAACAAGCCTAAGTGGTGTAAATAAAACAAGAATGTTGTTAACGATGGAGTGGTAGATGCATCTAATGCTAATCCTAAACCTGTAGTGTTCAATCTAACAAACAACATGAAAGAAAAAAAAGAAGCTAAGGTAACAACCACAATACCTAAATAAAAAAATGGGAACAAAAAGAGTAGACCATGGAATTCTAGACCTCAATGAATATTCACTCCTTTGGGAGAACCTCTTGAGACTGTTTTGAAGACACTCTTGGAAAACAAAGTTCTTACAATTCCTTATTCAAAACCATGGGAACTAGAAGTCAAACCGAAATGGTTGGATGATAATTCTTATTGTGTCTTTCACAAAAACAAGGGACATAAGAATAATAAGTGTGTTAATCTTAAACACATTATCCAAGACCTTATTGAAGGAGGAAAAATCAAAGTGGAAGGAAACACCACTAACGAAGACCATACGACATTTAAAAAACCATTTCCTAACTATGAGAAAGGGGAAGCTTCTAAAGGAACAAGAAGTGAAGTGTATTACACCTACTCCAATAATGATAATGTGATCAACATGTTGGACATTAAACATGAATCAATCAATGTGATCACTATTAAAGGTGCTAAAGACACATCTATACAATTAAATGAGGTGACTCGAAGTCAAGCATGAGTTACAATCAAAGGATCTAGCTCCTCATCAAAACCAATGAAATATTCAAAAGTACATGTTGTCACTATTCCCAAACCAGAAACAACAAAACAAATAGTTACTATTCCTGCAACAAACTATAATTTGTTGGATCAATTACAAAGAACCTCAACTCAAATTTCCATATTTGAGTTACTCAAAATTTCCTCAATGCATAGGGAAGTTATTGAACAAGCCCTACATTCTACAAATGTTACAATAGATATTGATGTAGAAAAGTTCCAAGCAATTGTAAATCATATCTCAACACCACATTATCTCTCTTTTTCATAAGAATATGAGAAGTCATTGACACATTAGGATAAACAACCCCTACACATTGAAGTCCTAATTCACAAGTCCCATGTCAGACGTGTATTGATAGATGGAGGTGCATGGTTGAACATTTGTACTCTCAATCTAATAAATAAGTTAGGTCTTTCAGAAAAAACCATTAATTCAAGAAGTAAGATAACTATCAAAGCTTACGATGAAGAAGAAAGATCATCTAAAGGCCTCATTTTTCTACCAATCAGAATAGGACCAGTTGAAAGAAATGTGATTTTCAAGTTCTAGATCTAACCTTGGATTACAACATACTATTAGGGAGACCTTGGATCCATGAAATGCAAGAAGTACCATCTACTTACCACCAATGTCAATTTCCCACATAATGTGGTGGAAGTAACAATTCTTGCAGATGCTAGTTATGCTTGCAACAATGTTAAAGCAGATAGTATGGTTCCTCATAACAAGGAAGTTCCAAAAGAAACGGTACCTAAAACTAATAAAGACATGGTTATGAGAAGCTTTGGAAAGACACTAAAATTTGAAGAAACTAGTATGGGAGAATACAAGCTAGACATGAATCCATCATTAACAGAACTTCCAGTGTCTCCAAGATCTTATGGGAAACCTTCCTCATCTTTCACACCTACTACATCTAAAGAACCATAAATTCACAAAGAAAATGGTATGTTTAGAGCCTCTACTTCTCAAGAGGATGAAAAATAAGAAAAATTAGTCTTGGCTTGGATTTACAAAGGAGAACCAAAAGAAAATGAGGTAAAACATGTGGAGATATCCCCAGAAAAATATGGTAAAGGATATGAACTTCTCAAACAAATGGGATATAAAGGGAAGGGACCTTTAGGAGACAAAGGAAAAGGAATTTTTGAACCTATACACATAGAATTCAGAAATACCAAAGACAAAACAGGACTAGGTTTCAATAATTTTTTTGAAAAACCTACTTCAAGAGATGGTCCAATCTTTGATGAAGTGATCATGAAGAAGAAGAAACAGAACTTTAACAATGGACTTATGAGAGATTATTTCATATTGGTACAAAGTATCCCAAATATCAAGGAGAAATATATGTACCTAGCTTTGTAACACAAGAAGACACTCATATTCCTTTATTGACACAAGCTACTATTCAAGAAGTAGAGGAAACAATAGAAGACTTTCCAAAAGTCACACTGATAGAAACAAATCCTAAAGGAATACCCCAAAAAAAGGATTTACATCCTAATTGGGGGAAGTTGGTGACAATGTCATATTCCCTATATTTACCTTACTTTGATCTACAAGTGGCTAATAGGGTACATTAGGTAACTATTGCTGAGTTTCTAAACAGATCAGAGGATGAAATAATAGATTCACATGATTATGAATGGGATGTCCTATCTGATATTACTATGGACACTGAGGTATATGTGATTCATAAATTTGCAACTCTATTGGAAAGAGGAGAGAGTTCTAACACTTCCCCTAACACTACTATTGTTCCAAAGTCAGATGAGATACCACTACCTAGAATTCTTGATGAAGAAACTGGTGTTTTTTTAAGTCTAGAGGACATTCTAAGACTACAAACAATGAGTTCAATTTTGTTGAGAGAAGAAGAAGAAATCTCAACTGATTAGTCACTAGAGTTAGGTCTGCATATTACTAACAATGACCCTATTAATGATGATTTAACTCTTGATGATCTAAACACTGTAGAAGTTGACTTAACAGAACATGTCTTGTCAGTTAATAGTTTTGACGCTGACGTGATGATATCCTTACCAAACTCTGATTCATTATCCTTGATAAACCTTGACCTAATTGATTGGATGAATACATATCCTAATCCTATCATGAACTTCCCTAATGAATACACTTTGGCCTGTTACCTAAACGCTTGTGAACCTTATCCTCCTTCAACCAATGCAAGGAGCGTGAACATGTCAGATGAGGATATCAAGTTTCTTAGTCACAAATTGAAAAATAAAAAGAAGAAAAGAAATGATGGTGAAAACCATGTTGTGGCAACGTCAGATTCTAAAAAATTAAAAATAAAAGATGTATCTGATGGTTAAAACCTCTCAGAGGTGCCAAAAGATGAGATTCTTGATATCCTCCCTGAGAAATTTTAAGAAAGATCTTCAGTTTTGATAGAACCTACACAACCGGTTAACTTGGGAACAACTAAAGTTCCTCAAATTTTTCATCTAGAACAATCCGTATGAGAAGAGGAGAAGACACAATTCACTGAGTTCCTTAAAGAGAAGAAAATCAAATTTGCATGGTCTTACAAAGATATGCTTGGACTCGATCCTGAATTAATAATGCATCATTTATCTATAGCTCCTGGGATCAAACCCGTGAAACAAAAATTAAGAAAGATGCACCCTCATGTTGCATTACTGGTAAAAGTAGAGCAAGAAAAATGGCTGAAAGATGGATTCATAAGAGTCATTGCTTATGCAGGATGGATTTCTAATGTGGTACCAGTATCTAAAATAGATAAATCTATCAGGATCTGCATAGACTTTAGAGACTTAAACAAATCATATCCTAAAGATTATTATCCACTACCAAACATTGATATGATCATAGATATTACAACAGGCTATCATATATACTCACTCATGGATGGTTTCTTGGGCTATAACTAGATTAAGATTTCTCCTGAATACCAAGAGAAGACGACATTCACATGCACATGGGGAACTTTTTTCTATAACATTATGCCGTTTGGATTAAAGAATGCTAGTGCCAGATACCAAAGAGCTATGACAACCATATTCCATGATATGATACATAAAAACATGGAGGACTACATGGACAATACCTTAGCTAAGTCAAAAACAAGGACTACTCATATTGAAGACTTGCAGAAGATATTAGATCGCATGGAGAAATTTCAACTCAGGCTTAATCCAAAGAAGTGTACCTTTGGAGTTGAATCAGGAAAGTTATTAGGGTTTATAGTATTAGAAAAAGAAATTGATTTAGACCCTAAAAAAGTTAAATATATACTACAAATGTCACCTCCACACAACATTAGTCAAATGAGGACATTACAAGGAATACTCTAGTCAATTAGGAGATTTATGTCACAACTTGCAAACAAAGTGCAACCTTTTACTAAATTTCTACATAAGGGTGTTACCTTCAAATGGGATGAACATTGTGAAAATAAATTCAAATAACTAAAAGAGTACTTGGCTACTCCTCCTGTTCTCATGGCACCCATTCATGGAAATCCATTACTCCTATATATTTCAGCTATGGATACATCACTAGGAGTATTGCTGGCTCAAGAAGATGAAACTAAAATGGAAAGAACAATCTACTATATCAGTAGAACACTAGTATCTTATGAACTCAATTACAACATAATTGAAAAATATTGCTTAGCAGTTGTTTTTGCATCACATAAATTGACACATTATATGCTATCACACACAATAAAACTTATTGCAAAGATAGATCCTCTTAAATACCTCTTAAGAAAGACAACATTAATAGGAAGGCTAGCAAAGTGGGTCATGATTCTGAGAAAATTTGATATTGAGTATGTGGATATAAGGGCTATTAAAGAACAAGTCCTCGCAGATCAATTAGCTAATTCACCCTTGCAAGATGATGCACCTCTAATAATTGATTTTTCTGATGAAACAATAATGCATTTAACTAAACATCCATGGAAGATGTACTTTGATGGTCCTTTCATGCAACAAGGCTCTAGAGGAGGAGTTCTCTTCATTACTCCTCAAGGCTACAAATACCCAAGGCATACAAATTAATGTTTCCATACACCATGAAGTATTAGTAAATGGTCTTAAATTAGCTATGGAATGGAAGATCATAGAGTTACATGTGTATGGTGACTTGCATCTTATTATTAATCAAGTAAATGGGGACTATCAGAATAAAGATGAGAAGTTGATGCCTTATAAACAACTAGTTGAAGACTTGAAAAAGTACTGTCTTTGTCACATTCCAGCAAATACCAAGAACATAAAACAAAGCTGCAGATGCTATGGCTACACTAGCATCCATGTTACAACTAGAAGAACATCAATTTTTCTATGACTTCTTGGTGGAATAACTATCCTATACATCTTTTGATACCCCTAAGTACCAAATAATTTGTGCTTTAAATGCCCAAGACCAATCCCGCTACGCCAAACTCATTACCTATCTAACTGACCAAACTCTACCTGATGGTCTATCAAGGAATGAAAAACAAACCTTAATTAGGACAACATTGCCTTATGTCCTCATTACTAATAACATATATAGATGAGGTCTTGATGGTACACTTCTTAGGCATTTAGAACAAGAAGAATTAGATCGTGCATTAAAAGAATTCCACGAAGGTGTGTGTGGATCACACTCAAATAGCTTTTTATTAGCTAAATAATTGCTAAGAGTTGGCTATTATTGGCCCATGATGGAAAAAGATGTTTTATTTTCAAAGACATGTCACAAATTCTAAACAAATGGAAATCTCATCCATGCTCCTGCTAGAGAACTCATACCATTTATAACACATTGGCCATTTCAGCAATGGACCTTTGATTTGGTTGGACAAATATATCCTAATTCCTCAAGTGGGCACAAATGCATCATTACAACCATTGAGTATTTCACTAAGTGGATCGAAGCCATACCGCTGATCAAAGTGACTGGAAAACAAGTGGCTATGTTTATCTTGAACTACATTATTTGTAGGTATGGGATACCCTCTTCAATTGTAAAAGACAATGGGGGCCAATTTAAAAACCAAGACATCAAAGACCTTTGTACACAGTTTCAAATTACTTAGCATTGTTCTTCAATATATTATCCTCAAGGTAATGGACAAGCTGAGGCATATAACAAGAATATTCTTAAAATCCTACATAGAACCATGAGTAAGTCTGGCAGAGACTGACATTTGCAATTAAATCTGGCACTTTGGGCCTACAGAACAAGTATTAGAGAACCAAATGGATCCACACCATTTTCTCTAGTCTATGGAATTGAGATAGTATTACCTATTGAGGTTGAAATTCCATCTTTGCGGGTATCTTTACAAGGTCTTGTTACTGATGAACAATACCACATTTATCGGGTGAATACATTAGAATTACTTGATGAGTGCAGGCAACAAGCGTTTGATCATCTAAAAGTGTACCAAAAATGCATGTCAAAAGGGTACAATAAAAAGTTCAAACCACAAAAATTTCAAGTGGGGGATCTTGTTCTCAAAGAGAATCCCAAGAACTAGCCAAACAGAGAATAGAAAGGAAAGTTTGAACCCAACTGGCTGGGGCCTTATGTCACTACTACAACTTTTGGGACTATAGTGTATTAGTTAGCTACAGCTGAGGGAGATGTTCTTCCTGATCCCATTAATACTCTACATTGGAAGTGGTTCTACGCTTGATATTTGCTAGCAGAGCCCGTGCCATTAAAATCTCAAAAAATACCAAAAAAATAAAAAATTGATCCTGAAGAAATCCAAAAATAGTGGAAAAAGTCCTGAAAAAAAGTATCCTTGGTGAAAACCTAGAAAATAGGTGCCTTGATACTACAAAAAAAAAAGAACAAAAAAATTGAAAAAGAGAAAAGTGCCTTGATGAAAACCTGGCAAACAGGCATCTTGGTAGAAAAAATAAAAAAAGCTTTGCCGAGTGGTGAAAACCTGGCAAACAAGCGTCACTCAAACTCTATGCTCTATCTATTAATGAACTGATGATACTAATCCTTCATAATCACACCTATGCTATTTTGTGACTTTGATTCCTTACAAATTTCCTATCCTCCATGCTTGGATTTTGTCTGCATTTGCATCTTAGGAATAGTCCTTCTGCACTGGGGGCATCTTTGCTAGCATGTCAGTTTGCATCTGCTAGGTTGGCCTAGATCCTATCTAGGATGGTTCTCCTCTCAAAAATAGTATTTCTCAATACTTGCATCAAATGTCACTATAAAAAACAAAGGTGTTTCTTCAACACCACCTACCTTTAATAGACATCATACTAGTGTTTTTCAACACTTTAATCAAACACTTTCAACGACTTAGTGTTTCTCAACACTTTAAATAAAAAATGTACTAGTTTTTTTCAACACTTTAATAAACCAGTGTTCCTAAACACTACATTGGATTGCAATTACTAACAAAATTTAATCTCATATACTCAGACACGAAACTATATTGCTTAATTTCAAATTCTGATTGATGAATCTCTATTGCGCTTGAAAAATGAATCTACAATTTTTATCAATACCATTTAAACACATAGTCTAATCTTGGTTTGATTATGGCTCTTTTATGTTCCCATGATGTGTCATAATAGAGGCATCAAAGTGGTTATAAATTTTCTTTGATTGATTATCAATTGGTGATTGTTATGTCTTTTGAGTTACTCCATGACGTATATTCAAAGACAAAGAGTCACAAGGAGAGAGGGCATAAAATTTTCTTGGTTTTTTGCATATGGTGATTATTTCAGTGATCCTATAAATTTCACCTAACTTGGATGTTTATGGTAAGAGCTGCCAACATGAGTGGATAGCTGCATATATGTTGATCCTAGTTATGTGTAAACTATGGTGAGGTTGAAACAATTTCCTTGTCTATTTTCTAAATCAGATTCTCAATAAGGTGTATGCTACATGATGTACCAAAGGATATGAATTTTCAAGTTCATTACAGGTCACATATCTTACATTACACTTGAACAGAAATTGATTCTTAATAGTAAAAGGAGATAACTAACTTTTCATCCTAGCTTCTATGCCTTGATGCCTAAGTTTATTTCTGACATTGCATCCAATACACATAGTATTCATACTTTCATGATACCGGTGGGTATTAGTGACAGTTGTACTATTAGGTGATGTTCATTACAAAAATTTCCAATGGTGATAAAATGATACAATGTATACAAATCAGTGACAGTCCTAAGAGTGTGCATGTAGATTCATTTAGAGATTGCATGATTCATTCAATAGAAAAGCATAAATAACTTGAGCTTAAAATAATTTCTTGATTCATCCAAAATCCAAGTTAATTACATAATCAATATTACTGATATTAATGTCATTGCATATCCATGACATACATTTTGCATTCCTAAATGAGAAAGAGAAAAAGACAAAAACAAAGCATTCAAGCATTGCATTTATTTCTACATCCTAAGTGCATCCATACATTTATTTGCATAAAGAAAATATCAAAATCATACATTTTCATATTCACTTAGCATCATTTGAAACACATTTATATGTCAATAATAAATCAAAGAGCATAAAAGATGTCATCACATAATCTAATCAAAGTCATCATGAGACCAAGATCATAATCACATGTGCATCAATATCAATATCTATCAAAGAATAAGAACCCATGAACATATCAAGATCAGGAAAAACTATCTTAGATATATCAGATATGGAGCAGATCAAAAATGTGGAACTATCTACAAAAGAGTATCAGAGTATCAAGTGTGAATCAAATATACATGTATAAAAGTCATGGTAAAATAAATTATCTTAGAATGATCTAGATATACAATATGATCTCAAAATATGTCAAAATATAGAATCAAGACTAATTGCCACCCTCTCCCTGATCTAAAGGAGGAGGAGGAGGTGGTGCAAATGGAGCTGTTGGAGTCATAGCCCCCTTAGACTGCTGAGAAATGCATGAATAGGAAGGTGCTCTCTAACCCTCTAGAACCGTAGCATGATATAAACTGAAGTAATAAGATTATCTTTGTCCCTGGTGAGTACCTAGCCAAGCTTGGGTATCTCTCTCTACCTTGAGAATATCACCCTGTCTATCCCTATCTTCTCTAAGATGCTCGAGTTGTGTATCCCTATCTGCTCTAAGACACTCGAGCTGTGCGCCCCTGTCTTCAAGTAAGGCCTCTAATGTAGTGATCCTCACTCTGAGCTTCTCACGCTCATGCTCACACTGTGTCAAAGAATCACCATATTTTCCTGAGCCTCTACCTATGTCCTACCCTAAAGGCCTATCCTATGGCCTATCCTACTAAGTGTTGTGCTGATGCTGTCGCTATCACTTCTTCTCTCTAGTCAGCAGTGAACCTGGATCTCTCTAGGGAGCAAGAAATCTGATAGGATTCTGCCTCCCACTACCACTGGCTCCCTCTCCACTCCCTCCAAAAGCACCTCCATGCCTGTCATCTCCATCATCACCATCATCCAAACCCTATCCTCTATCTAGAGGAGGGCGCCACCCATATCGCCTCCCACCATCTCTACCACCGTCCCTCCCTCCATCTCATCTCTCCCTCTAAGCTCCCCCTCTACCTCTCACAGGTCGATCATCAGTGGGATCATATTCTAATGGATCCTCTATTTGAGGAAATACCTCCTTAGGAGCTGTAAAACATGGAAAAGGATGCTGGAGCATCTGAGCAAGAAATCCATCTTAACACCCTACATTTTCAACATCTAGAAAAAGGTCCCAAGAAACTACAACTATATCTCTAATGGCACACTGAGTTTTCTCTTATACCAAATGAGTACCCCACAGTGGCTCCTTGTCAGGAATACATGCATATAATGACAAATCTTGGCATCTATCCTGCACATGGCCATATTGCCTCAATACTCGAGTAACAAGGATCCAATCTACAATATATCTGGTCCTACCAATCAAATATCTTCTCTGAAAGAAATAAGGCATTTGTTTCTTGTAATAAATCCAATCCTCACAATCAAGGTATGGTCACCATAATACTACAGTCATATCATCAAAAATTTGGCGCCAATACTCTACCTTGCCTGGATGGAGCTGTTGAATCCAACCTGAGTACATATAAACATAACTATTGATCTAAGGGTAAATGCACAATAATCTGTCACCCCCTGGGACATTTCGGGGGTGAGATTATCGGCATACTCGGCCGAGTTATACTCGGCCGAGCACCTCTCGGCCGAGTATATGTGGCCGCCACGCGGCGC
>MU227784.1:2408280-2438127 GCA_018584345.1 Thuja plicata | reverse complement strand
AGAGAGAGAGAGAGTATACTCTATATGATTATGAAGTAATAGATCACAACATTAATATTATTACCTATTTATATTTACTATAGGATATAACACGCAGGTAGAATAAAATCACATGCCTCAAAATAAATCTAATCATCCAAAGAGGCCATAACAATCAACTATGAAACATATCGAGATAACCACAAGATCAAACAATGTCAACCGCAGTCAACAAGGAAAGTCATGCCAAACTCCAGACCAAGCATGAATATCTGAAACACAACATAGGAAAGATTAACTAAGAATCATCCCAAGAAGGAGAAATAAATGAAATGAATAAATAAATCACACAACCAAATGAATTCAAGTAACCAGAAGGCACTTTCTACAACAACGCCCAACTGGGTGAGGTGGATTTGGGTTTTTTCACTCAAAAGTTGACTGAAAAAGAAGGAAGCCCAATGTTCCTAAATTGGAATAATGAAAAAGGAAGACTCATGCAGGGGCCTTAGTACTATCTCCAAAACAATAACCATCGAGGATGTGAGGGCATGCTTAGACCTGTGGAGCCAAGTGAATTCGATGCCCAGTACTTGCAAACCTGCATCACCAAATGAATTTACATGTGTATATTAATATACAGAAGAAAGTGTAAACAATGACGATGGTTAAGGAATTGTGTGGATCTCACTAGGTGAGTAACTACGAGTTCGCCCCTAGCCATACAAGCAGATAATATATACAAGAACACATGTAAGCATCCAATATACAAAATATTATGAATCAAATATAGAACAAGGTCTAGATAAATTCCATAACATAAACGATCATGTTCATTGGGTTAGTCTCTTAATCAACATTAACAATTAAATAGATAACACAAATGATAAATAATCATAATGATGAAAATCATAAAAGAACCTAATCGTTAAGGGTATCTTGAAACCATACTCATATATCAATTAGGACATAAGCATCAAGGCATCATAATCAATTCTTTAGTCATTATAACTAATTTATCCAAGGTAGTCATAATCATTGATAATGAGCATCTGACATAGTAACCATTTAGATCTATTAGGTGGCCACCTAACAAAAGGTCCTAAAATCTCATGGAACATAAGAAGAGATGAATATACATGAAGGAATGTATCTGAATACATTTATTATTTTCAAAATAAGGATGTGAAGTTATTATAGTTGGAATAGAATGGGTTATGAAAAAACCTCAAGAAGAATGATACACTTATAAAAAAAATAAGTATAGAAAATTCATGTTAGGGGTGGAGGGGTATTACATCCTCCCCCCTTGTAAGATTTGACTTACTCTTGGAAATCGAAAAGCACTACACTATTCATTAGACATAAGTAGTAAATAGTTAGCTAGCAGAATTGCAACCATTCCTACTCTAGAACATAATTTAATTCTCACATAAGTAATCATTCTATCAAAAAACTTAATTAATCCTATTGTAATACCCACCCCTAGGTTGCTTTTAGTTTCTAGTGTCTTACTCTTTTAGGCTATTGTTTCAGTTGATTATGCTGGATGCTTTGGGCTATGTTGATATACTTTCTCAGTTAGCCGATTATGTATGGATTTATTATTCTTAATCATGCGTTAGAAATAGATGATATTTCATTCTGATTATTGCTTATGCATTATATTAGATGTTTATGAGTACTTACCCCATACTTGCATGTGTATGGTTAGGTTACATGTTTATTTATGTATGGCGTGGTTGGTGTGGCAGAGGACGGAGACATGGTTACTTGCAATTGCAATATCCACATATTCGACCGATCATGTCATTGGTTTCTATGATATATTTTGGATGTACATGTGTGAACTTGTTGTGATAGGTTTGCAGGTATAGGGCATCGTGTTCCCTGAATTGGCAGGAGTGAGCGTGCCCATAATACATCTCAAATGGTAAAGATGGGAGTTAGCAATCAGACCCAAAATCCTAACCTAAACCTAATTTGTCCTAGGATTGGACAAGAATCAGTTTTTCTACCCTACCCAAATTCATCCAAGGGATGTGAGTTTAGGGTTACCTCCTAGTTGTTATGTTTGTGTTGTTTTTTAGTGTCTTTTGTTTGAGTGTCATTATTTGCTTGTTAGAATTTAATTAATTATATTCATGTTCATGTATTTGTTGAAATCATTCAAATATTAAATGTAGGGTATTTAATTAATATGATTAGTTAATTATCTATGTTTAAATATTTAAATAAGTTAAAATGCAGTTTTAGAATATTAATTATTAAATTGAGTATTTATTTTCAACTTTGAATTACTGAATATAAATTGAATTTTTAATTCAATTTTAAATGGATAAAAGCTTTTGATTTTTGTGAATATATTTAATATATTTAAATAAAGGAATAATCATGTTTTATTTTTGGGAAGTTATTTTTCTTCCTTTTTCTGAAAATCAATTTAGATGAAATTTTTATTAAAAAGGATTTTAATTTTTATTTGGGGATGCTTTTTATCTCAAATTAAAAAAGAAGGAAAGTTGGATGCTTTCTCTATTTTACTGTAAGATTTAGGGTTTGAGGCTTTATGAAGCCATTTTCTGTCATTTTAGAGTTACATAGACAGGTTTTGGATGCAAGATTGGAGACTAGAAATTTTATTGTCATTTGGGTTGAGAAAGTGTTTGCTTGATTTTTTGGATTGTTTTGGGAAAGAGCTCGTTGTAGGAGGCCTTATTTTTGAATTCAGATTTAGAGATTGAATTGGAAATGGATTGAGACTCTCGGCTTCAGATTCTTCGGGCAATAGTTTTAGTGGTTGAGGTAGGGTTTGAATACCCACTTGCTTCATTTTGTCCTCAAGCCTTCTGTGTCTTCGTGTTTGAATAAATCAAGAAAGGAATGCATAATGATTAGTTTAGTTATGATTTATGTTTGTGCATTAGGGTTTTCAATAAATGGTTTGAAATGTTTTAGAAAGATAGTAAACTAGGTTTTCATTATAGGAATTAAACCTTAGAAAACTGATAACGATCTTTGTAGGTTTTGGTTGAAATTGATAAATCTTGTATTGGAAAGATTATGCTGATTAAATTATAAACAAAGTCTTTTTATCATGAGAAATCGTCCTTCAATCTGAACCTTGGAGATGTAGAGAAAATTACATAGTTTGGCTTCAATTTTTTGCTTATGAAATCCCCTATCTTTCCTTAAATTTTCCTAGAAATTTAATATAAATCTTTATTTGTGCTTGTTGGTTTTTTGTTATAAAAAAATACAGAATTAAAGAAATTAAACAAGTAAAAAATATATATTATTAATAATGGGTTATATTATTAATACATGTTTCTTTAAAAAAAAACAAAAAAAACAAAGAAAACCCAAAAAAACCGAAACTTTTAAAAAGGTTTTTAAAAAAAAAAAAAATTATAAAAACAATTTTTGTTTGTGGAGGGTGGTGGGGATCACCCACCTCATGCTGCCAAAGTAGCGCGGCTGCCAAGGCAGTCCCGCGCCGCTTATGGGGTAGGGGTGGGGTCCACAGGACCCCCCAATATATATATATATATATATATTTTTATTTAATTTTTTTTATAATATTGTTATATTATATTTAGGTTAATTTAAAATTTTAATTTTTTTGTATTAAATATTAATTTATTAAATTTTGTAAATTAGATGATTTAAATTTTAATTTGTATTAAATTTAAATTATTAAATTTTTTTATTTAGTTTGGATTTGAAATTTTTAGATTGTATTATATGTAATTTAGTAAATTTTAAGGGTAATACCTTATTAATTCTAATTATTAACATTTGATAATTAATTTTATTAATGTTAATAGTTAATAGTTAATATAGTATTATGTGTTAATTATTGTTGCTCTCTTTTTAAATTAATTTAAATATGCTTTTTTATTTATAAATTAACTCGAGAGGATCATAATTTTTGTAATGTTTCAAATTGTGGAATATCTATTTGGAGATTAGTGCTTGTTGTATAGTTATCATCAAATTTTGATTATAGTTATTATCTAGAGGATAGATTCTAGAATTCATTATTGGATTGAAGTTTGAGCTACTCATATTAGTTACATTTGCATTAGGATAGTATTAGGAACTATCTATTTGGCGTGAGTGTTATGTGCATGTTTATGAGCTCGTTTTCATTATGTTTTGGGTTCGGGAGTTAGCTTTGCCCTAGAAAAGTCCAGAGGCTTTGGGATGTGTTTTCTATGTTGCCTCCTGATTATGGTTCCAATTTGATCCGTTGTAACCCAACCTTTAACCTGGTTCAGTGGTTATGTTTTGTGTACTTAGATTTGTTGCTTATAAGTGATCATTCTTGATGTTGAGAGGAACTAGATTTTGGGGTTTTATGTTTTGTACCGTTTCTGGATCAATTTGTGTGATCAGTGAACCTAGGGTAGGTTATCTAGAGTGTAGTAGGGGTTGGCTTGCAATAATGTGTTAGGTCCCACAAGTGGCTACCAGGATTGGTTATTGTAAGTTTCTTAATCCAATGATAACATTAAACACATTGAGAGACTTAAAATGAATTAATAAGATAAGGACCTCCCACATGGTTGAGCGCTTGTATAGGCTAAGATGGAGTGTGAGAAGATGCTTGCCACCTTTCAAGGTGTGGGTCTAGCATAGTTAATGACTTCATCTATACAAGAAGTCATTGATACTGTATATGGTCACTTAAGTGTCAGGGTCTTGAGAGACTAATAGGACAAAAATTAAAGGTTAGACATATATGATGACACCTTCCTATACACAGTCTAGGTTTCTTACGTGTTTCGGTTGCCTCTGGTTTAGTGAGTCATACCTCATAGCTTGATTTGTACACTTTGAGTCAGTGAGCTTTCAGGATCCCCTTGCTTAGATGATCCTTTACTTTGGTTGATATCTGAGTGGGGTCTGCTTGTTATCTCCTCAGCATGGTGGGGTGGACTATTACAGTTCCACACAGATGAGTGGTAGTGATTCTTTACCATTTTGAGATTCCATGTTCGTGTGCCAATGTTGGTTGTACCTTGGTTCTATTGTACCTATCTTACTCTGATGGAGGTTTTGATCTTATCATTTCTATATCGTACATGTATTTATCGTATGACATGTGATACTTGATCTTGGATAAGTGTAATCTTATTGTATTTAAGTGATTACCACATACCCTATGACATGTGCAGAGGATGTAGGTTTGATGTATACCTGAGGGTATCAATTGTATCTTATAATTATTTCATTGATGTTATTATGTAATCTATTTTTAATAATGATAATCTTTTGTTAGGGATATCTCATTGATTTTTGATCTTACAAAATTCTATGCCATGGAACCCTTGAGTCTTGTAATCTATTCTTGTAAGTAAATGGTAATTGATTCTACTTTAATGTATGTTCTTGTTTGTAAACTTAAAAAAAATATTCTGCAAAAATAGTATCATGTTTAGGTTAAGTCCTCTTGGGTTCCCTTGTGGGGCGTTACACCTATCTTATAATGGTGTGATGTAGATTTACTCAAATCAAGTGTAGAATTTTTTTTTTTTTAAATGCTATTGTAATGCAAGAAACAACTACACAGTTCTCATATTGCATTCAACAAGCTTGATGACAAGACACTTAGAATTAGAGTGTATTTCCATAAATTTACTATTATTTTAATCTTAAGACTAACATCACAATATTAGGAAAAATCATGATTTATAGATTGAAATGCTTACTTTTCTTATAATATCAAATTCCTATCTTATTAATATGAGAGGCAATATTTCATGATAACATCCAAATTCCTAACCAATCTTATAACTAAGTAATATAACTCACAAGGGTATTAAAAGACATTAAAGGAAAATAAATGAATAAATGAATAATTAGTTTATAGGAATTACAGAGAGTGATCATGGTAACAATACATATTTTAACATTCCTAAAATATTATGCAATTACAAATAGGGTTCCTAAATTCATATTCTCTTCTTCTATACTAGAACGCAAAGCCAATACAACATTAGTATGAGAGGTTATTTCTATCATGAGGGGAGTACATAACACATTACACTTACTTTTGTAATCAGGAAATTAAACAATACAAATATTCAAAACTTACCATTTGCTTCCATACATAGTTCTATAAATAATCTTTTAGAAGACACAATGAAAATTTGTCTCATGAACAAAAGTCACTTCTTACCATCAAAGGTTTACACTGAAACATAGGAGAATATCCAATAAATAAAAAAACATACACCTCCTTTCAATTAATATAGTCTAAGACACCTTTTATAATTCTACTATAACAATTGTTTGTATTTGATTACGAAACTCATAGAGAAAATCTAAGCAATTTAACCATTAGTCTTCAAGTTAGGATTGCAATCAATTTTTAGATAGTAATGTGAAGAGTTAATTCAAATTTGTTGTTTTATTAATAATCATAGATCTAAAAGAGGAGGAGAAATGCATGAGTCCTACTACTAATCCCCTTTCAACCTATTTTTTTTCACTAACCCGTTCAATTATTTTAATCAATAGTATTATCCTAATGCACATAAATTTTCTAGCTATCTTCAATTTCCTTAATAGAAGTACATTGAGTAGTAACCATTTGTATTATTAACCTTATACCTATTAAAATTTTGAGTCGTCCAGTTGGGATAGCAACACACTACATTCCAATCTAACATTGTATACATATCAATACTATTCTAACATTTACTTTAAGAAAATATAAAATTTAGTTTAAACCTATTCTGATAAACATAATTTTTTTTTTTCTTTCAATTTCATATTTCTAGAAAACAAAGGAGAGGGAGAAGAGATATATATTTCATACTCTTTTCATCAATCAAATCTATTATACAAGTCTCAAAGATTGCCTATTTTCGAATATAGTATATCATTAGCAGACAACTTTATTTACGCAAAACTCCTGAGTTATCCTTCTATCTAAAATGAAAAATTTGTTAGCTTCCCATGCACCCACAATGATTTATTTTACCCATTATCTTCATCCATTTGTCAAGAAGTAAGGGAAACAAAAAAGAGAAAAAGTATCAAAATTTCAACTTAAACATGATTCCGAATTTTCAACTCTTATATAAGTATAAACTTAGAAAACATACTTTATTAATCAAACACAAAATATTATCATTTTAGTCCTATAAAAGAGGGTACTACCACAGTCAAAATGCAAAACACTTCAATTTCAACTTTTGTAACCTTGTTATGTTAACACTTTAACTAGTATATATAGTTAGGCATAATAAATCATGAAGTCAACCTAGAAAAATAGAGTGCGCCACATTTCAAATCAATTGAGCTAACCTCATAATTATTTTAACAAGCACTCATATTAATAGGATATTTTATAGATAGGATCAGGATGTAAAGTTTTCTACTACCAAAATTAATAAAAAAATAAATAAATTTATCCTAATACTTTGAATTTTCCATGATTATGGGTACTTTTAACAACAAGAAGATGACACACCAATTGTACATAATTCATTAACATGTCATTATCATTTCAAAATACATTCATGTGAATACAAAAATATTCTCAAAATGTGCAAGACAATATCAAAATCATAGAAACATAAGTAAGTTCTATAAGAAAACTTAATAATAGAAAAACACACTTACTCTTGATATGTTTAAGAAAATAATGTAGCATAGTAGGAAAAATATAACCTCATAACTATTGGAATAATGGAAGGGTGTGTACTGAGAGGGGAGGGGTGAATCAGTACCCTGAAAACTTTTGATCAAAGAACCTTAGTACTCATTACTTGTATTACCGACCATTGTTGCTTTACTACCTCATGCATGTAATATCATAGCATAAATGTAAGCACATGTAAATAATCATAGAAACATTAATGAAACTTATTTACACATGACACAAGAATTGATAACACATAAAACCCCTGTTAGAAGGTAAAAACTGCTGTGGGGATGAAACCCACAAAGTTTAACTATCTATAGAATGGAAGGTGTCGGTTAAGACTACAAGTTGTGATGAATTATGATGATCTTACCCTGTTAGGAGTAACATGTTAGACTTGTTAAGTCTACTCGGTTAAGATATTTTAGCAACATAATGTATATGTGCACTCGGTTAATAGATTTACAATAAGACTGTTAATTCCACCTTCTTGAAGGATTTCTTCTATTTTCTACAATTGTTAGAGAATAGACAAAAATACTTATGACATGATAGCTTGCAATCTTCAATTAATGATTACAGATACATTAAGTTCACAAAAACAATATCATCTTACTATGATGGATAATACCTCTGTTACTACTCAGTAGACTTGAATCTAGTTCTTTTGCATGAAAACCTCTGTCTGATCCATAAATTTCCTTTTGAGGCTACAATCATAAATCTTGATTGATTACTACATTTACTTATATAAGATTATGACCTAATTAGGTTTCACGCTTTTCTTGATAACTCTAATGATAAAAGGTTTACAACTTGACCTTGATCTCCTAGTTTGCATGTATACAGCCAGTTAAATTGATTAAATCCATTACTTATGTTTTACTTGATCCTCAAGAAACAATTTTATAGCTAAGCATAAAGCTATTTTTAAGACTAAAGTGCTTTATCTAACGTGTATCTAAGATCCACTTTTCTCAGGAAAAAAATTTCTTAGTAGACTGGTGCTCGGTATACTCTATAGACTGTGCTTGACGATGTCTCTATAAGAGTGTGCTTGGTTTACTCTATAGAAATTCTATGCTTAGTTTACTCTGTGAACTGTCTCTCAGTGTACACTATGATCAACGGTCCGAAACTATTTCCTTGTATACTAATAACAACTTCTGATCCTTTAAGGATTATCAATCTCCCCCTTTGGCATTAGTATCAAAAACTAATATATACAGTGTATACAAGAAAGTGTAATGACCTTTTCAATGACTCCCCCTATGTGTATGCCTTGGTACAATTTATGTACATGTTTTCATTGGTACATTTTCCCCTTTTGTACATTCATTTTCCCCCTTTTTTGAAATTACTAACAAAGATGTAGTACTTACAGCTTATCAAATATGTGTGAATGGGATTTTTGTATGGCTTCCATTAGCTTTTCCCATTTCTCCTTGAAGAGTTCAAGGGTCATGTGCTCCAAATTTATTCTGGCATGCATGTCATAGATACTCTCTGTGACTGACATCTCTAGCATGGCAATTAGAGTCTTTGCCAAAGTCATTTGGTGTAGCAGAAATGTGAGATCCGGTAGTAACATAGCTTGGAGCTCAGTTAATTCATCTTTGATTTTTCTTTCTTCCTTTTGAATTTCAAGTCTTAACCATTTTTATTCTACAATTTTCTCATAATGCAGTTTGAATGCATTTGGCTAGCTCGGTTGATAGAATTTGTGCACTTGCTTTCAGATCCTCATTTATTTTAGCAACCTTTTCACTATGCTCGGTAGTGAATTTCTCTAGTGTGCACAACTTTTGAACTAAGTTAACTACTTCTAATATGATTGGTTCTAGTGTAGTTACTAGCTCAAAAATTTTTACCTTGTTCTTTGCCACTTCCTGGCCAATTTTCTCTGTTATCTTGTAGTGACACTTCTCTTCTGCATGTTCTTCAATGACCTTGTCAGCTTCTGCATTCTGTGTTGTTATGGCCTCGGTCAGAACTGCTAGTTGATTAAGGATTGGTGCATCTTGATCAATTTGTGTGTCACAAAATATTTGCAAAAGGATTTCCTTTGTAGTATCCAGGACTTGTGAATTTTTGTGCTCCTTCTTGAGCTTGTCCTATATTGCCTTCCTTTTGCATAGTTATCCATACTTTGTTAGTGACTCAGGATCCAATGTTCTTGGATTAGGGTTGGGTATGCCAATGATCTCATCAAGTGTTATGGGTGATTTGTTCTTCTTGTTATTTTTCTTCTTGGGAATCATGCTGGAAGTATGGGAATGAAGGATTATAGCAAGATCCTTTTCTGTTTCTGTTGATTTTGGTGATTGCCTAGGAGGTGTGGCTCCTTTGGTATGCTTCTTGGTATGAACCTATTGGTTGGTTGTAGATGTCTCTACTTCAACCTTGTCATTATTTGTAGCCTTGTTTTCCTCTTCGATGTTCTTGGCAGTGACATCACTCAGTTCTTCCTCTCCACTTGTATCTTTCTTCTCCTTTGTTGTATCTTTCTTCTCCCCATGTTCATCACCTTTTTCCTCTGGTATGTTTGCATCAGGCTTAGGTATTTTATCCTTTTCTTCTGTGATTATATTGATATCTTGTATTAATAAAGGCATGTTACCTAGTACATTTTCCTGTGCAACAACTTCATGTTCCTTTATTTTCTCGGTGGTAATACTTACATCTTCATCAACTTTGACATTATCATCAGAATCACCTTGAGTTATATATTTTATAGTGATATCTGGTGTTTCTCCTATTGATTGAAATATATGAGGAATGTCATCCATGGCCTTACTTGCCTTTGTTGTCAAATAAATAGGATTGGCATCCTTGGTTTCATTAATGAAGATATGTTTGGGGCTTGATGTGGCCTCCTTCTCCTCATTGTGAGCTATCTCGGTTAGAGCTAGTACCTGCTTGGGTGGATTAAATATTTGTGTCCAAATCTTATTGCTTTCTACATCAATCTCTTCTAACTTGTCTTGCAATAATTTGTATGCTCTTGTCTTAGCCAAAAATTTCTTTGCATGCTCCTGCATTGTTGATTCAATTTCTTCATTTGTTGACTCAGGCATGAATGTAACTAGGGTTCTCTCCCTCATCTATTTTTCTATGTGTAATGCATATGTCCACCTGGCTGATATCTTATCATTTAGCTTTGTGGAATATGACTTCTAAATTGTATAGGTACATACTTGTATGCTACCATCATTTTAATGGTAGCTTCCTCTAATTTATTTTGGTCCTTGGTAGACAGATGTACCCATTGTCTAATTCTATTATTCTCTATATTTCCTGTATTGATGATTGACTATGCAATTTCATCAATTTCTTTGGAATTTTGGCCTTTTTTGCCTGAATTATCTGTTCTCTTTCATCATTTTATGTATCATCCTTATCTTCTCTTCCTCTTATATATCTCCTTCTCTATTTTGGTGTTGATTTCCTAGTTGAGGATGTATTCTTTCTTTTCATATAATTTTTCATAGTTCCTTTCTTCAAGGGTGGTGAGTCTACCTCTTTTTTGTCTTGCTACTTGTTCTTGATGTAGTTTTTACACTAGTAACCTTTGGTTTCTTGACAGGTGGTGCATCTAATTCAGTAGACTCTGAATCAATTATCTCTTTAGCTTCACTGATGGGTGACTGATCCTTGGTGATATCTATCAATTTTTCTAAGTCTTCATCATTTATCAAAAGTTTCTTTTGAAGAGTGTTCATTATATTTGTCTTCTTCTTGTCTATCTTCTTTACTACTAAACCAGTCTTGATTCTAGACTTGGATTCCTCATATGTTCCAAATATTTTCAAGGTTTTATCCACTGGCTCATTTAGTAGGGTTTCAATAGCTGTTGTTGCTTGATCAATGTCAATTTCATATTCTAGTAGTGGTAACCATGTTGTTCTCAGTTGTTAAGGTTTGATGAGAGTTGAGTTAGTGTCAACTGCAAAACATATCTTATCTTTGTATTTTTCCACTAGTTGAGTAGGGATTCTCATCCTCTTTTCCATCCTAGTCTTGAATGTGGAAAAGTATTCATCCATTAAAGGCATAAAATTGTCTCCTAGTGACTTAATGAAATCACTAATCTGTGCAGTGATTGGTTGGTTTGTGTCCCAAGTGACATTACTGACTGAAGGAAAGAAGTTTTGCAAATAGAAGAATGTGCACATAAGGAGGGAACCGAACTTACATGTGCTAGATATAGCTAATCTAATTGTTCTCATATTCTCCTCTAGTTGCTTCAGTAGAAGCTCAGATATGTCGAGTTGCAGTCCTTTCTTCATAATTTTATATGCAGTGTCAACTGCTCCACATGCTATGATGTTCATTCTACTAGCTTGGAATATCTTGTATCCAAGTACACAGGCACCGGATTTTATCTCAGGGTTGGTGATTATATTGAGTTTCAACCCTCTTCCATCCCATTCGAATCCTATTAACTTTTCAATCTCGGGGCGTGAAGGATTCTTTAGGGATTTTTCTTCTCGGTGATGGGATAACCGATCACTGCATGAATCACATCTTTTGTGATCGGTTGGGGTTCATCTAGCCACATTTTCCCATCATGTACTCGGCTAAGTACTATTCTTATCCACTCAGTTTCAAACTCTTTCAGGAATAGTAGGTAACTGGTTAACCCTTTCACTTCTATGTGCTTATACTCATCTTGTAGGTTTCCATCATTACATAGCTTTTGGTAAGCTTCCTAAATATCAAGGTCTCCAATCTCTGCAACCTTGCAGTGAATGTATGCATGGATATCTTCAACTAGAAAAACCCTAAGAGGAATACTTGAAAATGCTCCCTTGTCATTGGGTTGAGCAGAAATCTCAGGGAAGAAATTGTAGTTTGGTTCTTCGCATGCTGAGTTCTTTATCAAGGCTATCCATTTTTCCTTTGAATTCTTGATATTCATGACCCGTGATGTGGTTACCATTGTTCCACAAATTAGGCATTCTCCATAAATAAATAGTTAGCTTGGTGAGTCTAGATACTCACTTGATCTTTGTTGTGGATGCTCAGAATATTTTAGAGTGGCTTTGAATCTGTTGTTGGTGGCTCTACAATCTTGTTTCTTCTAATTCACTCTTTTTTTCTATTCTCTCACTCTTTATAATTGGGTGAATGAAATGAGCTTTTGTCGGCCCTTTTATAGACAATGTTACCTAAGTGATGCATTAAAGGCTTCACCTACTTCTTAGTCAACAAAACGTAGATGCTCTATTAACATGCTAAAGACTTCAGCTCAGTGAGTATATAATACTCAGTACAAAGTGTTAACTCACTTGTCTCCACATTTTTACTGATGCTACTCAGTACATAGAGTTCACTTGGTTGTCTTTCACATGTTTACCGACATGCAGTTTATGCTCAGTTTATATTAACCAACCAGACTAGATTCACAAAATCATAACAATTAATACCATAGTGCATCTTCATTCATGATATTTTTTCCTTTTCTCAATGAATATAGGAACTGATGTAAAATATATCTTTATAGAGTGTAGTTTCGTACATGCTTTTTTTGCTTAGGTGGGGGTGGTGAAATCACCAGATCCATTGGATGAGGTGTCACCTACTGTGGTGCTTGGTCTAGTTTTATCATTGTTTGAATCTCTCCTCCACATTTGATTTCTCATTCTCTTGATGTCTTCAATATTATTTCCATTTGAAAAAGTTCTTGACTTTGTCACTCAGTCTTTGCAGTCCTTGCTTAGGTGACCAACCTTATGACAGTGTAAGCATGCCATTCCGGAGTTAGTCCAGTTTCTAGATCTTCTTATCCATTTCCTCATGTAGTTATCAGAAATATTTCCATATCTACCACATGTTGTGCAATTTACCCATGTGTTGTAATCTGAAACATATGAGTTAGTGACTCTTCTTAGTTTATAAGCATTTTCTTTCTCTTTAGGTTCCCATGCTTTCTTTTTATTTTTCCTGCATTCATGAGATGTGTGGCCATGTATTTTCCAAGTAGGACAATATTTTTCCATGTATGATTCCTTCTTTGGTTTTTTCACCTTAGATCTTCATTCATGTGCTTTGTGTCCATGCTTGTTATAGTTATAACAATTACCTATGAATGTAGAAGTAGATTTAGGAATACCTTTAGCTTTTCTCTTGCAGATATTTCATGTGTGGGCTGGTTTTCCACAGTGATTACATGAACGCTTCTTTGCTCTTGGATTTGTGTAGACATCTCTTTGATAAGATTGGTTTGATGATTCTCCATGCTCGGTATACCCTAAACTAGTATTGTTGTTGAGTCTTCTCTATCCATTCATAAATTCATCCATTATTTTTGTGTTGTCTTCAGCTTTTTTGATCATATCATTATGTTGTTGCTGAATCTTTGCTTCATGCTTTAGTTTCTCATTTTCTTCTTTTAGTTCACCAATATCTTCCAATTTTCCATTAATTTATATGTTCACTCAGTTGGCCTCATGACTCATAAGAACTCTTTGATTGGTGATCTCAATGTGATGTTCAGTAAGTATTTGTATCTCATATTATTTCTCTTACAATTTCTCAGTAATCTTTCTCCTATCATCAATAGATAATGTTCTTTCTTGTTCAAATTGTATTGAATTATTCATTACATCAATCATTCTTACCATTTGTGTCTCTTGACCAATCTGCAATACCTTCACTTGTTTAGTCATATGTTGATTGATTTCATTTAGACTTGTAGTGCTTCCTTTAGATGTCTTAGATGTATTACCAGATCCAGATCCTGATGAGTCAAATAAGTTAGGTATCTCTTCTTCATGATAGTCATTTTCATTGTAGCGAGATGTCATGAATTTTCTCCCACCCAATAACTCTCTCATTTTGATTCTTTCTTCTTTTTATTGCTCAAAGAAAATTTTTATCTGCAACTTCTGATTCTCAATATTTTTATTAAGCTTATACCTTTCCATTGTATGATCTATCCTCTCAAGTGTTTAAACTTTTCCAAATAAGATATCTAGCTCTACTACCAATTGTTGGAATAATGGAAGGGTGTGTACTAAGAGGGGAGGGGTGAATTAGTACCCTTAAAAAATTTTATCAAATAACCTTAGTACTCATAACTTGTATTACCGACCATTGTTTCTTTACTACCTCATGCATGTAATATCATAGCATAAATGTAAGTACATGTAAACAATAATAGAAACATTCATGAAACTTAGTTACACATGACACAAGAATTGATACATAGAAAACCCCTGTTAGAAGGTAAAAAATGTAGTGGGGAGGAAACCCACAAAGATTCACTATCTACAAAATGGAAGGTCTTGGTTAAGGCTACAAGTTGTGATCACTTTCGATGATCTTACCCTATTAGGATTAACATGTTAGACTTGGTAAGTCTGCTCAGTTAAGATATTTTAGCAACACAATGTATGTGTGCACTTAGTTAAGAGATTTACAATAGGACTGTTAAGTCCACCTTCTTGAAGGATTTCTTCTATTTTCTACAATTTTTAGAGAGAAGAAAAAATACTTATGACTTGATAGCTTGCAATCTTGAATTGCTGATTACAAATCCATTAAGTTCACAAAAATAATATCACCTTATTGTGATGGATAATACCTCTATTACTAATCAGTAGCCTTGAATCTAGCTCTTTTGCATGAAAACCTATGTCTGATCCATAGATGTCGTTCTGCGGCTACAATCATAAATCTTGATTCATTACTACATCTATTTATACAAGATTATGACCTAATTAGGTTTCACACTTTTCTTGATAACTCTAATGATCAAAGGTTTACAAATTGACCTTGATCTCCTAGTTTGCATGTATACAACCAGTTAAACTGATTAAATCCATTACTTATGCTTTACTTGATCCTCAAGAAATGGTTATCTAGCTAGGCATAAAGCTATTTTTAAGACTGAAGTGCTTTAGATGACATGTATCTCAGATCCACTTTTCTCAGGAAAAAACTCTCTCAGTAGACTAGTGCTTGGTATACTCTGTATAATGTTCTCGGTGATGTCTCTGTAAGACTGTGCTTGGTTTACTCTATAGACATTCTATGCTTGGTTTACTCTATAGACATTCTGTGCTCGGTTTACTCTGTGAACTATCTTCCTTGGGTTACATTATAAACTGTTTATCGGTGTACACTGTGACCGATGGTCCAAAACTGTTTCCTTGTATACTAATGACAACTTATGTTCCTTTAAGGACTATCACATAACTAGGTTTATTTTCCACTAACAACAAGGTTAACCTCAAAATACAATGAAAAATACTATACGATATACACAGGTGAGCTACGAGTCCCAGAGTTCCCAGTGTGGTAACCTAGGGCTCTGATACCAAATCTAATGCCCCACCAAGTAGCCTAAGACAAGAAATAAAACATTTATAAGATGCAAGCAATTTTTTTTTGTTTAACTAGAATAATATTCATCATTACACTTCATGTCTCTAAAATAAAAGATGTTTTTGAAACTTGAATGCAAGATTTATTTAACTTAAGTCCTCGCGGGTTCCCTCATGTCACTACTAAAGAAACATTACCTAAACTATTTACATGCATAAGATATCCATTGAATTATGAGCTTAAAATATCTACCTTCATTTTAATGCACCAAGGTTAATGTCCCTAATTTGTTTATTTCATAATTTAATCATCTAACATCATTATTCCTTTTATCAACTCATGTCATTAATTCATATTAATTTCATAAACATCTACTATCATGTATACCACTTTCCTCTAATCATTTAGGTAAGAGATTAATATTCATTACAATAGGCATTATCCTAGGTACTTCATTGACCTATACTCTTTTGATGCACAAGTAAACATGAACCAACCATTAACATTACAATCAAGTTACTATCTTATTTCATTGTTTCATAACTATTCATTGTTTATTTTTCCAATCACTAATCTATCATTTCATAGCAATTTCCTTTGATCCTTTCATCAAGAGATAATAAATTTTTGTTGAGGTACATCATTATATATAACTATATCTGAGCTTATTTCCTTTATGGGTGGAAAATATAAGATAATAGGAGAAATAATGTGACCACTCTATTTTAATGCTAATAACATGTCTAATATACCACATTCTTTTCCCTTTATTTTACCTAGAACTACCCATTCCATTATACATTGCTTTGAATTGAGATTACATCAATATTATAGGAATCCATATAGGAGATTACAATTCCATGAATACATATACATAAGTACATCTCAACATAATAAAATATCCAATAAGAAGTCTTAAACTGTAGATCTGGAAAGGAACATGTGCTAGGATCATCGAAATAATCGCAAACAATACCTCAATATAAATATTAACCACCCAACCATGTGGGGCCAATAGGCCAACTCCCCTGAGCTAGGAGATAGAACCAAAAATTCATGAAAGAGGTAACAAGTAGGACATTCTTAAGGTGGTGATAACTTTTCCCAAATTCACAAAACAAAAAGTAAAGACAAGAAGACCATGAGGACCACTAGAGGCATGATAAAAATTGGTAGGGACTCTAATCTACAAGCTAGGTGAGTGTCATCGCATAGCCCATCCCTTGGGTTATCCTGGTACTAGCCACTTAGGGCCCTGAACCCTCATTGTGATCCACTCACCTAGAGTACTTAGGTTCCCTAACCTACATACAAGCATCATAAGAACATAACATCTATCTATTATTTAGTATACTAGAATTCATATCAATGCCATAACACCATTATATTGATTTTAGGAAAACATATGTTGTCCCTACTCCACTAGATAACCCTAAACCCTAATATGAAATTCTAAATGTTACAAACACATGAGTGAAAGTGATGTTATAAATATATTCATAGTACCCATATATCTAATGAACCAAATAAAACCCTAATAGCATCTGGTAACCATAGAAAACCCTAAAACTTGGTAATCTTCTTAAACTGATCTATTTCAAGTGAGGATTAAATGCAAAGAATAGGAATCATAGAACAATCAGCCATATCTTCCACAAAACATCTAATTATGCAAAATTCTTTGGTGGATATTTAATTAGCATAATTTAAGACTTTAAATTCAATTTTGGTGAAGATCCAATGGTGGGAAAGAAAGTTATGGCTTCTGGTTTAAAATAGAAAACCCTAATTAGGGTTCATACCCGACTTCACTAAAACAATTGTAATTTTTACAAAAAAAAATAAAGATGCTCCAAATGAATGTTAAATGATAGATAAGACATAGGAACATCTCTGATATCAAATTTATCTTTTTACATGATCATACCAGCCTATATCATACAAATACATTTGACATAAAAATTGGAACCAAGAATGGACAGGTATAGTCTTCCAAAATGTCTAGATTAGGGAATTAATTATACCTTATAAATGAAATCGTAGAGATACCAATTTGAGATCTATGAATTTTACTTCCATGAAGTCAAGAAATGAAAACCCTAGACTCAATTGATATTATTAAAATAATAGATCTCCAAAACTGGGTTGCTAAAAACCCTAGGAAAACACATGACAATTCTCACAAACAAAAACTTAAAACTTTTAAATAACTATAGGAATTAAAAGTAAAGATATAATACATCATGAGAATGTATAAATAGATCCATATTTTATCAGATACATTAATCAACCAATAAATTCAATCCATATGTCAAGTCCTACGAAGAATCAATCGAAGAAGGAAGGAGACAATAGAGGAAGACAAATTTCAAAACTCGAGATGCATCCTTCAAACCCTATCCACTTTCAAAAATTTCTATGAAATAAATCACAAATCAAAAGAAATAAATCACTCTCTCAACTACTAAAACTCTCACAAAAATTTCCCTCTCACAAAAGCAAGGATAAACATAAATTCTTAAAGAAATATGCTTACAAACTCTCCCTCACATCTCCTAAGTTTTTCCTCCAAAATCTCCATGAAAAGTAAGGTCATCCTCTCCTAAATGCTTCAGCCCAAAAAACCACTCCCCTCCAAATGAAAAAGTACTGCATATAAATAGATTTCCCAAAGGTTGAGAGGAAAGGTAACCAACTCCCAACTAACTTTTAACTAAAGGGCATTATTAAATAACTTAATATAATCGTAAACTCACAACTATATATTACTCAAATATACTATAATATATTATTTATATGCATTCATAAAAATATGTAATATTATCCTAACATTTATGCATATGAAATTATTAATTACATCAATATCTATATATATAACCTATCCACATTAATAATAATTAACAATTGAGAATAATATACCTCGCATTATTTAATATTCACTTATTAATAATACTATACTTTACCTTAATGCCAAAATATACACCATAAACAATATCTACAATAAGTAAAATATAATCACATATAAATTATAAATATATATACACATACATATATGTGTGCACCCATATATATATACTTTCCAAATACCAAACACTATAATCTATATGATTATGAAGTAGTAGATCAAAACAATAATATTATTACATATTTATATTTACTATAGGATATAACACTCAAGTAGAATAAAATCACATGCCTCAAAATAAATCTAATCATCCAAAGAGGCCATAACAATTAACTATTAAATATATCAAGATAACCACAATGTCAAACAAGGTCAACTGTATTCAACAAGGAAAGTCAAGCCAAACTCCTGACCAAGCATGAAACTCTAAAACACAACATAGAAAAGATTAAATTAGAATCATCCAAAGAAGGAGAAATAAATGAAATGAATAAACAAATCACACAACCAAATGAATGAAAGTGACCACAAGGCACTATCTACAACAAGGCCCAACCCGGTGAGGTGGATCTGGGTTTTTGCACCCAAAAGTTGAATGACAAAGAAGGAACCCCAATGTTCCTAAATTGGAATAATGACAAAGAAAGAATCATACAGGGGCCTTAGTACTATCTCCACAACAAAAACCATCAAGGATTTGAGGGCACGCTCAGACCTGTGGAGCCAGGTAAATTCGATGCCTGGTACCTGCAAACCTACTCACCAAATAAATATACATGTGTATATACATATACAGAAGAAAGTGTAAACAATGACCGGGGTCAAGGCAACATGTGGATCTCACCAGGGGAGTAACTACGACTTTGCCCCTAGCCATACAAGAAGATCATAAATAAAAGAACATATGTAAGCATCTAATATACAAAATATTATGAATCAATAATAAAATAAGGTCTACATAAACTCCATAACATAAGCCATCATGTGCATTGGGTTAGTCTCTTAATCAACATTAACAATTATATAGATAACACAAATAATCAATAATCATAATGATGCAAATCATAAAAGAATATAATCGTTAAGGCTATCTTGAAACCATATTCATATATCAATTAGGACATAAGCGTCAAGGTATCATAATCATTTTTTTAATTATTATAACTAATTTATCCAAGGTAGTCATAATCATTGATAAGGACTACCTGACACAGTAAACATTTAGATCTATCAGATGTCCACCTAACACAAGGTCCTAAAATATCAAGGAACATAAGAAGAGATGAATACACATGAAGTAATGTATCTGAATACATTTATTATTGTTAAAATAAGGATGTGAAGTTATTATAGTTGAAATAGAATGAGTTATGAAAACACCTCAAGTAGAATAATACACTTATAAAAAAAAAAGTATAGAAAATTCATGTTAGGGTTGGAGGGGTATTACATCCTCCCCCCTAAGATTTGACTTACTCTTGGAAGTCAGAAAGCACTACACTATTCATCATGCATAAGTAGTAAATAGTTAGCGAACAAATCACAACCATTCCTACTCTAGAACATAATTTAATTCTCACATATGTAATCATTCTATCAAAAAAATTAATTAATCCTATCTTATAACACTATGATGTAGATTAACTCAAATCAAGCATAGAAAAGACTTTTTAAAAAAAAATTCTATTGTAATGCAAGAAACAACTACACAGTTCTCATATTACATGCAACAAGCTTGATGACAAGACACCTAGAATTAGAGTGTATTTCTAGAAATTTACTATTATTTTAGTCTTAAGACTAACATCATAGTATTAGGAAAAATCTTGATTTATAAATTGAAATTCTTACTTTTCTTATAATATCAAATTCCTATCTTATTAATCTGAGAGGCAATATTTCATGATAACATCCAAATTCATAAACAATCTTATAAATAAGTAATATAACTCACAAGGGTATGAAAAGATATTAAAGGAAAATAATAAAAAATAAAAAATAAAAATTAGTTTATAGGAATTACAGAGAGTGATCATGGTAACAATACATTTTTTAACATTCCTAAAATATTATGCAATTACAAATAGGGTTCCTAAATTCACGTTCTCTACTTCTATACTAGAACACAAAGCCAATACAACATTGGTATAAAACATTGGTATGAGAGGTTATTTCTCTCATGAGGGGAGTACATAACACATTACACTTACTTTTGTAATCAAGAAATTAAAACATTACATATATTCAAAACTTACCATTTGCTTCCATATATAGTTCTATAAATAATCTTTTAGAAGACAATGCAAATATGTCTCATGAACAAAACTTACTTCTTATCATCAAAGGTTTACGCTGAAACATAGGAGAATATCCAATAAATAAAAAAATATACACCTCCTTTCGAGGAATATAGTCTAGGAAACCTTTTATAATTCTACTATAACAGTTGTTAGTATTTGATTACCAAACTCATAGAGAAAATCTAGGTAATTTAAGCATTAGTCTTCAAGTTAGGATTGCAATCAATTTTTAGATACTAATGTGAAGAGTTCAATCAAATTTGTTGTTTTATAAATAGTCATAGATCCACAAGAGGAGGAGAAACACATGAGTCCTACTACTAATCCCCTTTCAACCTATCTTTTTACTAACCTGTTCAATTATTTTAATCAATAGTATTATCCTAATGCACATAAATTTTCTAGCTATCTTCAATTTCCTTAATAGAAGTACATTCAGCAATAACCATTTCTACTATTAATCTTATACTTGTTAAAATTTTGAGTGATCCAGTTGGGATATCAATACACTACATTCCAGTCTAACATTGTATACATATCAATACTATTCTAACATTTACTTTAAGAAAATATAAAATTTAGTTTAAACCTATTCTGATAAACATAAATTATTATTTTTTCTTTCAATTCATACTTCCAGAAAATAAAGGAGAGGGAGAAGAGATATATATCATATTCTTTTCATCAATCAAATCTATTATACAAGCCTCAAATATTGCCTAATTTCAAATATACTATATCATTAGTAGACAATTTTATTTACACAAAAATTCATGAGTTATCCTTCTACCTGACATGAACATTTTGTTAGATTCTCATCCACCCACAATGATTTTTTTTCCCATTATTTTCATCCATTTGTCAAGAAGTAAGGGAAACAAATGAGAGAAAAAGTACAAAAATTTCAACTTAGACATGATTTGGAATTTTCAACTCTTATATAAGTATGAACTTGGAAAACATACTTTATTAATCAAACACAAAATATTATCATTTTAGTCCTATAAAAGAGAGTACTACCACAGTCAAAATGCAAAACACTTCAATTTCAACTTTTGCATCCTTGCTATGTTAACACTTTAACTAGTATATATAGGTAGGCATAATAAATCATGAAGTCAACCTAGAAAAATAGAGTGCACAACCTTTCAAATCAATTGAGATATCCTGATAATCATTTTAACAAGCACTCTTATTAATAGGATATTTTATAGATAGGATCAGGACATAAAGTTAGCTACTACCAAAATTAATTTAAAAAAAAAAACAATTTATCCTAATACTTTGAATTTTCCACGATTATGGGTACTTTTAACAACAACAAGATGACACACCAATTATACATAATTTATTAACATTCCATTATCATTTCAGAAGACATACATGTGAATACAAAATTATTCTCAAAATGTGAAAGACAATATCAAAATCATAGAAACATACGTAATTTCTATAAGACAACTTAATAATGGAAAAAAATGCGTACTCTTGAAATTTTTAAGCAATTAATGTAGCATAGTAGGAAAAATATAACTTCAGAACTAGGGTTATTGTCCACTAAAAATAAGGTTAACCTCAAAATACAATGAAAAATACTATATAATATACATAGGTGAGATACAAGTCCCAAAGTTTCCAGTGTAGCAACCTAGGGCTCTGGTACCGGATCTAATGCCTCGCCATGCAGCCCAAGAGGACAAGACATAAAACCTCTATAAGATGCAAGTAATATTTTTTTTGTTTAACTAGAATAATATTCATCATTACATTTCATGTCTCTAAAATAAAACACTTTTCTAAAACTTGAATGCAAGATTTATTCAACTTAAGTCCTCACGGGCTCCCTAACATTGCTACTAAAGCAACATTATCTAAACTATTTACATGCATAAGATATCCATTGAATTACAAGCTTAAAATATCTACACTAATTTTAATACACCAAGGTAAATGTCCCGAACTTGTTTATTTCATAAGTTAATCATCTAACATCATTATTCCATTTATCAACTCATGTCATTAATTCATATTGATTTCATAAACATCTACTATCCTGTATACCACTTTCCTCTAATCATTTAGGTAAGAGATTACTATTCATTACGGTAGAAATTATCCTAGGTACTTCATTAACCTAGATACTCTTTTGATGCACAAGTAAACATAAACCAACCATTAACATTACAATCAATTTACTATCTTATTTTGTTGTTTCATAACTATTCATTGTTAATAATTCCAATCACTAATCTATCATTTCACAACAATTTCCTTTGGTCCTTTCATCAAGAGATAATACATTTTTGTTGAGGTACATCATTATATATAACTATATCTGATTTTATTTCCTTTATAGATGGACAACATAGGATAATAGGAGAAATAACATGAATAATCTATTTTAATGCTAGTTACATGTCCAATATACCACATTATTTTCCCTTTCTTTTACCTAGAACTACCCATTCCCTTGTTAATTTCTTTGAATTGAGATTACATCAATACTACAAGACTCCTTATTAGATTACAATTACATGAATATAGATACATAAGTAAATCTCAACATAATAAAATATCCAACAAGAATTCTTCAACTACAGATCTGGAAAGGAACATGTGCTAGGATTATCAAAAGAATCATGAACAATACCTCAATATAAATATCAACCACCCAACCATGTGGGACCAATAGGCCCACTCCCCTGAGCTAGGAGATAGAACCAAAGGCCCATGCAAGAGGTAACAACTAGGACATTCCTAAGGTGGTGATAAATTTTCTGCAAATTAACAACACAAAAAGGAAAGAGAAGAAGACCACAAGGACCACTAGAGGAATTATCCTCTAAGATACAAGCTAGGAAAGTGTCATCGCATAACATTCACCCCTTGGATTATTCTTGTACTAGCCACTTAGGGCCTCGGCCCCTCACTGTGAGCCACTCACCTAGTGTACTTAGGTCCCCTAACCTACATACAAGCATGATAAGAACATAATAGATCCATTATTTTGTATAAAATAATTTATATCAATGCCATAACAACATTTGATTGAGTTTAGGAAAACATGTTTCATTCATAGTCCACTAGACAACCCTAAACCCTAATATGACAATCGGGATGTTCCAAACACATAAGAAGACATAAAAGTGATATTATAAATATATTACTAGTACACATAGATCTATTGAACCAAATAAAATCCTAATATCCTCTGGTAACCATACAAAACCCTAAAACTTGGTAATCTTCTTCAACTAATTTATTTCAAGCGATGATTAAATGTAAAGAATAGTAATCATAGTACAGTTAGCCATATCTTCTACATAAAAACCAATTAAGACAATTCCTTTGGTAGATATTTAGGTAACATAATTTAAGACTCTCAATTCAATTTTGGTGAAGATACAATGGTGGGAAAGAACATTATGGCTTCTGGTTAAAAATAGAAAACCCTAGTTAGTGTTCAGACTTGCCTTCACTAAAACGGTTGTAATTTTCACAAAAAAAATAAAAAATGATCCAAACTAATAATAAATGAAAGATAAGGAATAGGAACATATTTGATGTCAAATTTAGATTTTTACATGATCATACTAGCTTGTAGCATACAAATACATTTGACAAAAAAATCAGAACCAAGAATGGACAAGTATAGTCTTCCAAAATGTCTATAATAGGGAATAAATTAGACCATAAAAATGAAATCGAAGAAATACCCATTTAAGATCTGTGAATTTTCTTCCATTAAAAATAACAAAGTAAAACACTAGACTCAATTGATATTATTAAAATAACATATTTCCAAAAATGGGTTGCTAAAAACCCTAGGAAAACACATGACAATTCTCACAAACAAAAAATCAAAACTTAAAAATAACTATAGGAATGAAAAGTAAAGATATAATACATCATGAGAATATATAAATAGAAAAATATTTTATCAGATATATTAATCAATCAATAAATTAAATCCATACCTCGAGTCCTATGAAGATTCAATCGAAGAAGGAAGGAGACAATAGAGGAAGACAAATCCAAACATGAGATGCATCCTTCAAACCCTATCCAATTTCAGAAATATACATGAAATAAATAATAATTACACAGAAATGAATCCCTCTCTCAACTACTAAAAATCTCACAAAAATTTCCCTCTCACAAAAGGAAGGATAACCATAAATTCTTAAAGAAATATGCTTACAAACTCCCCCTCAAATCTCCTAAGTTTTTTCTCCAAAATCTCCATGAAAAGTAAGGTCATCCTCTCCTCAATGCTTTAGACCAAAAATCCCCTCCCATCCAAATGAAAAAGTAGTAAATATAAATAGCTTTCCCAAAGGTTTAGAGGAAAGGTAACCAACTCCCAACTAACTCTTAACTAAATTGCATTATTAAATAACTTAATATAATTGTAAACTCACAACAATATATTACTCAAAAATACTATAATAAATTATTTATATTCATTCATATAGATATGTAATATTATCCTAACATGTTTGCATATGACATTATTAATTACATCAATATCTATATATATAACCTATCCACATTGTTAATAATTAACAATTGAGAATAATATACCTCACATTATTTAATATTTAATTATTAATAATACTATACTTTACATTAATCCTGAAATATACACCATAAAAAAATGTACAATAATTAAAATATAATCACATCTAAATTATTGTTGGAATTACATTGGAATGATGTACTGAGAGGTGAGGGGTTAATCAGTACCTCTAAAACTTTTCTTGGTTAGCCCATTAACCCTTAGTCATCAGTTTGTAAATTATCTTATCTAACTATTCATCTTTCTTTATGTATATGCAATCATAACATAAGTTCTTTAATATGTAACCATACAAGAAACATTCATTAAAATAGACAACACATGACACAAGATATGATATCGCAAAAAACTCTTGTTAGGAAGTAAAAACTGCGGTGGGGATTGTTACCCACAAGACTTCACTATTTGCAGGTAAGAAGGGGCCAGTTAAGGCTTAGAATTAGTCACTTCTGATGACCTACCCTATTAGGAGTATTACAGTGGAGACCTATTAAGATCTAGTTCATTTGAAGCTTTAGCAACACTGTTAAGTGTGCACTCTTTGTCTGCTTGTCGGTAGCCTCTGTGTGTTCTTGATAACTGATGTGATCTATTTTTGAACTTTACATGAATTCTGCCTTCTACTCCTTAGATGCTCTTCATGGCTATTAACAATGATTAATTCATAATTCACAATTGATTGAACATCTATTTATACTATATTTTAGCTCTATCCTTGATTCACACTTCACAAGTTAACTCTAGATCCAAGGTTTACAACTTGACCTTGATCTTTAGTTAGATATGTTTTAGCTCCATTAGGGTGCTTTAAAACATTTACATAAATCTTGCTTGAACCTCAAGTAATGATTTAAAACAAATGATAACTCTAAAAATAGAATTACAATGCTTTATCTAATGTGTAAAACTCAGATCCACTATTTGCGGGTTCTCTAACTGACTGTCAGTTTTCTTTGCCGTTGGTGTTCCTTTCTTGAACTGTTCATCGGGCGTGCGTTTTCTACTCTGTCGGTTTTTTTCTCAAAACTGTATCGTCGTCGATGATCTTCATGTTATGTTGTTGACCTGTTGGTGATGTCCTGTTTACTTCGTCAGTGTTCGTCGGTCAAATCCATGCTTAGCATTTTCTTGTGACCTTTTTTTTCTATCGGGTATGCTCACTTTCTACTGGTTATGCTTGTAGTCTGCCGGTTATGCTTGTACCGATGATCTCTGTCAATGTTTTTACTAAGTGTACTAATGGAAAAATTAATGTCATCAATCTCCCCCTTTGACATTAGTATCAAAAACATTATGTGCAACATACTAAATGTATTAGTATGTACACCTATGTATACTTGTTCCTTAGTCATTTGAATGACTCCCCCTATGTATATGCTAGTAAGTGTAAGTATATATACATTTCCTTATGTACTTTTATTTTTCCTTTTTTTTCATATATTGTACATAACTATCCTTACATATTTGTTCCTTCTGTACATACAATATACATTCCTTTCTATTCCTCCTTTTTTGATAATAAAGGAAAAGGTACTTACATCTTGTCAAAAAGGTGGGAATGCGAGGACTTAATCTCCTCCATCATCTTTTCCCATTTTTCTTTCAAAATTTATAGAGCCATGTGCTCAAGTGATATCCTTATGTGTATATCATAAATGTTGTCTACTACAGACATCTCTGGGGTTGCAATTAGGTTTCTTGCTTCAGAAATATGCTGCTATAGAATAGTAAGATTAGGCAAGATGTGTGCCTGTAGTTCTATAGTCTCACCTCTTAGTTGTGTTTCAGCATCCCATATTTCTTTCCTTAGCCTGTTAACCTCAATGACCTTGTCATGATGCACCTTGATACTGTATGCATTTGAGGTTAGGATTTGTGCACTTGTTGTGACATTAGAATCTATTTCTGCTAACTTGTCACTATTTTGTTTTGTAAACTTTTCAAGCATGCACATCTTTTGAACTAAGGTAATTGCCTCAACAATCATTGGCTCTAATTGATCAGTTAGTTCTGAGAGCTTTACCTCATTCAGTGCCAATTCTTGGCTTATCTTATCAATTAACTTGTATTGATACTTTTTCTCTACTTGTTCTTCCATAGCTTGTTCTGCATCAATATTATGGTCTGTGATGGCGTCGATAAGAACATCAATTTTCTCTTTAACTATAGCATTTTGTTCAAGTTTCACCTCAGGAACCAGTTGTTGTAGAATGTCTCTTGCCTTTTCAAGTGCCATTGTTTCTCTGTGTTCCTATATCATTTTATTTTGAATGGCTTTCCTTTGGCATAACACTCCAAACTCTTGAAGTTTATCACTATCCAAAGTAGTAATATCCCAGTTTGGGAGTTCTATTACTTCAGCAAGTGTAACAGCCAAGATGTATTTCTTTAATGCTTTCTTCTTCTTTTTCTTTGGCTAGGTGGAAAATTGATGTACTACCATTTGTAAATATTGAGATTGGGTTGACTTGGTAGGTGAGGGTCGAGAAGATAAAACATCCTGTTGTTTCTGTTCTGAGTCCACTAGCTAGTTTGGTGAAGACATCTCCTCATTGGCCTTAGGTGTATCAATAGATATATCTTCTTTGTGTTTTGTGCCTTCATCCTGCTTGACAATTTCGCTCTTATCTTTTTATTCAACTTTTCTCAATGTGTCCTCAATTTTGTTATCTACTTCTTTGTTTTGTTCATTTGACACTTCTTGCTGAGTGTCAGTTGCATCCTTCATCTCTGTATCTGTATCCTTTTGAGTGTTGAATGCATCTTTATTTTCGTCAGTACCCATATCCTTGGGTATATCATCATCTTTATTAGATGATTTTTCCTGACTTGACTGAATATCAATAGCATCTATTAATATATTCATGTTTGTCGGTGTATTGACTTTTGCAGTGTCAATAGTTGAATCTTGTCTATCGGTATTTCCCTATACAATATTTATGTCTTCATCTTTTTGTACTTCTACTACTGGGTCTTTTCCTATAGTGGTATTGACAATGTTGTCTAGCCATGATTAATCATTTATATCATCATTCAAGTTACCTTTTATTGTTAACTCTTCTTTGGTAACTTCTTCATCCTCTAAATTGATGTGAATTGGACTTGCTGGTACTTGTGATTCATCATTTATGTTAGGCCATTCTTCATCTACAATATCAACCAGTTTCTGGCCAGTTATTTGAACTTCTTCACTGTCTAACTCTACTATTGAGTTATCTTTCTGAGTGACAGTTTCCTTCTCATAACTGTTCTCCTCAGCAGGATTGAGTATCTTGCTCCATTTATCATGAGCTTCTTGTTCTAGCTCTATAAACTTCTCTTCCAAAAATTTGTAAGCTCTCATTTTGGGTAAGAATTTTTTCTCATATTTCTCCATGATTTCATTTATTTCTTCCCTTTTTGATTTAGGAGGCATAAGAGAAACAAGTACTCTTTCTCTTATCCTCTTCTCCTCATGGAGTGCAAATGTGAACCTAGAAGATAATCTTATCAACAGTTCTTGTGGTACATCACGTGTAGTGAATTGAAGTGGGACATAATAGTGTTTGCACATTTTAGCTATAATTGCATCTTCAATTTTATTCTGTTCTATAGAATCCCATCTCAACCATTTCCTGATCTTAGGATGTCCAATAGATGATGCTTCAAAAATGTACTTACATATTTCATTAATGTTTTCAGTAGTTGATGTTACCTTTGCTGTTTCTTTTGCCTGTTCAATTGTAGTGTTAGGCTCATCCATAGCTGGATCCTCTATATCCTCATTTTTCTAAACAAATTTCCTCCTTTTGGTAGGTTTCCCAATTGGTTTTTTTCCCTTTGATGTGTCAGGTTTCTTTTTATCCACCTTTCCTTTTACCATGGGAGAACGAGTTCCATCCTTTGCTGTCTGACTCCTTGTTATTGACTTCTTAGGTGGAGGAGGAGGTGGTGAATCAAACTGTTCTTTCTCTTATTCATTTTCCTCTACTATATCACCGATGGGTAGCTGGTCCTCGGTGAGTTCCTCCTTACCCTCTTGTTCCTCTTCACCTTCAGAAGATATATTCAAGTTCTTTTTCAGATTCTTCACCATTCTACTTGACTGTTTTACAGC
>MU227784.1:2382343-2408230 GCA_018584345.1 Thuja plicata | reverse complement strand
ATGGGTAGCTGGTCCTCGGTGAGTTCCTCCTTACCCTCTTGTTCCTCTTCACCTTCAGAAGATATATTCAAGTTCTTTTTCAGATTCTTCACCATTCTACTTGACTGTTTTACAGCTTTCTTGATAACAAGATTGGTCTTAAGCTTTTGTTTGGCCTCTTCATAGGTGCCAAATATTAGTTGCTTGTTGTCCACTAGTTCATTTAATAGTGCATCAATGCACTCATTGGCTTGTCCTATTTTGATTTCATATTCTAACCGCGAAAGCCATGACTTCCTAGGTACTACTTCTTGGATGTATGTGAAATTAGTATCTACCATGAAACATATATTCTCTTTGTGTTCCTCTATTAGATTTTCAGGAATCCTTGCCCTTGTTTGCAACATTTCCTTAATGGTTTTGAAATACTCATGCATTACATTATCAAAATTTGTTCCTAGTGATTCTATGAATTCACCTATGTGAATGGTTATAGGTCTGCTTGTGTCCCATACAACTTTTCCTATTGAAGGAAAGTATTCTTCAAAGTAAAAGAATATGCACATTATGAGGGAACCAAACTTACAAGTGTTTCTCCTTGAAGATCTTATAGTGCACATGTTCTCCTCCAGTTGATGTAATAGGATCTCTGCAAGATCCATCTTCTTTCCCTATTTGATGATCTTGTATGTTGTGCTCATAGCAGTACTTGATATGCTATTCATTCTTCTTTCTTGGAAGATTTTATATCCAACAACACATGCTCCAAACTTCAACTCTACATTGGTAATGGTGTTGACCTTGAGTGCTCTTTTATCTGATTTAGCACCAGTCAATTTTTCCACTTCCACCAGGGATGGGTGCTTGTGAGCTTGTGGTTTGTCGGTCTTAGGATAACTAGTAACTGCATGAATAACATCATTTGTTATTGGCTTTGGTTTATTAAGCCATAGCGTCTTGTTGTGAACTCTGCTAAGAATAATCTTTATCCATTCTATTTTGAAGACCTTGGGAAAAATGCAATGCATTCATGAGTCCTTTTACTTCTAGATATTTATGCTCTTCTTTGAGCTTTCTAGCATCATCACATAGTGCCCTGTAGGCATTATCTAGGTCTAGATCTCCTATTTCTAAGATCTTGCAGTGTATATAGGACCTTACGTCCTCTACCAGCAAAACCCTAGGTGGGATTCTAGACAATGCTCCGGAATCATTGGGTTGTGATGCTATTTATGGGTGTAGCTTGAATTTGGGTTCAGCACAAGAGCCTCTGCTGACAAGCTTGAATGATTTCTTCTTATATTCCCTAATCTTCTCAACTCTATAAGTCAATGCCATCATTTTGCAAAAATTTAGGGCTTTTCACAAATAAAAATGTGTGGTCAGTGAATGTGATTACTTATGGATTCTCTATGTTTTCTTGTGAATGTGAATGCTTTATTTCAAATTTATTCTTGCTGGGTCACTCTCCAAATTGCTTTGAAATCGCTCTACTCTGCTTTGCTCTGTTCAAAAATTGTGGGTGCAAAAATGAAAATCGTCAGGATTTTATAACCTTTTTGTGTCCCAAGTTGTTATTAATGCTCACCAACTCGTCGGTATACAAATACTAAGTTCTTTGGTAGAGGCATTCATAACATCTTCAATGTCTATGCAAAGCATCAGGGTTGCTAGCAGATTTGGTGACTTCACCGATGATGGTTGGTAAAGTGGCAAAGACAACTTTTGTTGACTCAAGGTTCACCAATGTTCGTCGGTTTACACTTAGCAACTTGGCATTTGTGTAGTGACCGATACATTCTGGTAAGTAGAGATAACTTTTCTATGTGTGTTCATTGATGCAAATTGTGCCCAATAACCGATGGTTTCTTTTCAATAGTTTAGCAAATAATAGTATATTGCATTTTTATTCATGCTAATATTACAATATGAACTATGTGTAATGGAATCGATGCATAATGTAACTTGTCATAATGCAGTTCCATACATACTTTGTGCAATCTAGTTGGATGTAGTGATGTCACCAGATCCATTGGATGGGGTGTCACCATTTGCATTGCTTGTTTCAGCACCTTCAGTGTTTGTGGGGTTTACCCACATCTTGTTTCTCATTCTCTTGATGTCATCAATGGTATTTCCATTGGGATGAGTACTTGTGTCTGTCAGTCGGTCTTTGGAATCTTTTATCACATGTCCAACCTTATGACAATGCAGACATTCCATACCTAGATTGGTCCAACCTCTTGACCTTCTGGTCCAATTTCTCATATAGTTGGCAGCAATATGACCATACCTTCCACATGTTGTGCAGTTTACCCATGTGTTATAGTCCCAAACATATGAGTTACCTACTCTCGTTGGTTTGTGGCTATTATCAGTTTCTTTTGGTGTCCAGGCCTTGTTGTTCTTTTTCCAGCACTCTTAATGTGTATGCCCATTCTTCTTGTAGGTAGGACATTACTTGTCCATGCAGGTTTTTCTCTTTGGATTTATCACTTTGGATCTACACTCATGTGCCTTGTGTCCTTTATTTTGACATTTATAACAATTACCAATGAAAGTAGATTGTGCTTGAGAAATACCTTTCATTCTGTTTCTGCAGATGTTTGAGGTGTGGCCAGGTTTTCCACAGTGATTGCATGACATCTTCTTGGATCTTGTGGTTGTGAAAGCATTCCTTTGATCTGGTTGATTAGAAGATTCACCATTCTCATTGTACCATAATCCTATGTAGTTGTTGACTCTTCTCTGTTCATCAAGAAAATCATCCATCCTTTTGTTGCTATATTCAGCCTTTTTGATCAATTCTTTGTGTTGATTCTGGACTTTGATTTCATGCTTCAATTTTTCATTCTCTTCTCTTAGCTCATCGATGATCTGTATTCTTTCAATAATTTTTGTGTTTAGTCTATTTGCTTCTTGACTGATAAGAATAATCTTGTTGGTAACCTCATGGTGATGCTTAGTAAATCTTTGAATCTTTGATTCTTTCTCTTATAGCTTCTCTGTTATTTTCCTCCTATCATCAATGGCTAGTGTTCTTTCATTTTCATCTTTTCTTGCATCATTCATGACATCAATCATTTTCACCATTTGAGTTTCTTAACTAATTTGTAGCATCTTGATTTGTTCTGTCAGATGTAGATTGACCTCTTGTAGATTTGTGATTTCCTCTACTGATGCATCTGAAGCTTTTCTTATTGATGATTATGCTATATCAGAGTAATCTTGTATTTTTGATTCTTTGTAGTCCTTCTCATTCAGCCTAGTTGCCATAATATTTCTTTCATCAAGAAGTTTTCTTAAGTTGATTCTCACCTCTTTATACTACTCATAGTTTATCTACATTTGTAATTTCTCATTCTCAATAGTCTTGTCCAGTCTGTACTTTTCCATTGCTCTGATCTTTTCTCTTAAGTCTTTAAGCTTTTCAAGAAAGAGACTTAGCTTTAATACCAATTGTTGGAATTATATTGGAATGATGTACTGAGAGGGGAGGGGTGAATCAGTACCTCTAAAACTTTTCTTGGTTAGCCCATTAACCCTTAGTCATTAGTTTGTAAATTATCTTATCTAACTATTCATCTTTCTTTATGTATATGAAATCATAACATAAGTTCTTTAATATGTAACCATACAAGAAACATTCATGAAAATAGATAACACATGAAACAAGATATGATATCATAGAAAACTCCTATTAGGAAGTAAAAACTGTGGTGGGGATTGTTACCCACAAGACTTCACTATCTGTAGATAAGAAGGGGCCGATTAAGGATTATAATTGGTCACTTCTGATGACCTATCCTGGTAGGAGTATTATAGTGGAGACCTGTTAAGATCTACTTTGTTTGAAGCTTTAGCAAAAATTTTAAGTGTGCACTCTTTGTCTGCTCGTTGGTAGCCTCTGTGTGTTCTTGATAACTGATGTGATCTATTTTTGAACTTTGCATGAATTCTTCCTGCTGCTCCTTAGATGCTCTTTGTGGCTATTAAAAATTATGAATTCACAATTAATAATTGATTGAACATCTATTTATACTAGATTTTAGCTCTATTCTTGATTCACGCTTTGCAAGTTAACTCTAGATCCAAGGTTTATAACTGGACCTTGATCTTTAGTTAGATATGTTTTAGATCCATTAGGATGCTTTAAAACATTTACATAAAGCTTTATTGACCCTCAAGTAATGATTTAAAACAAATTAAAACTCTAAAAATAGAATTACAATGCTTTATCTGACGTGTAAAACTCAGATCCACTATTTGCAGGTTCTCTAACTGATTGTCAGTTTTCTTTGTCATCGGTGTTCCTTTCTTGAACTATTCGTCGGGCATGCCTTTTCTGCTCCATTGGTTTTGTTCTCAAAACTATATCGTCAGTGATGATCTTCATGTTATGTTGTTGACCCGTCGGTGATGTCCTATTTACTTCACCGGTGCAACACTTGTCAATGTTCGTCGGTCAATTCCATACTTTACATTTTCTCGTGACCTTTTTGTTCTATCGGTTATGCTTGTTGTCTGTCGGTTATGCTTGTAGTACGCTAGTTATGCTTGTATCGATGATCTTTGTCAATATTTTTCACTAAGTGTACTAATGGAAAAATTAATGTCATCAAATTATATATACACATACATATATGTGTGCAGCCATATATATACATGCCAAATACCAAACACTATAATCTATATGATTATGAAGTAATAGATCACGACATTAGTATTATTACCTATTTATATTTACAATAGGAAATAACACCAGGTAGAATAAAAGTGCATGGCTCAAAATAAATCTAATCATCCAAAGAGGCCATAAAAATCAACTATAAAACATATCGAGATAACCACAAGATCAAACAAGGTCAACCGCAGTCAACAATGAAAATCAAGCCAAACTCTTGACCAAGCATGAAACTCTGAAACACAACATAGAAAAGTTTAAAATAGAATCATCCCAAGAAGGAGAAATAAATGAAAAGAATAAAAAAATCACACAACCAAATGAATGCAAGTGATGACAAGGCACTTTCTACAACAATGCCCAACCAGGTGAGATGGATCTGGGTTTTTTCACCCAAAAGTTGACTGACAAAGAAGGAAATCCAATGTTCCTAAATTGGAATAATGACAAAGAAAGACTCATGCAAGGGCCTTAGTAATATCTCCAAAAAAAAAACCATTGAGGATTTGAGGGCACACTCAGACCTGTGGAGCTATGTGAAGTCGATGTCTGGTACTTGCAAACCAGCATCACTAAACGAATATACATGTGTATATACATATATAGAAGAAAGTACAAATAATGACAGGGGTCAAGGAATCATGTCAATCTCATTAGGTGAGTAACTATGACTTCGCTCCTAACCATAGAAGCAGATCATATATACAAGAACATATGTAAGCATCCAATATACAAAATATTATGAATCAAATATAGAATAAGGTATAGATAAATTCCATAACATAAACCATCATGTGCATTGGGTTAGTCTCTTAATCAACATTAACAATTAAATAGATAACACAAATGATCAATAATCATAATGATGCAAATCATAGAATAATCTAATCATTAAGGATATCTTGAAACCATATTCATATATTCATTTGGACATAAGCATCAAGGTATAATAGTCAATTCTTTAGTCATTTTAACTAATTTATCCAAGGTAATCATAATCATTGATAAGGAGTACCTGACATATTAACCATTTAGATCTATTAGGTGACCACCTAACACAAGGTCCTAAAATATCATGGAACATAAGAAGAGATGAATACACATGAAGGAATGTATCTAAATACATTTATTATTGTCAAAATAAGGATGTTAAGTTATTATAGTTGGAATAGAATGGGTTATGAAACACCTAAAGAAGAATGATACATTTATAAAAAAACAAGTATAGAAAAGTCATGTTAGGGTTGGAGGGGTATTACACCTTTGCTACCATAGACATATGTCAGAAATCCAAATCCTATTAGGAAACGTAGACTTGAGTTAATCAAGAATTCAATTTTAAAGTTCAATTATAGTTCAATGTATAATAATTTTTGATTGTAAATCATATATTTTAAGTAATCTCAATTATGGTTTTATTTTTTTGTGTAGGATCCTTCAGATCCAAAGACTGCTTCAAATAAACTTGATTTTAATGATTCATCAATATTTTAGGATGTCATAGAGACATATAGTAATCACTTGTGCAAATTTTGGGTTTCATACATGGTTATTTCACATGTATTTTTTTGTAGAGATTGTGAGATTACATATGCCACATTTTTTAAAAATTTGTTTGAGTTGGCATTTATGCCATATTTTATATGGACATACATACTTATTAGACAATATGATATATAGAAGTTGAGTTTTTATATAATTTGTTCGTCATGTGCACTAGATGTATTAATGATGTTTATGGAAACATTACATATTTTTACTTATGTGAGTGTCATTTTTATTATGTTTCAATAAATTTGATCTGTTTATATCCTTTTTTTTCTATTTGACATGTTCTACTAATACTGGTTACCTTGGAATGATTGCTCGACATATGCATATTATACAAATATGCATTATGAACTCTACTCCATGTGCTTGGTTTACTTTGGATCTATGGTTTCATGGGTATGATATTTTTTACTTGAGGAATAAACTAAGAAATATAACCATTAGTACTATGGTATCCAACACCTTTGGGTTCTAGTATTATGGTATCTTCACATTGGCTAATAGATTGGGAGGAAAAATGCATACTCATGGTGGGTTTAACCCTTTTCTTAATCAATATTAGCAACATGAGAACTTGACAGATTAGAAACATAATAGACATGTAATATTGAGTACTAGACATGTACTTGTGAGACCCTCATTATGTTAAGATGTACGTATTAGTGCTCTTAATGTTACACCCTACATACACACCCCATGTTATGATGATTTAAATTAGCATATCCTTTAACCTCGTCATTTTCACAGAGATTCATATATTCCTCCACACTTGTACATACACTTGAAAATTTTATTGCATCCTTGTTTTTTTTCTATGAGTGTGAACCATCAGCATGAACACATCTAGTTGGATGAGATTACCCTAGGCATGGTCCTATATTTCCTCTCAACTCACCTGAACTCTCGATGTCCCCTAAGTGCCCTATATTGAAAGGTGCATCACCCTTGGTCTCAGTCAGTCCATGCAGCAGTTGGTGACAAGGGTTTAACAACCTCCTGTGGACTTTTATAAGTCTAGTGGTTGCATCGGCCATTGACAGTTCGAGCTTTTGGTGCAACAACAACCACCCAATCTAACAATTGGTATCAGAGCCTAGGTCATAGATTCCAACCCTATGCATGTATTAAGGGCAGTATTTTTGCAAGGTGTGTGCCCTTGGTCTTTCTTAGTCCATGCAATGGTTGGTGGAAAGGGTTTAATAGCCTCTTTTGGATTTCTATAAGTCTAGTGCTTGCATCAACCATTGACAATTCAAGCTTTTGGTGCAACAAAAAACCACCCAATCTAACACCCTAAGTGAAAAAAAACTATCAAACTTTGATAGATTATTTATCACAAATTATTGCACTTTGAAATGATTCATCTGAACCTATGGGTTCATGTGAGGCCTCTCTTTAATAAGTCATCTCATATTTTCTAGACACAAAGCAATTTTTGTAGGGCAACAATTTTTCTCTTTACACAAAAATTGTCAAATGCATTCAATAAAAATTTTCAAGGGAGTGTAATTCTCATTTCATTTGTCATGGTTGAAAACACATTGGGTTGGGTAGGTTTACCCAAGGCATAGTCTTGTTTTTCCTCCCAACTCGCCCAAACACTTTGCGCCATACCCTACTGACGATGTCCCTAAGTGCCCTATGTGCATAAAATTGTCAATTTGATGGGCTATTTATCACAAATTGTGGAACTTTTGAGTGATCCATATAAAAATATAGGGCCATGTGAGGCCCCTCTACAATAACCTACCTCATATTTCAAGACTCGAAGCAATTTTCCTAGGGAAGCATTTTTTCTCTTGACGTAAAAATCGTTAGAGGTATTCAATGAAAAGTTGCAAGGGAGTGTAATTCTCATTATATTTTCATGTTCATGAAATTTAAATGCAAATATTTTTTTTTGGGAGGGTTTACCCTACACATGGTCTCATTTTCCTCAAAATGTTCTCGAATGATCAATGTCATATCCCTAACGGTGATGTGCCTTAAGTGGGCCCTAAGTGCATAAAACTATAACAATTTGGCAGGTTGTTTCTTTCAATTCGTAGAACTTGCAAACAATCCTTTTGAATTTATAGGTTCATGTGAGGCCACTCTAAAATAACCTTCCTTTGATTTTCATGACTCAAAGCGACTTTCGTTGGGCATCATTTTTTCTCAACCCAAAAATTGGAAAATGCATTCAGTGAAAAGTTGCAAGAGAGTATAATTCTCAATCTGTTCATCATGGGAAGAAACCATTAGCATAAACTCTCAACGTGAACATGTCTAGTTGGGTGGTTCAACCCTAGGCATGATCATATTTTTCCTCCCAACTCGCTTGAATGTTCAATGCCATACCGTAGAAGTGATGTCCCTTAAGTGCCCTACGTGTATAAAATTATCAAAATTTGACAGGTTATCTCTCACAAACTATGTTACTTGAAAAAAATCCATCTAAACCTATAGGGTCATGTGAGGCTCTTCTATAATAACCTATCTCATATTTTCAAGACTTGAAGCAATTTTTGTAGGGAAACAATTTTTCTCTTGATGCAAAAATTGTTAGATGCATTCAATGAAAAGTTGCAAGGTGGTGTAATTATTGTTATGTTCATCATGTGTGTGAACCCTCAATGGAAACATGTTTGGTTGGGAAATTTGACCATATGCATGATCATGTTTTGCCTTCCAACACGCACGAATGTTCAATGCCATACCCTAGCAACAATGTCCCTTAAGTTCCCCCAGTGCATAAAATTATCTTAATGAACCTAAGTGATTTCTAGAACCTAGGACAAACATAATGAACCTAGGATAATGCTATTGAACCTAGGAAAATCGTAATGAACCTAGGACAACCTAGAAAAACTGACAAAGGGATTCATTGTAAAAACATCCTTGGTTTATTTCAGTTTAACATGTCTATATTATTTTTAGCTACAACTATTATGTTTCTAACTTGTTCTCTTATATTTTAACAAGGAAATCCCATAAAATAGGACAACCATAATGAATGTAGGACAAATCTAATCTTAATCATCAATGAAGGTACACAATCTCAATCATCATTACACATAAAGGTGACATTTGTGAACAAAGTATAATCAATTCCATCTTTTTTCACAAGTAATTCCTCACAAAATTTCAGTTATTCATTATAACCTAATTATACAAACTAGGAATGTCTGATTATCTTCCTATCCTAGTCTATACTATCAAGGGATTTTTTATATGTTAAGTGGACAAAATAACAATCTAAATGGAATTTAATACTGATCTTGTAACTCATTTTGTGGTTGAACTGTATATTTTTCTATGAAATCAACCATTGATCTAATAGTTCCAATTGGGAAAGTTTCCTTCAACATCTTAAATTATTGACCCAACCATTGAGACATATGACTATGCCATGCATACTTGTAGAAAATATTTTCCTTGAAATATGAAATGAAATCAACAATATTGCATTCTTTGTAACCAACTCACATCTAGAACCTTCACCTCTACTCTTCAAAGTACATTTGAATGTCTCATATATCTTTTTATCAACAATTTTCTTTCCAAATTCATGTTCGTTGCCCTCACAAAAACATGAAACAAACTTTCACAAGCCACCACATTGTGAGCACTTTCCATTTAAATGGTTATTTTTATAGGAAAACAACCATCATCTCCATGACATGAAAATTGATCTAGAAAGTCTCTTGATGGTTTTGGAAGCTTATTTTCACCAAACTCCTACAATATTACATTAGTATGCAAAGTAGAATGAATATAGCATAAAAGTTCATGGTGCATTTTAAACTCCACATAGTATTTGCAACAACAAGTATTTCTAATCTTAAGTGGTACACAATAAAATAGATTGAGGGATTCAAAATCCCTTTGTGATATTTGCAATTTTGGATGTGTCTCACAATTTTTTTTTAATATTGTTTGAATTACATCCAAAAAAAAATTAGGACGTGGTGTGCGGTCTCAATTGTCCATTCTTAACTTCAAGACAACCTTTACATTGAGTGACACTCTAGAGTTATAGTGCAAAAATTGTTGAATTTCTTCCTTCACACTATCCGTTATCTTCTTATCAACACGTGGAAGCCTCCCACCAAAATTGCATGTATCATTTTGAAGAGGATTGTTAACTCTTTCTCATGTTGCAAGTTCTCTACCCAAAGTTTTATGATTTATTTTGAAATCAACACAAGTTTGTCTCATAAAGAGAGCCTTTCTCAAATGATTACTTACTAAGGATTTTGTATAAACACTCCAAGCATCTCTCTTATCTTTTTCCTTGCTATTCTTTCCAATATAATTGAGACCATTAAAAAGATTTTTGATAATAGCATTTTTTTCCATCTCCGTGCTCACATGAATCTTCAATTTTGCTTGTCTGGGTCTCATCTTTTGCATCTTTACAAATTGTAAAAAATTTTGGCATTGCTTGTTCAATGTATTATTGCTGAAATATTCATTTAAATGTCTCGTAGTTCACAACCAAAGGGTTCTTGTTGATCTCTTGTCTTCAAAATTGCTTATAATAATCTCATTGATTTCAAGTAGCCATTTTGAGGTTCTTGAAGGTATTGAATTTGGAATTTGTCTTTCTTCCACATAAAGGACTTCATTTCTCATGTAATTCAGCATCATATATTGTTTACTTGGTTCATCAACTTCATTTTCTATGCCAATTACAACATTTTCACCTTCAATTTTGATTCCCACATTTTCATTTAAAAATTCAATATCATGTTGAGCATTGAACTCGTATCAATTTCAACATTTTCATTCCCAACTTTAATATCTTGTTCAACATCAATCTCTACATTTTCATTCTCATTTTCAAAATGATGCTCAATATTTTCAAATTCATTGTCCTCTTCACTTGAAATAACATTTACGGGTGGACTAGAGGCCTCACCTTCACTAATATTTGACATAACGTGTCCCCTCTTCCTATGAATTTCTCTATCTCTTTGTCTATACACTTCAATTTGGTCTTTTGAAAGCTTCCCATTTTGTTTTTTTCTTACGATAACTATTGCTCCCTATTAGAGCTCCAAAAAGATGATAAAAAATGATTACCAAGGATAAATTTGTGAAAAAGATGCTCAAAAAAATTTGATTTTGTCTCTCGTTGTCTGAAATCTTGTGTTTGTTTCCTACAAAAATAATATAGGGACCATTGGAATACACAAAATGGTCCACTTCCCTATTTTGTGTGGCCTAGGTATCAAATATTAGATTAATATTGAATATCTGGTATTTTTTAACATGGCTGCCAAAAATTCACAAGGGTGCTACAAATATACTATCAACACTTATGGAAAAGGTATCTAATATCATATTAGTATCTAGTATCTGATACCTAAAATGTTTATATGTGCATATATAATGCATTATAAACATAATATATATAATACACACACACACACACACACACACACACACACACACACACACACACACACATATATATATATATATATATATATATATAGAGAGAGAGAGAGAGAGAGAGTTGTACCTTTTTATATAATTTTTATTATCTATAAATTATAAGTTCTTGTGAGGATATTCACTTATCTAAATCCTAAAACTCTTCTAGCTCAAGCTTCAAACTACTTAATCATCTATATCTCTAATGTACCATTGCTATTACTAATATAATGGTTATTTCTAATTTAATTTTCTAGTTTGGATTTTCATTTGTTTCAATCTTGGGGATTATTCTCAAGTAGTGTAGGCCTTTACGAGCTTCCTCATCTCCCACTACTCATTCGCATGTTATATTTCTTCTATGTATATTTATAGAAATATATGCATTTCTCATCCTATAGAGGTATATGAAATACCCTATTTCCTCATCTAGAATCAAGTTTTCATTTTATAAAGTCAAATACTCTATCATAGTTTACAAGTGGTTTAGTAAAAACGTAAATGTATTCAAGGGTCCCTTCATTTATATTCCATCAAAGCCTACAACTATTTTTATTCTAATAGACCTACCTCTATATTTCTATAACTCTCTATAATAACAAAATTTTCATGAAAGAATGGTTTCCCTAAATCTTCCCAAATTTTCCTAGAAATTTTATTGAAACTCAAGGCTACTAAGGCTTTCCTCACCTATCTTCCATAAACCTAATTGCATCTATTATAACATGGTATCACTTATTATAATGCATGTTTAACAATCTAACTTATTTCTAATTATTTTATTCCTCCACAAAATTAACCAATTCCTTTTAATATCAACACTTCACTTACATTCCAAGAAGTAAGCCCATTGGAAAATCGTATTTCTCTTATTCTTTTTAAATATTCTTTGTGTCATTCTCCACTCCCAAATTATGGGTTCCTTTATATTATTTTTTTCTTGCTTGCTAACGTGGGTTTTCTCCTCAATAATTCATTCTTTCTCAGGTACTCTCTTTCCAGCTATACTTTTTTTCAAGTAATCTTTCTTTAATTTACTTTCGTTAGATAAATAATCATTACTAATACTTCCTTTATATTTTCTTTCCCACAACTTTTTACTATCGCCACATTATTTTTTATTACTTGCTAACATAGGTTTTCTCCTCAATAATTGCTTCTTTCTCAATCTTTCCAACTATACTTTTTTTAAAGTAATCTTCCTTAAATTATTCTCCTTATAGATCTTTTTCCAATTCTCCTCATTAGTCTTTTTCATATTCTCCTAATTAGCTAGACTTTGTTCGTTGACATTTGTAAGCATCTAGAACTTGGACATGTGTAAGAATATAGTGGTTTTCCCTTAAGCAATTATATGATGGTTTTAGCTCCTTTTGACATATTGGTTCCCACTTCTTTCTCTCTCTTTCTAGATTTTTAACTACTATTATACTATTGTGTAAACTTTGGGCAGTTATACAATGATCCATTTCATTAAATATGGAGCATCATGCTTCCTTTTTTTTTCCTTAGTCTCTTCCTCCACTACATCCTCTTCAAAGCTCATTGTATTAGGGTATACAATAATTTTAGAAAGTTTCATTTAACTCTAGAAGAGGATTTCTCCTCTGGCGCTTATGGTTTCTCTTAATATCTTCATCTACCAAAATTTTGTCTTAGCTCATATCAGTAGTGTCTCTTCCTCTATCACATCCTCTTATAAGCTCATTGTCATCTTCTAAGCTCATTGTAGTAGGACCTATTGTTATTTTGGAAAGTTTCATAACTAAAAGAGGATTTCTCATCCAATGTTTGTGGCTTTAGTCTCTTTCTCTACTACATCCTCTTTGAAGTTCAATGTAGTAGGGCCTATCATCATTTAAGAAAGTTTTGAGTTTTGCATTTTTCCCTTAGTCTCTTCCTCTACTACATCCTCTTCTAAGCTCATTATAGTAAGACCTATTACCATTTTAGAAAGTTTCATTATGGTAGGGCCTATCATTATTTTAAAGTGTTTCATAACCAAAATAAGATATCTCATCCAATGCTCGTGGTATTATAATCCCTCTACTACATCCTCTTCATTTTTAATTTCATTAAATAGGGCCTATTGTTATTTTAGAAAGTTTCATATCTAGAAGATGATTTCTCATCTACTTAATTCTCTTTTAAACTTATTGTAGTAGGGTCTATTATCATTTTAGAAAGCTCCATGACTAGAAGATGATTGCTCATCCATAGGGTCTTCACTTAGTGAACCTAAATCATAGCACGCGCATTTGTGGCATACTAAAGAATCCTCCTATTTTTTAAAAATATTGCCTCAAACTCCCTTTTTTGTCACCCCCCTCCATTACCCCCTACAAATGTTTTCCTATATAAACCCCCACCCCCAAAAAAACCCCTCTACCCTCTATTTAGACAATTTAATACTCTCTTTTTTTGCCCTTTTCAAAACCATCAATATGAATGCAAGTAATAATCATCTGGACATCTTCTACTCACCAATAATGACTTCATGATGGTTTATGACTGCATTAAACAAACTCTGGAGAAGTAGATCCCTCATTACATTGATCATGCTCTACACACTTCAGGCTAAATCTTGGGTCATGCGTTGGTTGAACGAATTAGGGCTACAGTCAATGTTCTTATGGATTTTCTAGAATACCTGAATGCCCCTACAGGATTGAGTATCTCTTCTCTCATTCATGATCCCCCTATTCATGACCTGTCGGCTCTACAATTGGAGGGAGTTCTTAATTTGAATGAACAACCATCGGAATTCGATGGATGGCTCCAACCTTCTGTGCAAAGGGAATACATTTCTGGATGTGGTGACTCAGATACTGATGGATGGGATGTGATTGTGCATGATGGTGCTAATGTTCAAGGATGGAATGTGGAATCTTCAGGTTGGTCCCCACATTCTCAACTAGATTTGGCAGGTCGGGGTCCTAGTGACATGGAAGAATAATCGAAGACAATGGTTTGCAAGTTTGATACTTATATCGTTTGGCTTTATATATAGTATTAAGCCAAATTTTGTAATACTTTAGGGGTAGTTTAGGTGATTATATTTTGATAGAATATGCAACCCCAAGTTGTATCGGGCAAATTGTATTGGGCAAGGATATCGGGTTTTCTTATTGGCTCTTTCCCGATTGAGCCCTTGAACCAGATTTTATATTAATAAATATATAGTGGATAATCCACTTTTAATTAAATAATAACAATAATGTATTGTCCCTTTAGTGATGAACCTAAGTTCTCATCCAACACTTGCATATTGCATTTGGTATTATATTTTGAACTACATTACAAATTTTTACATTTACATTATTTATTTTGTGGTATTGTATTTGCTATTATATTTTTAATTGCATTATTAATCAATGAATATTTTTTTCATTACCTTATTATTAGGTATAATTTTATCTGTAAGAACCTATTCCGTGAATTAGTCCATTTACGTTATTTGTAGAATAATTCTATTTGGAGAAGGCTCTATTATCATACCTAGGCTCAAGGTGTATTCAGGGTCATCCAATTTATCTACCTTTATTAGAGTAGTAGTAAAAAGTTCCAAAATCCTACCTTTTTACATACATCCTTTCTTATATATCCTTAATTATAGTACTAACAACTTCTAAACATATATATTTTAATTAGAAATCTCCTTCACTATGTACGCCTTTTCATAAATATCCTTAATTAAATAGTACTAACAAATTCTAAAAATTTATCTTTATTACATACACATTTTAAATCTCCTTAATTTAATTTTTCCTCAAAATCCTTAATTAAGAATCTCCTTCATTTTGTACATCTTTTCTTAAATATCTTTAATTAAAGTGTTGCAATCATCTTCTAAAAATCTGCCTTTATTAAGTACATATTTCCCTCTTAATTAAAAATACAACGGAAGGGAGGAATGGTATCCTAACCACATCACAAATTTAAAAAAAAAAATAAATCCTAATTAGAAATATAATAGGAGGCAAGAATGGTCAATTATTGATTCATGGTCATCCAATTCATCACAAATTCTGAAAAATATACTCTTTAAACTTTTGAAAATGGTCTACAACATCTATTCTACAAAATAAACTCTTCAAACTTTCTATAATGTTCTACAAGATCTACCTTACAATAATTGGTATCATAGTCATCCTATTCATCCCAAATTCTAGAAAATACACTCTTCAAGCTTTTTAAAAATGTCCTACACTAGCAGTCGCACACTTTTATGTGTGCAATGGTGAGCCGATAGGAGATATGATTTTGCCCTAAAAAAATGCTGAAAATATGTAGAGCACAAAAAAAGCCATTTTCCTTGCACACATTTTTTTCCTCATAAAACACCTATATTCAAAACATTTTGTTTAGTAATGATAGGAAGTTATGATATTGCTATCAAGTTTCAACTATGTAGTTTTTTGAGTAAAACTCATTTCCCATGTTTCATTAGTGGTTCAAAAGAAATCATCTCTCATGAGATTGAATGGAACACTTAGCGCTCATTACATCTATGTGATGCTCATAAACATGAATGTTAGGACTTCACGGGAGGTCACCCATCCCAGTACTAGTCTAGCTTGAGTGCGCTTAATTATGGAGTTTCCTCCATGTTTAAAACCACTTTTCTTGCAACCCAATTTACAAAAACCTTGACAAGTGTTGTGATTTATGAACCATTGATTATAAATCCCCTTGAGCTTGTAACCACCGAGATTTGGTCTGTTCTGACTATAGACCTGATTTTCCCTAAGTGTGATCATACCCCAATTATGTCACGACAATGTTACATTGGCATAATTCACTTTAAATCAGATTTAATGTCCAAGGTGATTTTTATCACTAAATTATATTGACTACTATAGCCATACAATTCAAATCAATTCAAACCAATTAAAACAAATCAAATTCAAACATGGCTATAGTATTTAATCATAAAGGAATTAAATAAACCTCAATATGTCTCATCACTTGCAAATGAACCCATTGCCCTAGCCTAATTAGTTTAATTAAAATTGGCTATAGTCCTATTGATTATTAAAAAGTAATTAAATGCTTAAATAATTAATATTCATATTTTTGAATGAATTAATAAGTTTAATTCATTTCATTAATATTCCTCCAAACCCATAACCTAACCCACTTCAACCACTTTAACTCTGGGTTCAAACCTATCCCAACCCATTCACCCTTGCTAAATCTAATTCTAATCCTAATTCTATCCTAACCCACCTCCTAATGTTGATTCCATTAAGGAATGATTAAGGACTCCACCCACTTGAGAAAATCAAGGAATCTCAAGATTCCTTTCCTCAAAGTCCAGCTTCTTAAGCTTACCTTACACCCTTCCCATGCTTCTTTTAGGCTCTCATTAATGCCTCATTAATGGAGATTCCTTATGCCTATGCCTATTGAATGCCTTTGGCATTTATTTCTTCTTACACCCCATTAATGAGTTTTTCAACTCCATTAATGCACCTTGTCCCCCCTCTCTCTCTTCATTCTTCTATAAATAGAAGGTTTTTTTTAGCATAAATAAGCCCATAACTTATATTGAAAATGCATTGTTATGCTGTTAGGATTCATATAGACTCATATTTCAGTTAGTTTCTCATGTTCATGCATTGTTATATTGTTCATTTTTAGAGTTAAATATGCATGTTTCCTTATCATTTAATTTTTTTTAACTCAAATCTTTCATGCTAAGTCATATATGTCACTAATAGTAGCATAATCTAAGGGCTATTGTGTTCTTATCATACTCTTCTTAGTTAGAAAGAAATAGGTCAATTTTAGTTTCTTTAAATGCTCATCTAACCATTTTTTCCACTAATGCAATAACCTATTGAAGTGTTGTGTCTCTCTTAACAGGTACAAAAATCACACACACATTTATGGTGCTCACCGTGGGGCCCGATTTGAGATTTGCCTCATTTTAACTCCATTTTCACTAATCTTTCCTCCTAGTTTTTAGGTCTAGAATCACATCTGGTCATTTTGGCTCACATCCAGGATACGCCCTCGCACTGTAGAAAATGAGGCTCGCATCCAGGATTTCCTGGATTGTTTTTGGTTTAGAATCTCATATGGGGAACATTCAGTCGCATCTGGTGACAAAGGCTCGCATACGGTATAAGGTATTGCAACCTGTGTTTTAAGATTGCATCTGGTGAAATTTTTTGTGAACTTCATTGCCTAACCACTAACATTTGTGCACTTGATTTCTTTGATCTTTTCACAGCCTAACTAGTGCTTGCAGGTTGCCATCAAAATTTTTTCTTGGGAGTTAGACAAATAATACTAACATGGTTTTTCAGGTTGCCTAACTGCCATCTTGACCTCTATTTTTACATGCTTTCTACACTAATAACATTTTCTAATCTTCTACTAAACTGACTAGAGGACTATTCTCTTTTCCTTTTAAGGAAAATCAGAAACTCACACATCAGTTTATGAGGTGAAAGGAATTTGGAGATAACTGAACCAAGCAAATAAAACTAAATTTCTTTTGGATCAGTAAATGAACAACTTAAAGCACTAAATTTGTGGACTAAATGAACAAATACATTGTCTAATTTTGAGAATTAGAAATTGAACAAGCTACTCATCTAAAATTATGGATAATTGAACAAGAAAACTTTACTTTCAAGCATTCTATTTTCCATTAATTAGGAACATCTTAAATTGAGCACAACATTGCTTGAAGGAATGAACTGTTTGCTTGAATATATTTTGGGAGAAAATGACATGGATTAGGAGAGTATGCTCTTCTTCTTTGAAAGAATCAGAAATCTAGATGTCCTACGCTCACCAATCCTTTGTAAGATTATTTAATAGTAGAGAGCCTACCGGTTGAGGAAAAAATCTCCCAGGAATGACCCAAGTGAGGACAGGTTTTACGCCAACCCTTCCAAATCACTATAAATAATTGCTTCCTCATAGGCTAAAGCCTCAGAAGACGGAGCCGATTTTGTTCATAGAATTTTGGTATCATTATTTGAACGTGCTTGGGTATGTGTAGAGCGGAGCTACTTGAATCTTTCTTGCGAGACTACATATACTTAAGTACTCATAGGGCTATACACCTCAATTTTTCCTTGTGCAATTCTCTTGGGAATGGTTTCAAATGGATTGCCCAATAATAGACAACATTTAAAATGAAAGAATTCTTGTTTCACCCCCGAAAGGGTGATAATCCTTGTGCAAGGGAAAAGTTAATTTCCCCAAGACACTCATCATATCGTACCCTCACTTGCGTTTGGAGTCGGCTAATACAGCATCATGACTGGAGCCATTGCATGCTTGGTTATTGTTGTATTCTGATTAGCTTTTAAGTGTGTACCTAAGTCAATGAGCAATGATTTTCATCCTCCACCTAGAAAATAGGGATAAGATGTGTGCCTGTTTCACCCTTTAACAATGCAACAATGCTTGATGTAACTAAAAGATCACTAAAAAGATAACGGTTTCAAAATAAGAAACAATTTTCAATCCTGGGTCTACAAATGTATTTTTACCCACTGACAAGTCTCAGAATGCAAAACTGCAATCAGAAAAACTTCACGCACTTCCAAGACAAATTTTCAAAAATGATCAAAATCTGACAAACACATCAGGAAATTGCATCCTAGATTTCCTAGGTCATTTTTAGTATCCTGGATCATATCTCATATTCTAGATTGCATCTGGTTAACACATCATCGTATCTAGGGTTCTAGCTCGCATCTAGGGTTGTTAGTAGCTCGCATCCTGTATTTCTAGGCTTGCATCTAGGAGCTCGCATCTAGGACAGTGGGAATTTGTAGAATATCTTCTCAAGAAAACTCAATTGATTTGGACACCCTTTTGGCTCTTTAGTCTTCCCCTATTGTCTTTTCTGGTCTCCCTGTCGCTGTGTCGAAACACTTTTTCAAACTTCTACCTTGCATGTTTGGTCAGTTTTTCATTATCCATCTCAATACGTGTGGTCTATCTTCTTTTTACAAAAACTTGGTTCCCATCTCACTATCAGGGAATTATAACCCTCTAATGCTGGAATCATTTACTTCCACCAATACTCAAATGATACTTCCACCTAGACACACTCACTTGAATGATTTGAGATACTACTTGACACTATCAGGAAACATTGATGAAAATTGAGATACAACCTCATGGTTAACACAAGATGCAACAAGTATACGTCTAAAGGATCGAAAGTTCTTCCTAAATCGCTACACTTTTAGGCAGAAACATCTCGCAGTTCTTACTTGATACAAACTCTCCAGCCATGGATAGAGACAATTGCGAATGGAGTACAGCTTTTGAAGAATATGACAAAAATAGAAACCAAAAGCATGAAGACACCAATGAAGAAAAGGAACCCACATTTGACAGTCCCATATTTGAATCAGGAAATGAGGAAGAAATCACTGAAGAAGAGTACAAAAAACTCAAACAGAGCAAGAAATTCCAAAAATAATGGAAAAGATGATTAGCGAAGATAAAGAGAAGTACTTTCTCCACCTAGCATCCACTAAAATTACCCCCGGATTATGATGTCGAGAAGATAAAAGAAAAAGAAGTACCAATTCCTATATCCATTCTTGCTAAGAAACTCACTTTAATGCAAACTGAGCTTACAACGCTCAAGCATGAGAAGGAAAAAGCCAAAACAAAATACTCTTTGGATACCATTTGTCCATTTCCTTTCAACAAGACTATCACTATGGTTCCATTCCCTCCCAATGTGGCACGGCCAAAATATGAAAATTATATGGGAGAGACCGATCCACATGACCATGTTCTAGAGTTTTTTTCTCTTAGCATTGAGTACATGCATGAACCTACTTACCTCATGTGACTATTTCTTGGAATTCTAGGAGGAAATGCCATGGAATGGTTCTCAAAACTTACACCCAAGGTCAAAAATTTTGAGGAGTTGATTCAACAATTTACTCAACGTTACTCCTACAACATCCAACATGATGTGACTATGATGGATCTATGTAATACTAAATAGAAGAATGGTGAATCATTTACACACTTCCTTCAAAGATGAAGGAAAATCTTTGCATGGTACTCAAGAGCTATCCCTGAATTGGAGAAGATGGAAATCTTTGTCAATAAATTGATACTAGAATTGAGCTATGCATTGCAAATGCAAGATTCCCCTAGTTTTGATAGGATGATTAAAAATTCCCTCCGTATCGAATAAGTTATGATAAAAAAGGGGGAGATCACTCTTCAAACTGAAAACAAACCTAACAACTCCAACTCCAAACCTAAATGGTAGAAACAGAACAAAAATGTTGTCAATGATGGCATAGTAGATGCATCCAATATTGGTCCTAAACCTAAAGTATTCAATCTAACCAACAGTATGCAAGCGAGAAAGGATGCCAAGGTAACAACCCCCATACCCAAAGCAAACAATGATAATAACAGGTGCCATAAATGGACTTCAAAACCTCAAAGAACATTCACTCCTTTCGGAGATCCTCTCGAGACTGTTTTGAAGACACTTCTAGACAAAAAAAATTCTCACAATCCTAGATTCCAAACCATGGGAACCAACAGTCAAACCTAGGTGGTGGGATGATAACTCCTACTGTGTCTTTCACAAGAATAAAGGACACAAAACTAACAATTTCCTTAAGCTTAAACATGTTATTCAAGACCTCATTGAAGGAGGAAAGATCAAAGTGGAAAAACACACTACCAATGAAGATCATACAACATTTAATAAACCATTTCCTAATTACAACAAAGGGGAAACATCTAAAGGATAAGGTAATGAATTAAACTACACCTACTCCAATAATGATAATATGATCAATATGCTCGACATCAAAACCAAATCAATTAATGTGGTCACAATCAAAGGTTTTTCTTTCCAATCAAATGCGATGACTCAGAGCCAAGAATAGGTCATGATAAAAGGACCCAACTCTTCCCCAAAACCAGCATCAACGTCCAAGGTTCCTATTGTTACTATCCCCAAACTAGCAGCAAAACATGTGGTTACTATTCCTACAGCAAAGTATGACTTGGTGGACCAATTTCAACAAACCTCTGCCAAAATTTCCTTTTTTGAGTTTCTCAAAATATCCATAGTACATAGGGAAATCCTAGAACAAGCCTTACACTCCACAAATATACCAAAAGACCTTGATGTAGACAAATTCCAAGAAATGGTCAATCACATCTCAGTGCCACATTACCTCTCCTTTTTTAAAGAGGATGATAAGTCATTGACACATCCACATAATCAACCCCTCCATATTGAAGTCCTCATTCATAAAACCTATGTTAGATGTGTGTTGATAGATGAAGGAGCAGGATTGAATATTTGTACACTTAATCTCATCAAAAAGTTGGGTCTTTTAGAATAGACCATTTACTCTAGAAGCAAAAACACTATCAAGGCTTATGATGAGGAAGAAAGATCCTATAAAGGTCTTATTGTTCTATAAATTAGAGTTAGACCAATTGAAAGGAATGTCGTATGTCAAGTTTTGGATCTACACCTGGCCTACAATATCCTATTGGGGAGACCATGGATTCATGAAATGCAAGTTGTACTGTCTACTTATCACCAGTGTATCAAGTTCCCACATAACGGGGTGGAAGTGACAATTCTTGCAGATGCTAATTATACTTGTAACAATATCAAAGTAGGTAGTATGATTCCACATAACAAAGAGGCTATGGATGAGATTTCTCTTGAGACTACCAAGGACATGGTCATGAAGAGTTTTGGCAAAACCTTAAAACTTGAAGAAATAGGTATGGGAGAATACAAGTTGGACCTGACTCCGTCACTGACAAAAATTCCGGTGTCACCAAGATCCTATGGAAAACCTTCCTCAACATTCCCACCTACTACATCCAAGGAGCTAGAAATCTATAAATAAATTGGCATGGTAAAGACATCCACATCTTCTTTATATTACACAAAAGAACAGGCAGTCCTTGACTGGCTTTACAAAGGAGAACCGAAGGAAGCTGAGGTCAAACATGTAGAGATATCCCTAGAACAATATGGTAAAGGATATGAATTCCTCAAATAGATGGGATACAAGGTAAAGGGACCTCTAAGCAGCATAGGAAGAGGACTTATTGAACCTATACCCATGGAGTTCCAAAATACAAGAGACAAAACAAGACTGGGTTTTAATACTAAAACTGACAAACCTGCTTCGAAAGACAGTCCAACCTCTAACAAAGGGAGTGATGAAATAGATGAGATAGTACTAGAACCATGGCCTTATGAAATATTATTACATGTTGGTATAGAGAATCCTAAGTATCAAGGAGAGCGCTATGTACCCAGCTTTAAGGTACCTCAAGATATCCACATACCTTTGTTAGCACAACCTCCCAATTCAAGAGGTAGGAGACTCAACAACATATGGTTCAGAGATACCATTGATAGAAATAACTACAAAAAGCACACCCCAATGATAGGATTTACATCCTAACTGGGGGAAGTTGGTCACAGTTTCACATGTTCTTGATCTACCACACTTTGATCCACAGATAGCTAACCGAGTACACCAGATAACTATTGTTGAATACTTAAACTGGTTTGATGATGAAATAATTGACTCTCATGATTATGAATGGGATGATCTATTTCTCACTATAGAGGACATTGAAATAGATACAATTCACATGTTTGCAGCTCCCTCAACACCTCATGAACATTCTGACACTACTCCAAACAACACTGATATTCCTGAAGCAGAGGAAGAGTTCCTTCCCCCAATCATTAATGAAGAGACTAGTGTTCTCATAAGTCTAGAATAATTTTAGAGGCTAAAAGAAAGAAGCCTCCTTTTATGGATAAATGATGATGAGAGTTAAAATGACGAGTCACTAGATCTTGGTCTGCATATAACTAACAATGACCCTTTTTATGAAGATCTAACTCTTATTGATCTAAACATTGAAGAAACTAACTTAACAGGACATGTCATGTCAGTTAATAGTCATGACGCTAACGTGATTCTATCCTTCCTAGAATCTAATTCCTTATCTTTGATAAACCCAAACCTAATTGATTGGACTAGTACAAATCCTACACCTATCCTTGACTTTCCCAATGACTACACCATATATTTCTATCTAATGCTTGTACACCTTACCCTTCTTCCACCAATGCAAGGAGAGAGAACATGTCACAGGAGGATATCAGGTTTCTCAGTCAAAAATTTAAAAAAAAAAGAAAAAGGGAACTAACAGTGAAAACCACATTGTGGCAGTGTCAGATCCAAAAATAGTAAAGACAAAAGATGTATCCGATGGTGAAAACCTCCCAGAGGTGCCAAAGGATGAGATTCTTAATATCCTCCCCAAACATTTTTAGGAAAGGTCTTCAATTCTGATAGAACCAACACAGCCAGTTAATTTGGGCATAATTGAAGATCCTCAGATAGTACACCTAGCACAATCTTTGTCAGAAGAAGAAAAGGTACAGTTCACCGAATTCCTAAAAGAGAAGAAGATCAACTTTGTATGGTCTTATACAGATATGCCTGGACTAGATCCTAATCTAATCATGCACCACTTATCTATAGCTCCCGGGATCAAGCTTGTAAAACAAAAAATTAGAAAGATGCATCCTCATGTTGCATTCCTAGTAAAAGTAGAGCTAGAGAAATTATTGAAAGCTGGATTTATCAGAGTCATTTCCTATGCAGGATGGATCTCCAATGTGGTCCTCATGTCTAAATCTGATAAATCTATCAGGATTTATACTAACTTCAGATACTTAAACAAGGCATGTCCAAAGGATGACTTCCCACTACCTAATATAGATATGATCATAGACCTCACAGTAGGCTACCATATGTATTCACTAATGGATGGATTCTCAGGCTATAATTAGATAAAAACCTGAGGATCAAGAGAAGACTGCATTTACATGTGCATGGGGCACATTTTCCTAGAATGTCATGCCATTTGGGTTAAAGAATTCTGGTGCTACATATCAAAGAGCAATGACTACTATATTCCATGATATGATGCATAAGAACATGGAGGATTACGTGGATGACATCTTAGCTAAATCCAAAGAGAGGAGTACTCATATTGTTGATTTATGAAAGATATTGGATCGAATGGAGCAATTTAAACTCAGGCTCAATATAAAGAAGTGTGCCTTTGGAGTCCAATCAGGTAAGCTCCTAGGTTTTATTGTCTTAGCAAAGGGAATTGAATTAGATCCTGCAAAAGTTAAAGTCATTCTAGAGATGACTCCTCCACACAACATTAGTCAAATGAGAACATCGCAAGGAAGACTTCAATCAATCAGGAGGTTCATGTCACAACTTGCCGACAAGGCACAACCCTTTACCAAATTACTACATAAAGGGGTCACCTTCAAATGGGATGAACAATGTGAAGCCAACTTCATAGAACTAAAAGGGTACCTAGCTACTCCTCCTATTCTTATGGCGCCTATTCATGGAAAACCATTACTCTTGTATATTTCAGCTATAGCTACATCACTAGGATTATTATTAGCACAAGAGGATGAAACAAAGAAAGAGAGATATATCTACTACATCAGTAGAAAACTAGTCTCTTATGAGCTTAATTACAACATTCTTGAAAAGGAATGCTTAGCAGTCGTCTTCAGATCAAAAAAATTGAGACACTACATGCTCTCTCATACAGTAAGGCTCATTGCTAAGATTGATCCTCTAAAGTACCTTTTGAGAAAAATAGCATTAACAGGGCGTCTAGCAAAATGGGTCCTCATTCTAAGTGAATTTGACACTGAGTATGTAGACCGTGTTGGTGCCCAAAAATGATGGATTCACTTTTGGCCAACTGATAGGTATAATGGTGATGCACCACTTGATACCTCTACAATTTTGGCTTAATCAAGCCAAGGCTGGTGAGCCTAAATTAACCTTAAACAATCAAATTCTCTATGTCGCACAACTGCGTACACAAAACAAAGTTCCTCCAAAGGTGGTGAATGATCCTTGGAGGAAAGAAACAAATCTCCTGATAATCTCTACTCTATAAAGCTTGATTAAAATGGATTATACTAAGGACTGAAAAGTAATGTTTTTGAAATAATGATTAAATAATCTACAAACTACAAAGTATGACCCAAATGACAATTTCCAAATAATGATTAGATCAGTGCCTTCTAAATACTTGGGCTATAGAGTCAGAAAATTCTCAATCCTACGTACAATCGGAGATAGTTTTAAAAACTTTCTTTTAATAAAGTGAGACTATCACTTCACAGGCTTCCA
>MU227784.1:2337442-2378698 GCA_018584345.1 Thuja plicata | reverse complement strand
TTAAGAGACCGATAAAAACAAGAGAAGATGCACAGATCTTTCAATTGATATTTAAACTATATATTAATTTTGAATTATGATACTCAGGGAATTTAACACAATGAAACATTCTATAAAATAGAATATCTGAAAGACTAATTGAAAATATATAACTTATAACCACAAATAAAAATAAGAGCACTTATCTTTATTAATGTTGAAAAAATAGTACATCAGATTCCATATTGTAGTTGTGTTCAAATTCTATCCTATTAAAATATTATATTGTATTGTCTGTATATTTACATTATGTATATATGTGTGTGTTTGAGTGGCTTTCACACCTTTTTAGGGTGAAAATACATAACTCTTATTACAAATTTATTTTGAAAAAATAATAAACTAACTAAAAATAACTACCTAACTTTTGGATTTGGCCTTGGCCGAAAATCTAAAACACTTTGTGAAAAGCGAATATTTATGTTGGAGATAGGAAATTTAATTTCCTGAACTGGGTCATTTTTAGATTTTTAAAATTTGACCATCTTCAGCCTCTGTCGACATCATCTTTGTAGCGGGTCAAAAACCTAGCATCTCTAAAACCTTCGCTTACAGAATTTTGATTATTTCTATCATAGAGATTTCTTCCTCAATCCCTCAACTTTTAATTAGAAAGTAATATATTTTTGTATCCCATTTCATGTACTCCATCATGTTATCAATTATTGGGCATGGAGTTTACGATGCTATTTTAAGAGTTTTATCACTATATAGGACTCTAAATTTTCCCAAAAATTAAGAGCTCCAACAGACCGAAGGGCTATTAAATGACAAGTCCTCGCAGATCAATTAGTTGATTCACCCCTTCAAGATGATGAATCTTTAAGGATTTAATTCCCTGATGAGACCATTATGCATCTAACTGAGTACCCGTGGAAGATGTACTTTGACAGTTCTTTCACACAAAAAGGATCTAGAGCAGGGGTTCTATTCATAACTCCTCAAGGTTACAAAATACCAAAGTCTCACAAATTGATGTTCCCATACACGAATTTTTTTTTTGAATATGAAGCATTGGTAAATGGTCTTAAGCTTGCCATGGAATGAAATATTGTAGAATTGCACGTGTATGGTGACTCCCAACTCATCATCAATAGAGTAAACGGAGATTATCAGACAAAAGATGAGAAGTTGATGCCCTATAGGCAACTGGTTGATGACTTGAAGAAGTACTTCATCTTCATCATGTTCCAGTAGATACCCAGAGTGGAGAACAAAGTTGCAGATGCTATGGCTACATTGGTTTCCATGTTACAACTGGAGGAACATCAATTCTGTTATGACTTCTTGGTGGAAGAACTCTCCTATCCTTCCTTTGATACCCCTGAATACCAAGTAATATGTGCTTTGAACACCCCAGAACAATCTCAGTATGCCAATATCATTACTTACCTATCTGACCAAACCATCCCTAACAATCTATCTAGAAATGAGAAAAGAGCCTTGATTAAGACAACATCACATTATGTCCTCATAAATAATAACTTATATAGATGAGATCTCGATGGTACACTTATTAGATGTTTAGAACTCAAAGAGTTCAATCACGCATTAAAATAAGTCCACGAAGGTGTATGTGGATCACATTCAAATGGCTTTTCACTAGCAAAGAAACTACTCAGAGTAGGATATTACTGGCCTACCATGGAAAAAGATGTTATTCAATTTTCAAAAACATGTCATAAATGTCAGACACATGGAAATCACATCCATGCTCCTGCCAGAGAACTTATACCTTTCATTACACATTAGCCATTTCAGCAATGGGCCTTTGACTTGGTTGGACAAATATATCCCAATTCTTCAAATGGACACAAGTTCATCATTACGGCCACTGAGTATTTCACAAAGTGGGTCGATCCCATGCTGCTAATCAAAGCCACTGGCAAATAGGTGGCTATGTTCATTCTAAACTACATTATCTATAGGGATGGGATACCCTCTTCAATTGTAACAGACAATGGGGACCAATTTAAAAACCAAGACATTGATGACCTTTGTGAATAGTTCCACATCATTCAACACTACTCAATCTATTATCCTCAAGGTAATGGACACGCTGAGGCATCTAATAAAAATATTCTCAAAATCTTACATAGAACTGTAAGTAAGTCTGGTAGAGACTGGCACCTACAACTAATTATGGCACTATGGGCCTACAGAACAAGCATCAGAACACCAAATGGAGCCACACCATTTTATCTAGTCTATGGCACTGAAGAAGTACTACCTATTGAGGTTGAAATCCCATCTTTGTAGATATCTTTACACGGTCTTGTAACTGATGAGCAGTACCGCATCGATAGGGTGAATTCTTTGGACCTACTTGATGAGTGCAGGCAATAGGCGTTTGATCATCTGAAGGTGTACCAAGCACTCATGTCCAAGTGATAAAATAAAAAGGTTAAACCATGAAAATTTGAAGTAGGGGATCTTGTCTTAAAGGAGAATCCTAGGAACCAGCCCAACACAGAACAGAAGGGAAATTTTGAACCTAACTGGCTGGGACCTTATGTAATCACTGGTACTTTTGGGATTGAATCTTATCAGTTAGCTACACCAGAGGGAGATGTTCTTCCATATCCTATCACTACTCTACATTTGAAGTATTTCTATGCTTAATGTTCGGCTAGCAGAGCCTGTATAGTGAAATAGTTCTCAGAAAATACCAAAAACATTTAGAAATTGATCCTGAAGAAGTTCACAAATAGTGGAAAAAGTCCTGAAGAAAGGTATCTTTGGTGAAAACCTGGCAAATAGGTGCCTTGATACTACAAAAACATTAAAAAAAAGCAAAAATAGCAAAACAAATTGAAAAATAGAAAAGGGCCTTGATGAGAACCTGGTAAAACAGACATCTTGGTAGCAAAAAAAGAAAGAAAAGGTCTTGCCGAGTGGTGAAAACCTGGAAATTAGGCATCACTTGTGTTTTTTGCATTCCATCTATTAATGCACTACTAATACTAAGCTTCACGATTACACCTGTGCTAAAATGTTGACTTTATTTCCTACACAACTATCTTATCCTTGCTTGGGATTTATCTGTATTTCTATCTTAGGATCAAGTCATTCTGCACTAGGGGCATCTTTTCCAATCTAATAGGTTGTGTCTGCTAGGTTGTCATAGAATGGTTTGTCTTGTGACATGATGCTTTCTAAAACTTTCACTACCACTATCACTTTCACGACACAAGGATAACACAAACATTGCACTAACATGAACGGTGTTCCTATGACCCACCTTGGATTGCAAACAAGAAGAACGTTATACATAGACATGGAACGCATATTGCTTGAATTCCACTTTTTGATTATTGAATCTCTACTATGCTAGAAAAAGGAATCAATAGTATTTCTCAATACTACCTTAAACATAGTTTGATCTTGGTTTGATTATGACTCTTTTATGACCTAATGATGATTTACCTAGGGGCATCTAAGTAGTTATGGATTTCATTTGATTGATTCACAATTGATGTTGTTATGCCTTCTAAGTTACTCCATGACATCTGTGCAAAGACAAAGAGTCGCAAGGACAGGGGGCATAAAATCTTATTGGTTTTCTGCGTATGGTGATTGTTCCAAATGATCTCATAAATTTCACCTAACTTAGATGCTTATGGTAAGAGTTTCTACCAAGAGTGGATAGCCGCATATATCTTGATCTTTGTTATGTGTGAACTACGGCGAGGTTGGAACAATTTCCTTGTCTATTTTTCTGATTTAGATTCTCACTTAGGTATGCGAAGCATAATGTACCCAAGGATATGAATTTTTTGAGGTCATTGTGGGTCCAATATCTTTCCTCACACAGCTTCTAATATATTAAAAGGAAGGTGACTATCTTGTCATCCTAGCTTCTATGCCTTGATGCCTAAGTCTATTTCTGACATTCCAATAAAACATAGTATTCATACTTTAATAATATCAATGGGTATTAGTGATTGTTGTACTATCAGGTGGTATCCATTCCAAAAAGTGCCCAATGATGACAAAAGGCTACAATATCTGCAAATCAGTGACAAGTCCTAAAAGTTTGCATATAGCTTCATTTAAAGATTGCATGATTCATTTTCAAAAGACCAGCATAACAAAAGACTTTGTCCTCAAAAATGATTTCTATTTTCTTCTTATAAATCCAAGTTAATTACATCCATTTACTATTACTAATATCAAATATCATTGCACATCCATAGCATACATTTTGCATTCATAAAATAAGATGAATAAAATACAAAAACAAAGCATTTGTGTATTTTTATTTCTACATCCTAAGTGCATCCATACATTTTACATTGCATAAAAAAAACCTCAAAAACATACATTCACATATTCACATAGTACCATTTGAAACATATTTGTATTAGTGATAAATCCATAATGCATAAATGATGTCATCATCTAATCTAACTCATCATATGACCAAGATCTAATCACATGTGCAAATAAATCTATCAAAACAAAGAGACATCATGAACATGTCAGAATCAGAAACAACTACATTAGATATATATGTCAAAACATGGTACAGATCAAAATATGGCACAATTCTACATAAAGAGTATCAACATATCAGAGGATCAGAAATAATCAGATATATATGTCATGTACAAAAGAAAGACCTCAGAAGGATCTAGATATACAATATACATGTGTAAGAAAAAATATAGAATCAGCTCTGGCTCCCCCCCTCTCCCTGATCTAGAGGAGGAGGAGGAGGTGGTACAAATGAAGGAGGAGGAGGCATCACTCCCTCAGACTGCTGAGCTACCCATGAAAATGAAAGAGCTCTCTCACCCTCTAGAATGGCTGCATGGTATAAAGAAAAGTAGTACGCTGCTCTTTGTCCCTGGTGGGTGGCTACCCAAGCCTGCGCATCTCTCTCTGCTCTAAGCATTTCACCCTACCTATCCTGCTCTACCCTAAGGCACTCTAACTGTTTGTCCCTATCTACAAGAAAGGCATCTGTTATGGCAATCCTAGAATCAGCTGTAGTGAGCATACCCTCTAGAGCTATGATCTATGCCCTAAGCTTCTCTCTCTCCTGCTCACACTAGGATAGAGGATCTCCATATCTACCAAATCCCCTACCTAAATCCTGTCTAGAAGGCCTATCCTGTGATCTACTTGGCTGCCTCTGCTACCTCTGTTGATCCCTTGTAAGTAATGAACCTGGATCTATCTAGGGAGCAACAAATCTGAATCAAGTGCACCGACCCTCTCCACTACCACTAGAAACATCTACATAGCCACCCACAACACCACCACCCCTATCATCTCCAATGTCATCCCCCTCATCTGGAAGAGGACATCTCCCATCTCTACCTCCATCTCTGCCATCATCTCTCCCTCCATGCCTGTCGGTGCCCCTGTCTCTCTGAGCCCCTCCTCTCCCTCTGGCTAGGCACTCATCCAAATCATAATCTATAGGCTTCTCTATGCAAGGAATGACCTCCTCCAGCACTGTGAAGTGAGGAAATGTATGTTGGAGCATCTCTGCTATGTATCCATCTGAGCAGCCTACATCTGCAACATCTGGGCAAAGATCTCAATCTACTCCAACCATATCACAGATCTCCTAGTGAGCAGTCTTGTATCTCAACTGGGCACCTCATAATGGTGCCTCATCATAGATCCGGGCATATACAGTGATATCCTGATTCCTGCCCTGTCATCAGCCATACTGTCTCAAAACTTGGGTGTGCATGAATTGCTCTACAATGTATCTAGTCCTCCCAATGAGGTACCTACTTTGGAATAAAAATGGAACCTATCGAGCATCTGAGGTCCACTGCTCACAATATAAATATGGTCACCAGACGACTTCAGTCATGTCATCAAAGATTCATTGCCAATACTCTACCTTGCCCAGATGGGGCTGCTAAATAAGACCTGCATACATATATACATAGGCTAGCTTTGGTGCTCGCTGTCTATCAACTATCAGTCATGTAACAATGATGTGCTCCCAGGCCTAGATTTGAAGAATCAATATACTGATGGTCATGCTCCAAGTATAGTGGTACACAATCTCATGAAGCTCTTGGTACATGTGAGCTAGGATGCAACTACCCCATGCAAATTTCTATCTGTGGATGACCATCTCCTCTAGCATGTCCACCCATCTGACCATGAACCCGTGTTGTCCTTTATCTGGCATTAGGATGCCACTGATCAAGCCTACTAAGTACATAGCTAATCAATCATAATGATCAACCATATAGTCCCATGAAAGGTATCTCTGATCGATGGTATCATCCTAGAAATACTGACAAGCTTCTCCAATTTCCACGACAGCCATCACCTCAAAGCACACCTCATGACCCATAATAGGCACACACAGTATGCACCATACATTCTCTAGAGTCACTATCATCTCCTCGGTCAGAAGATGAAAGGTGTTGTGCTCTGAGTGCCATCTCTTGACAAGAGTAGTCAACAACCCTTGATTTACCCCTATATTAGGTAAACCTATCAAATATCATAATCTACAATGGATCAGTATCACCTGCCTATCATCTGAGAGCAGTCCTGACAAAGCAAGCACATGCCCTGGATATTTTTATGCCCTACATAACCATCATTACAAAGGGGGAGAAAAATACTAGAAACCCAAAAAAAGAAAGAACAAAACCAAAATTGAAACAAAAGGAAAGGGGCAGTCCTGGAGGACCACTAGAAAAACTATTTACAAGGCAAGGCACCCCAAACGGGGCACCGGGAAAGAAATATTTACAAGCAAGAAAATTTACATATAGTATAATTTCAGAAAAACCTGCCTTACTTGAAATAATGTTTAAGGAACTGTCCATTGAAAGACAATGGGATAGGTTCCCCGGTCATGGTACTAAGGTGATAGGTGTTTTCCTCGTAGATATCTGAGATCAAGTATGGTCCGAGCCAGAGCCGTTAGAATTTGGTGTGCTTTCCTTTCTTTCCTCGGGCTTTATCCCACAAGAGGACCAAGTCCACAATCTGAAAGGCCTTATACTAGGATCTTTAGTCAAACCATCATTTTACCACTGCTTGATGATGCACAAAATGTTCAAGAGCGGTGTCTCTTTGTTCCTCCATCCACACTAGATTTAGGAGCCAAACCTCCACAATATTGTCCCGGTAGCTAAATTCATGCATGAAATATAAAACTAGGATTTGTAATTTAATGGGGAACACTGGGTTCTGGCCATAAACTAGATAGAATGGGGATGTCCCCATGGTAGCCTTAATTCAAATGCAATCTTCTTAGAGGGTGAACCTCAGCTTTTGGTGCCAATCTTACGGATTTTGTTCTAACAGGTGTTTGATCACTTCAAGCAATTTTTTCTTAGTTGATTCAACAACACCATTCCCCTTGGGGTAATAGTTGTTGGAGAACTTCAAAGTGATCTTCTATTCGTAGGTCCATTCTATTAATTGTGCCAAAGAAAATGTCAGACCATTGTCACATACTATAGAAAAAGGCATTCTAAATCTTGTGACGATGTTTTCTTCCAGGAATTTGATAACTATGTCTGCTATGTTGTTTTTACAAGGTATGGATTCACACCACCGGGTGTAGTAATCGGTATCAATTAGGATGTACCGGTGGTTGGCATATGAGTTGGGGTTGATTTCCCCGATAAAGTTGAATGCCCATTGGGCAAAGGGTCTAGCTTCGAAAACTGGCTGCAAAGGCATGGTCAGGTTCCACTCACGATGTGTCGCTATTTGGAAAGTATGGCACTTTCGAATGTGAGTGTAGACATCCTTAAAGATACAGGGATAATAATACCTAGCCTAAATGATCTAATGGGAAGTGGTGTTCACTAAGCCATGCCTGGTTCCAAACTGCCCATGAAATTCTTTGATAATTTTTGAAGCTTGAACCCTATCGATGCACCGGAGGTACACTCCTTCATAATTCCTACAAAAAGGCATGGAGGTTTTTATCATGAAGTGTGCACTTTTCAACCGTAGGGCACAAAATTTTTTTGGAGGCAATCCCTCTGGGCATCTATTATTCAACAATAAGTACACCAGATCGGTGTACCATGGATCTTGAGTGATGGACTCCACCGTATATGTCTGACATTCGATGTGGGGAGTCTCTTCTGCCATCACTCTACTTAGTCCCTAGCCTAAGAATATTTTCATGGGTTGCATTTCTAAATTGTATTCATAGAGGATGGCCATCCATTTCCCCCTTCTTTCACCCAATTCACTCTGCATCAGTAGAGATTTCACCGCCTAGTCCGGGATGATGGCATGCACCTTGCTTCGAAGAATGTAATGCCAGAATTTCTTCACGGCGTGAACAAGAGCAAAGGCCTGCTTTTCTAGGGATTAATATTGGACTTTGGCATTCTTGAAGGGGGAGCTCATGAAAGCTATTGGTCATTCTTCCCCTTTGATATTTTGGGTCAATATTGTCGTGGCAGAATGTAGCAAAGAAAAGGAATTAATATAGAAAGGGAGTAGTCCGGACTAGCCAAAACTGGTGCCTCCATTATCATTTGTTTGATTTGGGTGAATGCCTACTTTACATAAGGAATCCACTCAATTTTGGTATCTTTCTTCATCATTTCATTGAGTGGCTTTACGATCTCGGTGAATCTAGAATTGGGGGACAAAGTTGATCTTTTCGAAGAAAGACCTCATCTCTTTCTTGCTGTCGGGCACTTGCAGGTTTAACAATGCTTCAACTCTCTCAGGGTTGATGGATATACCCTTCTTAGAGATAATATGCCCGAGAAACTTCCCTTCAGTGACCCCGAATATGTACTTCTTAGGGTTGTGACATATTCCATACCGGCGACATCTCTTGCAAATTTGTATGAGGTGGGTGGAATGATTACACCTATCCCAGGAAAAGATAGTCAAATCATCCATGTAGATGATTATGCACTGGTTCACAAGGCCCTTGAATGCAATGTCCATGGCCTTCTGAAATGTAGCCCCTACATTAATCAAGCCAAAGGGCATTCTCCTATATGCAAATGTTCCCCACTTGGTGGTAAACACCGTTTTGTTTCTATCCTCATATTTAACATGACTTGGTTATATCCGGAGTACCCATCCAAGAAAGACATCATTTGGGATCCATTCACTATTTGTAAAACCTCATCTAACAAAGGGAGAGGGTGATTATCTTTCTTTGAGGCCTTGTTCAAATTTTGGAAATCCACGCAAAGGCAGATCTCACCACTTTTCTTCCTTTTAGGGACAAGATTGGCAACCCACGTAGTATGCCTGATTGGAAAGATTATCCAGGCTAACAATAGTTTTTTCACCTCTTGGTGAATTAGAGGCTCAATCAGTGGGTTTACCAGCCATTGCTTTTGCTGAAAAGGCTTAGCATCAGGTTTGAGTGGGATGGTATGAGTCATGATGGATGTGTCATATGTCTTCAAATCTTCATACCCCCACGCAATCATGTCTATGTATTCTTGAAAAACCACGAGAGTCTTCTCCTTCTCCTCAAGGGACCAGGAGGTGTTGATGTGTATCATTTTCTCTTCACCAAGCTAGCCAATGTTTACTTTCTCAAATTTTCCTCCCTCAGAGGAGGATGATATCTTTTCCCGGCCCCAAGGGTCTAAGTCAAAGATCTGTTCAAGTGTGACCATCCCTTTAGGAATGGTGTTGGTTGGTAGGTCCATGATCCCATCATCTTCATCACCCTACCTAGTGTCATCGTGATCTCTTTCTTCCACTATCTAGTCCTCGAAGACACCAACATTGGCCATGAAAGCCAGGATATGTTGATCATCCTCAAAGATGTAAAAATGGGTGACATTATCTGGAATGGATGGGGTGGGGATCATCTCAACAGAAAATCTCTAGAGTCATGAGCCGGCCATGGGCTCAAGTGTACTAGCAGAAACAACAAGGGCATCTGGGACATAATTATGTCTCCAGAGAATAAGATCGATACCAAAGGCATCAAAATCTTCAATAAGGCTCCATGCCCGATTGTGGTATGCAGCCAGCCTCTTATCGTGATAGGTGTATTGACTTTGGACCTATCTGAAAATCAACTTTGAATCACTCAAGGCTCAGAGGTGAGTGATTCCTTTCCTTAATGAAAATAGGAGCCCAAGAAACAAGGCCTCGTACTCTGTAAAATTGTCCATGTAGTTGAACTGCAGTCTATAGGACACAAGGAAGGATTTCCCTTGCGAGTTGATTAATTCTACTCTGGCCCCACAGCCTTGTTTGGATCAGGACCCATCGAACTTAAGGGTCCATAAATCATCATTTTTTGTCTGGGGCTGGGAAGATGAAGTGTTCTTTGGATTCTTTTTGGGAGGTTTGGGAGGAGTTTCCTCTGGTACTGATGGTACTTGCGTGAGGTTTACCTCCAGAGGGATTTACTGTTGGGATTCTCAAACAAACGGTGCTGAAGAGGTGCCATCAGCAGAAGTAGTGGGTCCCATAGAATCTACTATGTGTTCTTTTCTCTGGAGGGCATCGATGTGATGGGTGGCAGTGGTAAGACAAGGCTCACACTCCAATTTCAAATGTTTCTAGTAATGCACCCGGCACCAAGTGTTGGACAAGAGTGTGGCAGGGGTCACTGCGGCACCCTGAGAGTTAACCTCAACCCTCAATTTTTCTTCTAGGTCTTGGGTTCTCTGTAGAGCTATGGGATCCTCCCTGGGGGTGAAATCAAATATTAGGATTTCAAGGGGTTGGTACACCCCAGGGGAAGTCTCAGAGAATAAGACCTCATTCACCCTCCCAACTTTGGTGAGGGCCTGTTTCATCTGGGGTTTGCTTTCAACTTGGATCTTGTTAGATTCTCCTTCCCAGGGGAGCCATAAGTGGGAGAAGTTAGTCAAAAAGTATCCATTCAGGGACTTAGACCAATTTTGACTTAGCAACATCCCATAAGTTTCTGGGATGTCCACCACTTGGACGTTGATTATTCTAGCTATCCTAGGGTCCTGGATGAGTTGAATGTGGAGATTCTGTAGTTCACCCACCATTTTCATAGCAGTCTTATCTAGTTGGATTACTGCACCGTTGGATGGGGTGGGTCAGAATCTAAGCTTCTGGCATATATATAAAGGCATGATGTTGCCCAAAGCCCCAGAATCTACTAGGCAATTGTCTATGTTTTTTCCTTGTATGTTCAGGCCTAGTAGGAAGGGAGGATCTTCAGTATTTCCCTAGAAGATAGCCACGTTGGCATCCTCAAAAGAGACAATATTGGGTGGATGACTGACAGCTTCTGAGTTTCCCAAGAGCTTTAGAAGAGACTTCTTCTACTCGGGATAGTTTAGCAAAACCTCCATCAAGGTCATGGAGGTGGTGGTCTGTTCTAACGCCTTTTTGATGCTGAACCTTCCTCCCAGGAATTGGTATCTTCCCTCTGCTGGGTCCTTGGCTTGGTTAGAGCTAGAACCTTTCAGAGGGATAGACCGATTGGTTGTGTCATCCTGGGGAGGAGTATTCTTAGGAGGTGTTGGCATGTAAACTGGTCCTTTACCAACCTGGCTCCAAGTGTTGTAAGGAGCCCTTGGGTTGGTGGCGTTGGCCTCCAAGGCCAGAATTGACTCATCACAAAATCCCTGTAGTTTGAATTCTTCTTTGTCTTCTCTGGTGGTCCCAAAGAAGATGGTCTCATAGGTGAATGCACCATGAGTGGGCTCTTGCATAGGAGGCTCTGGGGGTGTAGGATCAGATGCTTATTGTCTGTCCAGCTGGAAAATTATGATGACTTTCTCTAGTGTGGCACAGTTTACCTCATTGTGGGAGCCCATGTCATGCAATCTACACCAGTTAGTCATGGGCTGGAAGTCTGTGACTGGCATGAAATGGGATAGTCCAACACCATTTTGATTGGTGTTTTGTTTTGGAGGTGGACCTCTGGCATTGGTGTGGTTGTTCCATTGTTGTTGGTTGGGCCAAGGCCTATTGTTGTAGTTTCTCCCTCTGGTATTGTTGTTTTGTTAGCTGTAGAAAATGTTTCCTCTCTGGAAATTGGAATTCTGGGGTGCGTAGGACCCTGCCTTCAGTTGACCCATGTCCATAGTCAGTGTGGACAACTTTCGCCAGAGGGACTCAACCTCAGCAGTCAAATGGGTATTTGCGTCATAGTGTGATGGTTGTTGTTGGTTCCTTAGAAAAGGGGTAACATTTGCTAGAGTCGAGGGTGGAAATCCTCAATCCATGGACAACTGGAAGAAAGGCACTCTGGATGGTTGTGTCTGTGGTTGTTGTGTTTGTTGCGGCTGGTTCTAGGAAAAGGACTCTAGACCCGGTATTGTCTGGGTCTGCGATGAATACATGTACTGGGCCTGCTGGTCTATCAACGGTGGCAGGGGATTCATGGCCATCACGGGGGCTCCCATTTCCAGATTGGGGTTATATCCCCTAACATAAGAAGTTCCACCAGGGATCATGTTGAATGGCATGCTCTGTCCAATTCCACCCAGAGATTTGTTAAGGCCACATGACAGTTCTAAGGCTAGGTTGTAAACCTTCACCAAAGTATCCTGGTCTCCCAATGTAGTTTTTCTCCAAAGGAGAGTGGAAACGAAGGGGTCCATCACATTGAGATAGGTCTGGATAGTCACTTCCATAGATGGGATGAAGGGACCCGTGCACCACTTCAAGGCATGTTGGAACCGGTGATTGAATACTGCAAGGGGTTTATTTGGTTCCTTCCTAATAGAAATGAACTGGCTATGGGACCACGCTAGGTCCACGTGTACATGGAAGGTATCCAAGAATGTGTCCTCCATATCTTGCCAACTATTAATGGAGTTGGTGGGAATATTAAGGTACCAGTTCAATTCATTCTGTCCTAGGGACATATGGAACATCTAGGTCACAACGTCTTGATGTTGGATTTGATGTCAGTTCATGGTATCTTTGTATGCCTACAAATGCTCTTCTACAGGTCATGAGCCTAAGTGCTCATATCAAGGACAAATTTTTTCTAGGTGTGAAGGTAAGTTGTTGGCTGCACCTGGAAAAGTTCCCATTGGGGACCCGATATTTCCAAATATGCAGCCATTCAGGGAGTTGGGTTTTGACTAGGTTGAGCGTTAATTCCTGGGATCGCCTGGGGGACTTGGGCATTCTGTGGTATGCTAGATCCCTAGACAATGGTGGCTGATTTGGCTTTTGGGGTCCATCTCTTTTGAGTAGGAGGCTTGAGTTTGACAAACCTTCCAGGGTTGGGAGTTGATCTAAGGACTCTTTCGAATCTTGCTGGTGAAAATGATCCAATCCCATTGAAGTCTTGGTTCCTAAAACTATGGCTTGGGGAACCCTTGGGCGGTGTAAAATCTGAATCCTCAAAGGGGGACGAGTTCATGCCCTCCTTCTAGCACCATTTTTTGTTGACGATTTTTTGTGACTAGGTCTTCCAATAGAGGTAAGTTGTCACTGGGTACCGAGGTACCGGCCAATTTTGCCTGTAAAGGTTGTAAGGGGAAATGAGATTCCCCGAGCCTCCAAGCACGTGAGAGTCAGATCTCAATGGTGCGGTGCTTGGTTGGGAGATGTGACTATTTGTTTGAGGGGGATAGCTGGTTATCTTCAACTCATCTTCTCTAGGGATTCAAGTAAGTGGGGTTTCCAACAAGTATGCATTCATTTTACAAATAAACTTCAAAAGATACTACAGGGTTAGAGTGATTTTGTCTACCTATAGTTATGCTAAACATTCAAGACATCAACAATGTTCTAACACACTACACTAAATACCAAAGAAATATACAACCATCAGTTCATATTTTATCAGTAGCAAAGGAAAGGAGGTCGTTAATCTACTTTAAGTATCAGAGAAAAGGACATAAAGAACACAAAGCATAAAATACCGTTGACCCAGAAGATAGAATGCCAACAAAATCATTGAGAGAACTCTTCCTTCTTCATTAACATCTCTTACAGCAAGCACTGGTGTGTGGTACAATGGTGGATCCAAGGGAGAATTTAACTACTAAAAGCTTAAAAACTATGGAACATTGAGCTTTGCAACTAAGAATTAAGAAAACCAAATTGCTATTATCTATGGATTGCAAAATAGTCAATTTTGCCGACCCCTGGAATGAGGTCGGACTTATTATTTATACACATCACTTGACCTAAACCTAAACCTAACTTATTTTACACTACAATATAATATTACTTTTGGTGGCCGGTACTACCTGCACCATGCTACAAAAGACATTGAAACAGAGAAGGTATGACATGTCAGAAGAATAACACAAGAAAAGTGGAGTGGAATAATCAGCCTCAAGAAGAGAGCTGGGAGGAGAAAGAAGAAATCTGATCCCCCGGGGATCAAGGCTACATGCCTCATAAATGGGAAAGTGGTGCCCTATCTCTGATGTGTCGAGTGTAATGTTGAAGCAGCACCTTGGGAAGACCATCTATCAGAAAACCTCTTGTCAAGCTGACGTGCCTTGCCGCGATTACCTACCTTTTGAAAACCTTTATTAACTACCTTGAAAGTGACCGGTCAGCCATGGGAACTAGGACACGGGTCACTTAAAGAATAAAAAAAATGTAGGATCTATAATTCTAGGATTCGGGAACCCACGTTCCAAAAGAATGAATGAATACAAAAACACATCTTTCGTTGAACATCTCTGGAATCCAGAGGGCTTTATTGCTCCTTATGATTTTTCCCAAGCTTCCAATACTTGGCCTATGCTTTCTTTGTCTACATCTTTGATGCTATCCCACCGGCTGCGAACAACCTCCATTGCATCCTCAACATCTCTGACCCCGTTCTGGAATTCATCCACCATCTTGATGGCATCGTGTGATCGAATCATTATTTTAGACAACCTAGATAGCCTGCCCTGGTCAAAATCTCTGGTAGGCGGATACAGGGACTCCATTCATTCATCAAACTTGCTGAGGACATAGTCCTCCAAGGTAAATGTGTTGGTGGTGAAGGGATCAACGTGCGATACCCCAGCCATGAATGTTTTAAATAAACCTAAGGGATATTGGCCTATTGTCACCTTCTCTTTCAAGGCCTTAACCAGTTCCTTGCACACCTCAATCTTAAGGACAAGTCTGGAGTACTAGGCCTGGAGGGAATCATATGATTCATCTCCCAAAATTCTAGATTCTATGGTGACTTCTTCGCCTATGTTGCGGATCTCTTCTAGCTTGATCTTCCATTTTTCATACTTGGCTAGATCTTGCTCCCATATAATAGTGGAGCCTTTTGTCTGGTTGAGGAGAGAACTAACCTGATAAAGGTCTAGGAGGGACGCTACCATAAATTGTCTCATTGTGGTCACCTGCTTGACTGCCCATCCATCCACAACTTGCAATTTTCTTTTCACGATCTGTAGAGAGTCCACATCGCCCTGTGCAAGCGGTAATCTAGAGGAAGGGGTGATGGGGTTGAATTCAGCTAAAGGCTGTGTTAATTCTGCCAAAAGTGTGAGGAGATTGGCATTTGTTTCTCTTTCCTCTTGCAGCTTCTAGCCCTGTTTGAGGTATCTAGCCTCTATTGCCTTGATAGCTTCTTTAAGAAAGTCTGATTCACCCTGCTTATCCCTCTTCCCCAATGCTACTTCTGTTATGTCATATTCTTCAGGCCTTATAGCCACTGTATCTGCATCAAGAGGGGGTGTTGTGATGGTCATGACTGTAATGCTGGTGGGAGCAGTCTAGAGAGTATGGACTACCCATGCTTTCTTAGGATTCTTAGCCTCTGTATTCCTTGCCATCATTTTGGCCAATGAGAGTGGAGTGCTTGTAGCCGCCATCAGGGCTTTCCTCTTCTTGGATTCCACTAGCCATTGGGGCAGCTTAGGTGGCTTCGCTACTAAGACCTCTTCATTAGGATTCTTTTCAAAATCTGGCGAGACATTCCTAGAGTGTACATTATGTTTAGGGTCTTTATCCACCTCTCATTTTTCTTCATTTTCCTGTTCTCATTTCTCTTGATGTTCTTTGGAACCCTCGATGTTTTCTGCCATATCAACGTCTTCTATAGTATTATCTAGGATATTTTCCCTGGTCTCAATTTCATCTATATTTTTAGGGACCTCATCCCTCCTAGTGTTAGCTGCTCCATTTTTTTTTATCCAGGACTTCTTGGTCCATCTGCTGCTTCCATTCCTGGGCCCTATTGGCCTCATCTGTCAGGACATTTTCCTCCACCTGGGTATCTTCTAGAGGTGGGTGAGGTCATTGGCAGAAGTTTAACAAGGCAGCCACCATTACTACCTCATTGAATGTGCTCCAGGACACTTGGTCACCCAGAGTTACCAAAGGCATTTGAATCATGATGGTTGGATGTATGGTTGTTCCCTTGGGTCTAGGTTCTCTGACCATCAGTTACTCATTTGTGGGTTGCCTTGGTGTATCCTCGGTCTCCTAGACAAGTATTCTCTCCTACTCAGGTCCTGTTTGTACTTCTTCCTAAGCCTCTTTCTCTGATGTATCCTTTTCTATGGGAATTTCCTTCTCTATAGGGATCTCTTCTTTTTCTTTAGCCACAATTTATTCCACTGCATGGCTAATTCCCTATTGAATCTCTAGGAGATCCTCCACCGAGAAGGTATCATCAAAATCGTCATGCGGGGGTGAGGAGTCTGAAATATCTTCTAGTTTGGGAGAGTCCAAACTTACATCCAATGGGGGCATCTCCAGCATGTCAGGGGTGGCGGCTACACTTGGTGTGGAGGTCATCATTATTTTCTTCTTTCTTATAAGTGAAGCCCCAGTATCCAGAATGCTAGTAGACTCTGCCTCGGTGAAATTCTTTCTGCTCATCATAGCTACCAATGAGGATGATCCCGCTGGGTGAGCAGTTGCCATCAGAGTTATAGGGAGACCGGTGGATACCTGCATGCTTAGTTGCTGACTCCATTTGTTGATGTAGGTGGGCCTTTAGAAGTGTAGGAACCTGGGGAGGCACCTTGGGAACAAGGGAACCTTCTTTCCCTTTCCCCTTACTCATGCTTGCTTTAGCAACAGCGGCAGACAGAAAAGGTCCGACGCCAGCCAAAGAGGGGATAGTCTTCTTGACCGTTAATTTCTTTCGAGTGCTTTTAGGACACACCTGGGTGAAATACTGGTGACTTTCCTCCAAAATGGGGTGGCTTACCCATTCAATTGTTAGATCCTCTGGGATGGCCCAGTCCACCAGAGAAAGATCATGTTTGTCCAGCCCTTGTCCTTTGTATGTTGGATCCTCCAGTGGCCCGTCATCTTTAAATCCCTTCATGAAGGTTTGAAGGTCCAATGCTTTCATGAGTCCCTTACTCATCCTTGTATTTCGTCAGGTTTGGAGATCAAAACAATCCTGGCAGTCCACCCAGAAGTCTTTAATATCTACTTCATGCGGTTCAGACACCCGAGGTAGTGCTGTGGCAATCTTGCCAAGAGGATCATAATTCTTTTGGGTGTGGTGGAATTCCACCAACCTCGAGCTCTTTAGTTCATTGTCTGCCTCCCTAGCTACGGTGAGGCTGCATGTATAATTCCCATAAGAGAAAGGGAATGGTATATTGATGACCTTCTTCAATGTGAAGAAGCTGTGTAGATCCATCATCTGTGTACAAAAATCTAAAAGAATAATCTTGTCCCCACAATATTGGGGAAGAAGATAGGGCTTTACATTGAAGTGTGTCACCCTAATGTAGGTATGATGCTGAAACTAAATAAAATACTAGCCGTAAGAGCTGACCAGAGTCATCGCTGCCTATGATAATCTATACCCAGAATCCTGGGTAAGGGTTAAGATATTATGGTAAATGAACATGTCATTTACCCAATAGAAGTTTAGGAAACTGAGCTCCCACTGTAACTAGGGATAATGATCCCATGGTGTGACCTGCCCCAGACCATTTCTGAGTTCTCCAGCCATTCCCAAACTTGGAAAAGTTGACCTTTTTTGTGCTAACACCCACAACACATATGAAGTCATATAAAACTAAGAGGTCTGAGCGACGGTCCTCATCTATGTATCCACATGGTTGGCTATGATAGCCGCCTAGTTGAATGTTCGATTGTGGGTAGTGATGTAGTATAGAAAAGAGCACATCCATGCTGAGAATTCTCAGGTGTGGGGCCATTTAAAAACCCTGCATAAAAATATGATGCCCACTTGAATGGGCTCCTTGAAATCCCCGTGGAGAATTTCCATCTTCATTCTTTTGTGGTCTCACTTTGGATACTTTAGCCACTGACTGTTGAGGTGTTACCAGGAAATGCCTTCGGCCTCGCCAAATTCCTTTAGTGAGTCGACCTGGGTGACGATAGCAGACCCTTTTAACTGAGGAATTCCCAACCTGAAAACAAAGGTTGGAGCATCCAAGGTGACGATTGTGGCAGGGTATTGTAGCAGTTGGGGATCCAGAAGTAGGATTGTGCGAGTAGGTGCATTGTATAGTACTGCCAGCTACTTTATTAATTTTGGTGACTGCACCAAACATGGAAAGTTTTCTACCTTTATGATGCCGGAGGTGGCCAAGCAAGTGGTCATTTTGTCTCCTTCGGCATTTAACCTGTAAATGGTCTGGATCAGACCTTGCAATTCAGCCCAAGTTTTGGGGTCCGTATCTATTATTTCCTGGATTTTGGAGTCCACCTTGGACCCCACAATAGCTCCCTCCTTTGGATATTTGGAGGTTAGGGGCAACTTCACTAGCATTCTTTCCATCTTTGTCTTTGTAGCTGCCCGAGTGGAAGTGGTAGGTAGTTCTGAACTATCAGAAGGGGAAATAACATCAGACATCTTCAATCAATCTATCCACAACCTGCAAGACTGGAGAACCATTAGGATATATATGAAAATAGGTTACAACTCTAGGGGATTCTTCACCGACCCACACTTGTCAAACAAGTGTTAGTATATACATCAAAATTTCTGGGGGATCTAGAATGAACATGACTTAGCATTCTGGAGTGTGTTAACAAGGTGGCAGGAAGAAGTGGAGGACAAGGTCTTGTTGGAGGTCTGGAGTTTGGACAAACTAGCCATTGCTGATGTGACTAGCAATAAGTCATACTTTGGTCGACGTGTGTTGGCATGTGGTAGGATGACAAGCGGTGTTAAGAAATTTATGGTGACAAGTGGGCTGACATGGGGGAATTAAATGCCAAATAGGACATGGTTTGAATTCCCACTCATGGGAAATCAATCCCACCATAAATGTGATGAGACAAAGGAGAGAGAAAGCCACCATGGCTCGAACCAGCAAGGTGCCGAGTTTGAACCATGGTGACTCCATCTCGACAATCTCAGCCTCATGAAACAAAATTGCATGATAGAGCATGAGGAACTTGCGAGCTCAGAAGGATATATAGAGAATATACACAAAGAATATGGGAGGGTTGAGGGCTGAAGCATATATACATGTGATATATAGAAATATACATCATTTATAGATTTCTACAAAGATATGAACAATATTAACACATATACAAAAGCTACCCTAAAACACCATACAAAATGTACACTAATCTACAGCTACGTAGGGGACAGACAACCCTCTGGCAGAGCCAACCCACCAACGAGTGGCAAACTGGAAGAAGAAGACGCAGAAAATAGAACCACAAACCAAATAAAACAAAACCAAAACCAAAAATGAAAACAAAAAGAATGAAGGCAAGAACCAGAGGACCTACCTAGAAATCTAAAGAATGGAAAGGAGAGAAGGCACTAGGACCACTCTGTAATAGTTCCAACCTTCAGCGATCACCAACAGTCACCAAAAATTAACTTGTAATTATCCACTTAAGCTCAGAGTAATTCACACTTAATTATACTTCAAATCACCAAGGAATCGCTCTGAAAGCTCTAAGTGTTTTAAACACGGTAACTATGAAAGTGACATGTAATTTCTATTTATACCCAAGGTAAAAAGCAAGTTACATGGTGGGGAATCCTAGAGTTCAGAATCTGGCTCTGGAAAAGAACCAACTCCGGGACTGGGTCCCGGAGACATGAAAGACAAAAGCAGAAAGGAAAACAAACCTCACGAGAAGCAAAACCCAGAGAAGAAAACAACCAAAAACAAAAAGACAGAAAAAAAGGCAAGAGCCAAAAGCAAAAAAAAAGGGGACCCAACATTTTGAACACAAAATGTAGGGATGGGTATGCAGGGCATAACAGATATGTGCCTCTAAAAGAGACTACATCAAAATACGCCTATCTTGAAAGATAAAAGGATAAATTAGTGTTCTATCTACAACAAATATGTAGACTCCTGATCAGCTAAGAAATTCAAGGTCCACAACAATCCAACAGATCAAAATGGATAATTTTATTAGCCTAAAAATGAGATGTGATCCTGGAAAGACAGGGTGCGATCTCTTTTACTAGATGTGATCCTGGAAATATAGGATGCAATTGAAACCATAGGGTGTGATTCTAGAAATCCTAGATGTGACCTGGGAAATGGGGTACAATCCTACATGGATAGGGTACGACACAAAACCAAAATTCAACTAAAAACTAAGCTAAAAATAGACAAACTAGATGCGATCCAGGAAATCCTGGATGCGACAAAGAATTCTAGAAAAACCAGATATGATCCCAAAAAAATGGGATGCGACGTAGGTTTGACAGGGTGTGATTCAGAATCTTGAATGTGACCCATAATTGCAAAGGCTCTACAAGCTACAAAAATGCATAAAAATCAAATTTGCAAAATTCACGAGGTAGTTTTACGAGTACTTACCGGAGGTGGGTAATCAACTGGGCGCTGATGTCAATGGCTAAGCTTGAAATGATGTTTATGCATGGGGACCACCATCTTCTCTACAGAGCTCTTAGAATTACTATGGATAAAAGTGAAAATGAATAGTAAAATGGTAATTTTTGAGATATATATTGGTCTTCTAAGCTATTTAGGGGTTCTAAAACTCCTCCCAGGCAACTAAAACTACATTTCTATTCTGTTTTTGATCAATCGGGAACCAAATCAAAGGTGTCCAAGGTATTTTATGCAGTGCAGTAACTTTTTTACAACAGCTCCTGAAAATGCAAATTTGCTCCATTTGTTCTGAAAATTTGTTCAAATTTCCCATTTTATCATAAATCTTGGTTTGAAATCATTTTATCAGTCTCACCACTCATATTTTCACGTCATTAACTTGGTATACTTTGTGTTTATTCTTAAACACACTATCTTTTTCACTTCTTCTACTCTATTCTTTCTTGCCCTACCCTTTCCTACAAGTGATACATTCTTTCAAAGAGGGATTTTATTTCTTTCCTTCGATTTTGTTCCCAAGGGGGCATGATCACACTATCATCAATCAAATTCTTGCTCAAAAAAACTTCAAAAATGACTTTGTTATCAAACAACTAGGGGCATGATAGTTTCCTTGACTAAGTCAGAATTATTGGATAGAAATCTTTGGTTCTCATAATCTGGATATCTTGTGTTTCCTCATTTTAAAAGATTCTTATTAAGCTCTTGGCAGCTTCTTATTGACTTTTGGATGACAACCAAGTTTAGAATCAGTATTATCAATCTTTGGATGAAAACCAAGTTTATAATTGGTATCTTTAAGAAATTTTATTGACCTTTGGATGACAACCAAGTTCAAAGTCAATACTATCAGTTTAGTTTGATCAAATGTGAGACTGATCTCATTAGGCATTTCATTCGATCGTGAGAAAAATTCTCAATCTTTCTGAAGTCAAAATCTTAAACTTTTTTTGAATAAATGCGCTGCTCGCACATCAATTCAAAGAGGGGCAAATGTAACCACCTGGATTTGGTCTATTTTGAATATAGACCCGATTTTCCCTAAGTGTGATCATACCCCCAGTTATATCACCACAATGTTACATTGGCATAATTCTTTTTAAATTAGATTTAATGTTCAAGGTGATTGTTATCACTAAATTATATTGACTACTACAGCCATACAATTCAAATCAATTCAAACCAATTAAAACAAATCAAATTCAAACATGGCTATACTATTTAATCATAAAGTAATTAAATAAACCTCAATATGTCTCATCACTTTCAAATGAACCCATTCCCCTAGCCTAATTAATTTAATTAAAATTGGCTATAGTCCTATTGATTATTAAAAGGTAATTAAATGCTTAAATAATTAATATTCATATTTTTGAATGAATTAATAAGTTTGATTAATTTCATATTCCTCCAAACCCATAACCTAACCCACTTCAACCACTTTAACTCTGGTTTCAAACCTATCGCAACCCATTCACCCTTGCTAAATCTAATTCTAATCCTAATTCTATCCTAACCCACCTCCTAATGTTGTCACATTCCATTAAGGAATGATTAAGGACTCCAAACACTTGAGAAATTCAAGGAATCTCAAGATTCCTTTCCTCAAAGTCAACCTTCTCAAGCTTACCTTACACTCTTCCCATGCTTCTTTAAGGCTCTCATTAATGCCTCATTAATGGGGATTCCTTATGCCCATGCCTATTGAATGCCTTTGGCATTTATTTCTTCTTACACCCCATTAATGAGTTTTTCAACTTCATTAATGCACCTTGTCCCCCCTCTCTCTCCTCATTCTTCTATAAATAGAAGGTGTTTTTTAGCACAAATAAGCCCATAACTTATATTGAAAATGCATTGTTATGCTGTTAGGATTCATATATACTCATATTTTAGTTAGTTTCTCATGTTCATGCATTATTATTATGTTCATTGTTATAGTTAAATATGCATGTTTCCTTATCATTTAGTTTTTTTTAACTCAAATCTTTCATGCTAAGTCATATATGTCACTGATAGTAGCATAATCTGACGGCTATTTTGTTGCTTATCATACTCATCTTAGTTAGAAAGCAACAAGTCAATTTTAGTTGCTTTATATGCTCATCTAACCATGTTTTCCACTAATGAAATGACATATTGAAGTGTTGTGTCTCTCTTAACTGGTACAAAAATCACACACACAAAGCTCACCAATTAATAAGTAGGAGATGTTTTCCACAACAAGTCAAATTATGATATTTCTATTAGGATTCAGCTGTGTAGTTTTTTTAGTCAAATTCATTGACCCATTTTTCATGAGTAGTGGTTCACAAGAATCCATCTATCATGAGAATAAATGCAACATTTAACACTCATTGCATCTAGGTGATGCTCACAGAGGTGAAGCATTAAGACTTCTTGGGAGGTCACCCATCCCATTACTACTCTAGCTCGAGCGCTCTTAAATACAAAGTTTCCTCCATGGTTAAGCTAACTCTTCTTGCAACCCCATTTGAAAAACCTTTAGTAAGTGTTGTACCTTATGAATGATTCATTTGAAATCCCCATGAACAGGGACTTCCCAGGAGGTCACCCATCCCTTTACTACTCTAGATCAAGCACACTTAACTACGAAGTTTCCTCCTTGGTAAGCCCACTCTTCTTGCAACCCAATTTGCAAAACCTTCTGCATGTGTTGTGCCTCATGAATGATTAATTAGAAATCCCCTTGAGTGTCACCTAGATGCAATGAATTCTAAGTGTTCCATTTGTTGGCAATGCACCAGCATCCCTCGCAAGATTTATGAAATGGCTTAGCCTCCTCTTGTGGATTCTATAAGTCTAGTGGTTGTATCAGGTATTAACAGGTTAATATTTTGGTGAAATGACAACCACACTTGTAACAAGTGGTATTAGAGGTTGGTCATAGGTTTGAATCTCCTTAGAGAGCGATGCGAGTCTGCAATGAGTGGTGCTTGGGGGGCGGGGGCGGGTTGACAGTGCACCAATGTCCCTCATGGGATTCGTGACATGGATTAACCACCTCCTATGGATTATATAAGTTTAGTGGTTGTATTGGCCATTGACAGGTCATTCTTTTGGCGCAACAATAACAACACTTGTAACACCATTCATTCTCATGAGAGATGGGTTCTTGTGAACTACTGCTCATGAAACATGGGTCAATGAATTTGACTAAAAAAATACACATTGGATCCTAATAGCAATATCATAATTTGACTTGTTGTATAAAATACCTCTCACTTATTAATTGGTGAGCTCAAGGGGCTTTCTAATGAATGGTTCATAAGGAACAACACTTGTTGAAGGTTTTACAAATGGGGTTGCAAGAAGAGTGGGCTTAGCCATGAATGAAACTTCATAGTTAAATGTGCTTGAGCTGGAATAGTATTGGGATGGGTGACCTCTTGGGAAGTCTCGATGCTTCGCCTCTATAAGAATTATGTAGATACAATTAGTGCTAAGTGTTTCATTCATTCTAATGAGAGACGGGTCATTGTGAACCATTACCCATGAAACATGGGTCAATGAGTTTGACTCAAAAAACTGCACTATTAAATCCTGATAGAAATATCATAATTTGACTTGCTATGAAAAATATCTTCTATTTATCAAATAATAGGAAGTGTTCAATGAAATCAAGAGCCCTACAACTATTTAAAATAATTATTTTATATATGAATACATTATATTATAATGCTTACATTACAATTCCATATTGCATAAAGAGTGAATTGTGATGAGGAAAAGTGTGTGGGAAACCCTTACAATATATATACTATAAACTAATTTTTCAATATCACCAACAATTTGTTTTTGATTGGATAAGAATGAAAATGGAAGATGATATAAGAGGTAGTTACGATAATTCACAAAAAGTTAATAATACAAATGGTGTTTATGAATTTCAAGTTAAAGGCATAGAAGATTTTTCATCCAAAGATTAAGTCTTTGCAGATGTGGAAATGAACATGAAACATCCAATTTCACTACTAGAGGATGATTTTGGAAAAGTAGGAAAAATCAACAACCAGGGTAAGTAGTGTGTATCAATATTTATTGATCATGTGAATGCCAAATTTAATATATCAATTGTTTTTTATTAAGGTAACAACAGGTTTTGAAGGGGCCCCAAAACCCTTTACAAAGCACCAAAAAGATAGACAAAAAAGGAAGAAGGTAACAAGGAATTGTCACATATGACAGAAGACCAAAATAGGGCTAAATCCCATATTTAACATAAAATATCATTACAAAACATCAAAACAACTTAACTACAAAAAGCTTCCAACATACAAATAGAAAAAACTTCCAGCAAACCAAAACATTCCAGCATAGAAGCTAAATAGCTTCCAACTGATCCTCCAGCATCTAAACTTCAACCATCTACAGCTCCATGCTCTGGATCGAGTCCTGTAACTTATTGATATCTTTGGTCTGGACTTGGGCTTTCTTTTTAGTGCTGGAGTGAGTCCTAGTGCCAAGGCCTGAAATATGAATTTCCTGAGGACTATCTTCCTCTTTCTTTTCCTTATCACTGTCATTACCTTCTAGAAGGGTATATAAAGATTTCAAATTATCAAGAGAATTTTTCATACCCATTTTTATAATAGTAGTAAGCTTTTTAATAAGAGCCTTATTGTTTTTAACCTTGTCATTAATATTTTTGAGCTTGTTGTCCACCATGGTGCTTATCTTGGTATCCATATTGTTTACCTTATCGAAGACATCATTCCCCTACTGGTACATGGTAGCATCATTGTGCATTTTGTCAACAATTTCCTCCAGCAGCGCATTCTTGTCTTCCAAATTCTTATAATTTTCCTTGATCTCCTTTATGTCATCATGAATCCACTTATCCATATTATAGTTATTCTCTACTTTATTTCTGGCCTTTTGAAGGAAAGAAATCGTAGCCACCCTTTTGACATTGACCTCTCTCATGGAGGTCATCCTCAAGGCTCCTCCTATTATGGACATTCTTATCTTCAAGGTCACCTTTCAAGTTATCACGGTTATACTCAGCCTTCTCATTCTCATTGTAATCTTTCTCAGTTTTGTCAGTTTCCTTATCAAGGAAAATATCCTCCTCATTGTTCTCTATGTTTCCTTTGTCAATCTCAGCTTCCACCATATCCCCTGTTTCCCTCTGGTAATCTTGAAAGTCATGAGTCTAGTCTTCCCCACCTTTATTATTGAAATTATGGTCTTCATTGTGGGTATCAATGTCCCTCGACTCCTTCTGAGAAACTTGAGTTTCCTAATTTTGTTCCTCATCACCATCATTTTTAGCAGTATGGTCTTCAATATGGGTATCAATAATATTGTCAATTTCTTTAGTAATTTCATCCAATATTTTGTTTTCTAGATTCTGGGTCTCCTCCATATCATCTTTACCACCCAGAGACACATTGGTGGTAGTCTTCATGTGCTCAATTTTTCCTTACTTCCCAGTAAAACCCTCATCCTCAGATGACTCAATATCCTATTCATCATCAGTTCTCATCCCCTCGATATCATCATAAATAGACAGAGAAATATCCGCAGCAACAGGGTCTTTATGGCTTTGTTTAGCTTTTTTCTTACTAGGGCTCTTACCTTTAGACACCTCCTGAATTTTCCTTTTAACATTCACAATAATTTTGGGAATGGGGCCGGGGATATGATTCTTGATATAGTGTGTTATCAACAGTATTAATCCCTCATGCAAAATAGGGGAAGACTTACTCCTATGGTCGTTGATGCTCTGGTCGAGAGAACTTAAGAGATAGAAGGGAAAGAAAACCCTAATTTTATGATGGAAGTGGTTTACCAGAACAAAATGATAATTTTAAACCTTAGAATACCTTTCGTCCAATGTGAAGTACTCCATGATAGCCCAGATCATGAATGCCCAAATACGCTTGATATTTGACAGGTTAACATAATCTAGATCACCCTTCACAAGCATTGCCCTTTCTTCATCAGTCTTAGGGAATTTTTTATAACCTTTATTGCCCTCTTTTTTGTCTTTCATAAAATGCATCCCCTCCAAAGGAAGACTCATTATTTCTGCAAGATGGTCCAAAGAGAGCTTGACAGATTTGCCCAAAATGTTCACAGTGTCATTCTCCTAGCCATTAACAAAAGCTTTCATCACCTCCTTGTCATTTCCATGGAGATGATTCAAATATCTGTGAACATTACCCTTCTTAAGCTTTCTCCATGCCTTTTTTTCTTCCCTCCATTTACACTCCACAGGTTCTTCTCTCTTCAAATCTCCACCCATATCTTCTTCCTCTGCAATTCGGACTCTCTCACTATTCTGTTTCATACTAGTTTTCAGCTCAAAATGAAAACAAATTTTCACAATCACAGAGTACTTAATGATGATCCATAAAATTTGTGTCTTAAGTGAATCATCATTATTTTGATGCTTCTCGTTGCTCGATGCCATCACCGTACTCCTAATCAAATCATCATTAATTACAATGATTAATGTGAGTGACCTCACTTGCCTTATGATTAAGCCTATCATACTTGAGTAATAATTCCACCTCATTATTAATTTTTGCATTCCCATGCCACTTGCATGTGACATCTTTCTTTACTCCAATGTTGGCTAGACAATCAGCCACTTGATTCATTTCCCAAACACTATGAGAAACATAAAAGGAGGTAAAATTTGAGGCCACATTAATTATCTTTGCAATTATATGTTCTATAGTCCATGATGCCTTACTCTTTCCTCTAATATTATTAATAATATTTAAGGAGTCTCCCTCCAGCCAGACTTTCTCATAGCCCAGTTCCTCTGCCAGCAAAATAATGTTGAGAGAAGTCATAGCTTCATCCCTATGGTTATATTGAATGCCCAAGGGAGAGGCAATCACACTGACATAATTAGCATCCTAATCTCTAATTAATCCACCTCCTCCAGCAATTCCCGCATTGCCCTTCGTGGCCCCATCGAAGTTAGCTTTAACCCAACCTTCAGGGGGAAAAGTCCAAATTGCCAAAGATCTCTAATTGATATGACTGTCATTACTGTCACTTTCCCTCTTGCCTAATTTAGCCTCAGGTTTAAAGGATGAGAAGTTTTCTTCCAGCGCCCTACAAATCTGATTGCCTACCACTTCAGGAGATGCATGCTTTTCTCTATAAAAAAATATGTTGCGCTCTTTCCAGATTCTCTAGCATACATGAGGAGGGATAAGGAACCAAAGGTCTTTGTCAATAAAGTTCTGAGGTGGGTAACTCCATTGAGAAACAAAATCCTACCAAAAAAAAGGGAAACACCAGTGGATATGTCATTTTCTAAAGATGATATCCCAAACTTTACGAGTGAAATGACAGTGGAGCATGATATGATCACAGGATTTAGTGTTTTTAAAGTAAACACTACATCTATTGACAATGTTCATACCCCTCCTAGAGAGGTTATCAAGTGCCAGAGGTTTATTTTGAATTAAGAGCCAATAGAAGATGTTGATTTTAGGTATGAGATTTTTATACCAAACAAAAGAGCAAGGAGGCCTTTCCTCTCTATTAGAAAGAATATTAACAATAGAGGCCACAATATACTTGCCATCAGAAGTAGGATTCCACACAACCGAATCCTGAATGTTATCTTTTATGTACCAGGTCTGAAGCTCATGCTGGAGGGAAATGAGACTAACATCAATTTCTCCTAGATTCTTCCAGTTGTTATCCTGCCAGTAATCAGTAACTTTTGTGCCAATAGAATCTTTGCTTCTTTCAATAATTTATTTCCAGTCTTGATTGGTTGATAGAGGCACAGAGTGGATCCATTCATCATCCCAAAAATAAATTCTACAACCATCTCCCAGCTTCCATCTTTTACCTTTCACAATCAGGTCTTTGGTAGATTTTATACTATTCTAGATGAAGGAACCATTAGTGTTGTTGTCTTCCCTTATAAAGTCCTCCAAAGAATTATTAAGAAAGAGATACTTACTTTTAATGATAGAATTCCACTCTTTTTGATCTCCATAAATCCTCCATAGTTGTTTAGCCATGAGGGATTTATTAACTTTTTTAATAGTCCGTAGCCCAAGACCTGCTAGCTTTTTAGGCTTACAAACTTTTTCCCAAGATACAAGGCTCATTCTTTTCTTTTCCTCAACCCTAGACTAGAGGAATCTTTTCTAAAAAATTTCAATTTCATTAGCAATTTTATGGGGAATTTTAAATAAACTCATTGCATAAACAGGGAGGTTCTGGAGGGTAGATTTCAGTAATTAGAGTTTTCCAACATTGTTGAGAAGCGCCCCTTTCCATCCAGCAAATTTATTTTTGTATCTGTCAATTAGAGTGTGCCAGAAACTTTTTGGAGGATTGGAGCAAAGGGGCAATCCCAAGTAATATGAGGGGAGTTTTCCAATGGTACAACAAAGAATAGTAGACATTTTCTTTTGTCTTTATTCAGGAGTATTAATGGAGAAGATGGAACTCTTAGTCTAATTGACAAGCTAACCTATAGCCTCGGTATAGATAGATAGACCTTTCATCAAATTTCTGGCTTCTTAAATTGTCGACTCTCCCATGATAAGAGTATCATCCAAAAATTACTCATGAGAGAAAATGAGTCTAGCTGAGGATGGTTGAATACCATTTATTTCCCCTTTTTCCACCATCTTATGGATATACCTCCCAAGGCACTCAACAAGAATAGAAAAGAGGATAGGAGAGATAGGATCTCCTTGTCTTAACCCTCTAGTAGGTTTAAAAAAAGAAGAAGAACCCTCATTAACAATGACAGAGGAGGAAACAGTAGTAACAAGTTGCATAATAATTTTGATGACCACCTTGTTAAAGCCAAAAGAAGACAACACCATCTACAGAAAATGTCATTCAACTCTGTCGTAAGCCTTAGATAGGTCCAGTTTCATCATGAAATCCTATTTTTTAGCCTTTTCCAGAGATTGGATATTCTCATGAGCCACAATGATAGAATCGAGGATTTGTCTCCCAGGACAAAGCCATTTTGCTGAGGGGAAATAATATTTGGGAGCAACTAGAGTAGTCTGGAGGTGATAACTTTAGACATAATCTTGTATAGAGAATTACACAGGCTGATAGGTCTAAATTCTTCCACTGTGTTGGCTCCTAGCTCTTCAATTGTTGTATAGAATAAAAAATATTAAATTTAAAATTTTTTGAAAATGAAATATTTATGCAACCAATTATGTTAGCTTTAAAATTGAAAACTAATATGTTTCAAGTAAAATATTGTAAATTCTTTTAATTTAAACAAAAATTAACAAATATAATATATTTAAATTTCCAAAATAATAAAGAAATAATCATCTTTATACTAATTCAAGAAATAAAAAATTAAAAATAACAATGATAATATCTTCAAATATTTAAATAATAAATAATAAATCATCTTTAATCAATTTCATTAGCTTTAAACTTGAAAATCTATAATATTTAAAATAAATATTATAAAAAATTATTTTAATTTAAATAAAAATTAACAAAATAATATCTTCACATTTTTAAAATAAAATATTAAAAATCATATTTTGAATTTTTGAAATAATAAATAAAAAATCATTTTTTTTTTAAATACAAAAATTATAAATAAAATAAACTTTAAATAGGGAAAAATAATCAAGATAGGGATAATGACAAAAAAAATAGAAATAAAAGTTATATATATATATATATATATATATATATAGTGAGAATTCTACAAGATATACCTTGACCTCGTGATCATCCAATATANAAAAAAAAAATAGAAATAAAAGTTATATATATATATATATATATATATATATAGTGAGAATTCTACAAGATATACCTTGACCTCGTGATCATCCAATATATCAAAAATTATATCACAAATTCTACAAAATTATAGAAATCAACGACTTCTACATAATACACACTTCAAACTTTAGAGTGTTCTCAATATTGATTTCATGGTCATCCAATTCGCCACCAATTCTACAAAATACACTCCACAAATTCTATAAAATATAGCCTCCACAAATTTTTTAGAATGTTATACAAAAACCACCATTTTCTTAAAGTAGTAAGAACAACATATTTTGTTTCTTTAGCTTGACTTATGGCTTGATTGTTCTCTCCTATAGCTAATACCTATAATTAATAATTTCTTATTTTTTGTGCTCATTTTTAGGTATTATTTTCTTTATTTTTTCTCATCTCTAGAGTTGCACCTCAATTTTCATTTTCTCCACTTTAGTATTTTCATTTTTTATAGATATTAAGAACTCTCCTTATGTTAATTCTTAGTAGTATTTCAAACAAGTGTCATTCTACCTTTTATTTTTTTGTCAATTGTTCTTCAAGTTTCCTATTTTAGATAATCTCCCTCATTTAGTGCCACTTTCTAATTGTTCTTTTATATTATTGAGTCTATGGGCCTCATCTATCAAATTTCCCACAAACTCACGAAGTTTTATTTGGATCTTCCTTACCACATTTCTTATATATGATGGCTCTCTTGAGCTTGACTTATATCTTGATTGTTCCCTCCTATAACTAATACCTATAATTAATAATTTATTTTTTATGTGTCCATTTTTAGGCATTATTTTTCTTTATTTTTCATCTCTAGAGTTGTGCCTCAATTTTCATTTTCTCCATTTTCTTTTTTTATAGATATTAAGAACTCTCCTTGTGCTAATTCTTAGTAGTATTTCAAACAAGTGTCGTTCTACATTTTATTTTTTTGATCAATTGTTCTTCAGTTGCCTATTTTGGATAATCTCCCCCATTTAGTGAGACTTTCAAATTGTTCTTTTATATTATTGAGTTTAAGGGTCTCATCTCTCAAATTTTTCACACAAACTCACAAAGTTTTATTTGGCTCTTCCTTACGACATTTCTTTTCTATGATGAATCTCTTCAACTTGACATATATCTTGATTATTCTCTCCTATAGGTAATACCTATAATTAAAAATAAGATTTTCTCTCCTATAGATAATACCTATAATTAATTTCTTATTTTTTATGTGTCTATTTTTTATGCATAAGAGGCCGAGGCCGAAAGAAACATATTAATATTAGACATATACATAAAGTTTTAAGCTATAACCAAGAAACCACCAACATCTCTAATCTAGAGCCAAAATGGAGCAAACAGATGTTGCCTCCCACTGAATCTTATCTGTTTATAGCTACTATCAGCCTAAACATCCTTAAACAAGTAAAAACAATAATATCTTAGCAATTTCATAACAGAAAAATCCCAGAATGCACGTAGCTCTCTCTACTATCTCGAGGATGAGGATTTTTCATCCTCATTACTCCCTGCCAAGGTAGAGATCTTTGTTTCATCATGATATTTTTATTTTTACAAGTAATTCGAGTCATGTTCCTCATCTTCCTTGTCCTCATAACAATCTTCATCCTCAACATCCTCCTCTGCATCATCTACTTCTTCTTCCTCCTCCTCATCTTCCTCAATCTTCCTCTGCATCTTCATTGTCCTCCTGATTATCAGAGGATTCGTTTCTTCATAGGCCATCCATCTTCTCATTGTATTTTTATTGCTACACCTAGTTGAGATCCTCATCCAAATAATCCTCAAAAGGAGCATCCATACTGTCCTCTAGACCCATAAATTTTGAAAGAAAGGCAATGCCTATTTTCATCATAAATATTCTTATTTGGTGGTCCTCCCACTCCCAATCACATAGGATGAAGATATGCCTAGGAGGCCCACCATAGATTCTCCTCCTTGGGCTCTCTCCTAGGCCTGGAAATGGTTCCCCGACTGTCATAATTGTAGCTAAGTCCCATGGTAATGGGGTTGTGATAATCGCATCAATTTTTACAATCACCCCATGTGGACCGACCAGGAAAGCTTCATTGAAGAGGCGATGACATAATTCCTCTACCATGACTTTGCAAACACTAGTAAGAAGTATGCTCACAAGAATCCCACACATATGTCTGTGTTCACTCTAAAGCAATTATTTGTGCAAAGGAAATTGAATCCTAACACCTTCCGCACAATGTGCAATACATATCTCTGGTGAAAATTACATACCTCTTGGAGTCTGGAGGTGTCAATCGGGTTGTCAAAATCAATTTGTTCCAAGTTTGATCAGAGCTTGATTTGTGAATCCATACCTAAAATATTTCTATCCTCTTCTAAAACCAATGAAATATTTCTAAGTAGTGTCTATCCAGACATAGAAATTTGTTTCTCAAGAACCTCTTCTGACTATGCATGTATCCCAATGCGAGGGTTGATGAACCTTGGAACTTGCAGCCAGAGTGTCACATCCTTGTCCATATTTAGCAGCTATAAATCAATCTTATCAACTTTAACAGGGGCAAGATGGGGATGATTTGGAAAATTTCCATTTATGACTCTTACTAAATTTGGTCTGCAAGAATGTAGAGTTGTTTGGTTATACGACCCAAGAGTCTCTTACTAAATTTGGCTCTTGAGAATGTCAAGCCTTTTGGATTCAATTATAAGAAGAGTGTTGATGGAGATGAGACTCTACTCCCCAAAAATGAAATTTCATCTAATTGATTTGACTAATGAGAATGAGCAGCTAGCAGTGTTAGAGGAGAAGTGGCGGTGTTGTGATCATAGGAGAAATCCCATCTCAGCTTTTGGTTAGAGTGTGGAATGGCCATGTTTTCCACCTCTCTCCAAAGTAATTTTTGAACTTGACAAGACTTCTTAGAGGCTATGAAGATAGTAAAAAAGGTACACACTCCAATTCTGACTCCACTGGTGAAGTACAAATGTACCTAAGAGTGATTCCTGATGCTGGAAGATTAGCCAGCTCATCTGCCAAGTAGTTTCCTTCACGGTAAATGTGGTTGACCATTGTAGATTCAAATTTATCTACCAAATTGAAAATGACCTCCAATATTTCCTGAAGTCTCAAATTTTGGGTGGCTTTGGTTCTAACTACATTTATCATAATCATGGAGTCACCTTCAATCTCCAATTTTCCTAATCTTAATTCAATTATTGTTGAAAGACCAAAAAGAAGTGCTTTAAATTCTTCAATTTTATTGGTATCGGTTTCCAGAGGTCTTGCAACATTTTCTATCACCTTACCCTGACTTGAGTGAATAATGCAACCTACCTTGATAGACCTGGGTTTCTCTTGGAGGCCCCATAAAAATTCAACTTGAACCAGCCCTGGGGAGGAGAAGACCAATGGAAGTTAGCTCTAATGCTTGCATTTTCTTTAATTCCTCTACCTAAGATAGGAGGATCCTTAAGACCAAACCATAATTTTAGCATTTTGTCATCCCAACTCATGTAAAACTTATGATAAGCACATTGAGATTGGATGCGAGAGTTCATAAATTCTACTATGGCTGCTTCAATCTTGTTAAGTTAAAAGAGGCTTTATCTAATGTCTTGTCTTGAAATATCCTTCTATTCCCTTCTTTACATAATTCTAAAATCAGAATGGAAGGTGAAATAATCCATAAATTACCACAAAGACATTCTGTGTACAACTGAGGCCAAGATTGGAAAAGAGATAAAATGTCACAAGGTAGAGTTGTTGACCAGTCTAATTTAGCACAAAGCCACTGCCAATATTCTAATGTGAAAGGGCATGTTAATAGAAAATGATTTGCATCTTCCCCATTGTTATGATCACATAAAGTGCACATCGAGGGGCCTTGGTACCCACACTTCTTGAACCAATCAACAATAATAACTCTACCCTGAATAGCCGCCCAAGGAAATAAACCTGACTTAGGTAGGCATACCTTGTTCCAAAATGAATGACTTGGCAACTAAGAATGGTTCTGATGTTGGACACCTGATATAATTCTATATCCATCCTTCACATTATAGTCACCCAATTTGGAGTCATTCCATATTAATTTATCCTTACCTTGTTTTAGAAAAAATAATCTGTCTTTAAGAATTGAGTTAAGTTCCTCCATGTCTGTGGGATCTAAGTCAAATTCTGCAAATTGTTTCCATTGCCATGAACCATCTGCAAGGCTCACCAAGGAGGCTAAAATTTAATCTTTAACCAAGGCCCCCCACTTATCAAAGCATAATTTGTTGATTATATTCAACCCCATTAGTTTTTGATGCTCAGGTAACCACCCCCCCCCCCCCCCCCCCCGCTATGATTCTTCCTAGAAAAGAGCTCTACTCCCATCTTTGATGTTCTAAATGATGTGATCTTCAATAATGCCCCTAGATCTTGATATGAAGTTCCATATCCTAGATCCCCTAGGAAATTCTCTAACTCTTACCACATCTTCCTCATTTAAATTGTGAAAATATTTACCTTGAATAATCCTAACCCATTTAAGGTTTGGCTCTTTGAATATTTTTAGATAAAGCTTCGCCCCAAGGGCCTGGTTCTGCAAGAGTTGAATTTTTATCCTTGTTACCCTTGCCTCCATTGGTTGCAAATTTTATCCCATGCTATAATGGAAAAATTCCTTTTTTTAAAAAAATTTGTGCCTTGCCAAAAGAATTTTCTAAGTTTTTTCACAATATCCATATAACACCCCATTGGTAATGGAAAGCAAGACATAAGATGAATGGGGATTTATACTAGAGTAGCTTTAATCATAACAATTATTCCTGCACAGGATAACCATTTGGATTTCCATGATTCCATTCTTCTGTCCATTCGTTCACCAATGGGTTTCCATGTTGCTAATGGTCTCATGGATTTGTCAATTGGGATTCCTAAATAAGAGCACGGGAGGGATCCAACCTTGAAATCAAATTTTTAACAATCTGATGCTGAATTTTATTTTTGATATGAAAAAAGAAAACCAATGAATTTTATTTAATCATAACTTTTCCATAGGCTAAGGCATAATTAGCTATAATTTTTTAATTTGCAAATCCTCCCCAATGGATCATTTTCCAAATAGAAATATGTCATCTGTAAATTGTTGATAGGTGACTTCACTTACAACCGAGGTGATTCCCACACCACTGAGAATGTCCTGGTTATGCTGGCTAATAAGTCTATGACCCTAGGCTTCTACCATAATGATGAATAAGAAGGGAGATAATGGATCCCCTTTCTTGATCCCATTAGAGCCTTCAAATTATCCATGGGGAGAACCATCGATAAGGATGGAAAATTTATGAGTTGAAATACAATAGTAGATTAAGTTAATCCAAGATTTAGAGAACCCAAAGTTTTCCATGCATTTGGCTAGGAATCTCATTTCTACCTTATCATAGGATTTTTTGACGTCTAGTTTAACGATCAAGCTTGGATTTTTATTGCATTAGATAGAGTGTATTTCTTCCTGAGCAATGATTATGCCATCTAGGATTGATCTCCCTAGAATAAAACCTATTTGTTCTTCCCCAATAATTCTTCCCAATAATATTTTTAATCTATTGGCTAAGGATTTGGATAAAAATTTATAAATGGTGTTACAAAGAGAAATCGGCCTAAATTAATCCATATTATTGGCTTGTTCTTTCTTGGCGATAAGAGAAATGAAAGTGTTGTTGATTTCATTCAAGAATATACCTAAAGAATGAGCAGCCACAAATGCCATTGTGAGCTCTTTCCCCAATGCAGGCCAACAATGCATAAAGAAGCTAGGGGGAATCCATCTAGACTAGGAGATTTTTTAGGAGCCATGTGGTTAAGAGTCTACAGAATATCTTCCTCAGAGAATTTGGCCAAAAGGATTTGGTTATCTTCATAAATTACAACCTTAGGGATGTCAGCCTACATGGAATTCTGAGCATGAATATGTGAGCCCTCAAAGTTGTTCAACAAGTTTGAGAAGAATTTTACAATCTCTACTTGGATCTCCTTCTGGTCTTGAAGCATGACCCCATTAGCTTTAGTAATTTTGTGAATTTTGTTGGAACTTCTGCGTTGTTTAGTACTATTATGAATTTTTTGTATTTTCATCCCCTACTTCTAGCCATGTCTCTCTGGACTTTTGTCTCTAGTATATCTCTTCTTTAGCTAAGATATCTTCGTGATCCCTAAGAATATTTTTTTCTAACTAATACAAATCTCTATTCATACCCTAATGGATGTTAATTTCATTCAAGTCCTTGAGCCTTTGCTCAATATCCATTTTGGAGGAGAATATATTTTTGAAATGATTTCTATTCCAAGTAATCAGATTTTGTTTAATATGTTTGAGTTTTGAAACAAAGAAAACCATCTTTGATCCCTTTACCCAATATTCTGTCCACCAATCTGCAACCAATTTGGAGAAATATTTATCTTTAAGCTACATATTCTCAAATTTGAAGGGGCAGAGCAGTGGTTTGTCTTCCCCCAAAATGTCAAGCTGAATAGGATAATAATATGATCCATAAGTTGGAGAAATGGAGGGTTTCAAGTTGAAGGGAAAGGAACTTAAATCTCCTTTAAAGAATAATCTATCTAATGTTTATGAAATTTTGTTGATCTCAAGTCTTCGGTTAGACCAAGTGTATGACCCATTGTCGAGTTCAATTTCTAGTGGATTCTCTGATTGCATTCACTCCTTAAAATCTGTTTGGGTTTGAGATTCCCTTTGAGAACCCCCAATTTTTTAGATAGATGTACTATAGCATTGAATTCACCTCAAAGAATGATGTTTTTATCTGACCAATCTTCAATACATCTACTGATCTCCTCCCAAAATTCAAATTTCTTCCTTCTAAGATTTGGCCCATATACATTTAAGATGGAAAAACTTAAATTGGAGCTCAAACTACCTATTTCACCTCCTATCCAATTGTTACTCCTTACCATCTTTGAAGAAGATACATGTCTTGAGATCCAAATTATTGAAATGCCACCAAAGGAGCCTATGGCCTCAATCCCATCCATTGACCAATTTCCTAAATCCTTGGTGAATTTGGACATCTTCTCAATGTTCATTTTTGTTTCCTGTTGTAAAACTACATTTGCCTTGGTAGAGGAAACGCAGTGTTTGATTACTCATTGCTTGTTAGGGGCAATAAGACCCCTAACATTCCAAGAAAGGATTTTCATTTTAACTTGGGAAGGAACTTCCCCTTCCCTACTTGTAGATAAGTTGTAATATTCTTTTGGTCAAAATCATCCCCATCTTCAACTCTTAGTTCTGCTAATGATTTTCTTCCTTTTCCTTTTTTCATAATAGCTCCATAGTCTGGAGAATAATTCCTTACCAAGGATTTCTGAATGCCTAAATTATTTTTCTGGTCCAGAGACACATTGGGGGCTAGGGGAGAACTTGGTGGGCTTCGCCCATTGGGAGGACTTAAGGGAGGTTCCTCCAGAGTATCATTGGAGAACACTAATCCTTCAATGTCATTCAATATCTCTTCATCCTCCACATAATATGCCTCTAGAAGCCTTTCTACAAAAGTGACTAATTTGGATGTCTTTTCTAAGGAGGTAGTACCTAAGCACCTGAAGAGATCATACACTACATGCACTCTGGGGGAGATAGGTGACCCTTGAGACATATCCTCGAATTGTGATTTAAGGAAGTTTTCCTTACCTGACTCATTTCGTTGTTTATTTTTTGGGACTGATTTTAGAGGCACAATGCCCCCTTTTATTTTTTATTTTGATACAGATTTGTTAAATTTTCCTTCTATCACCTTCATTTTTTTCTTTTTTTTGTGGTTTCCATTATTGATCCTGGCTAAAGCTTTTCCATCCAAATCTTTGGCTAATAGTCTCATAGATTTTCTATATCCTGAGCTATTGGTTGATGTAATGAGTTCCATTGCCACTAAGTTTTGAGGATTGAGTGGTGAATGCACAAGAGAGTCCCTATCATCTTTCTCCTTCTCCTTAGAAGGAGGGAAATCCATCTTGGACTTGGCCAATTACTACATGTCGCTAATCCTAGTTTGTAGAATGTCATCATCATCCTTTATTAGATGAGAATCTATTTTTGGGGACTTGGTGGATTCTATATGGGGGCTCTTAGAACACTCCATGAAGATGTATTATTAGATTCCTCCCCTATGGAGGCTTTATATTTTTCTCCAGGTATCTTGTTTTCTGATAGGAATTGATTTTGTATTTCTGCAATCATGTTTATTTGAACCTCTATGAACCATTGAGTTAGAAGTTGTTCTATAAACTTGTGATTGAATCTAGGTATATAATTTGTAAAAGAGAAACTCATTTGTGGCTTGAAGGACTTAATCCCATACTTATCCCTATTTATTGAAATATTGATTAGTCATGGGTTCATCTGGCCATGTCTAAACCTTCTTTTTAACATTAATCCAAAGCTTTCATTCAACCTATTGCTTTTATCCCAATCTAAACCATTCTTTTTAAGATAATCACTATTCCATGATCCCTGAAATTCATTAGGAGTTCCAGGTTTGGGACCTAATAAATATAATCTTCTTTTATTGTTGCTTGTAGTGCTTTTTAGTTTCCAATATAAAAACCACAGAAACAGGTTGATCTCTCTTTTTTGAAATTGTCAATGGTCATTTCCACCTTAGTTATTAGTGGCTCATTCTACATCCCTAACTCTAGAAAAAGATCTGAGGAATGGATCTGATATTTTTACGATCCCCTCATCTCCCAGTCTATCCTTTCCTACTCCATATTCCATTTAGGATCCCTAACTAGTTATGTATGTTCCTAGGTAGCTCCTGAGGTTATTCAAAAGAAATCTTGAGGTTGATCTAGCTCCCAATAAGTATGATCATATGAAATAATTTGTACCCATGTGCCAAATTTAGATATAATCTTGAGTGATCATGGAAGTTCTTTGTCGAGATTCATGAGTAAACATAACTTAGGGGTTGTTGATTCCTCCAAATTTGAGTGTTTGAGGTAAATGCCCAATTTGTTGGCAAAAATTTGAAGAATATTTACATATCTATATTCCATAGGGAGATTCTTGAGATTTACCCACATCAGAATGAATTTGATGACTTGATTCTTACTATTAATGTTTGGGCACCATTGTTGTATATGACTAAGAAGAATTCTAGCTCCACATCTAAATAGTGAATCTGTAAAATGTTTTTCCAATTTATGTTTACCCATATATTGAAATCTAATTAAGAAAGATTGGTTTCCCAGAACTTACAGATCAATGCCTGCTGGAGTAGAAGATGCATTTTCCCGTCTAGTGTTTCCTCAGAGAAGGTGATAGAGACTTCAGCTAGCCTCAATTGAAATGGTTCCTCCTATGGTCTGGGTTGCATTGATTCCCTTCTTTGTATTTCTTTTGTATTTTTTCTAGAGGGGATGTGATACTCTTGGCTTCCCCCGTTCCTATTTATTTGACTCCCTTGGTATTTCTTACTTTTCTCAGGTATATCAAATCTTGGGATTCGTTTCAAGCTAAGCTTATGATTCTACATGTGACCCTTAAGTTCTATGTTTAAACCATTAGGTTATCCCAGAATCCTATTGTTTTTTAGGATGTCTAAGAACTTCTTATGGATGGCCCAATGTATACTCGACCAAGCCTTCTTAGGTAGTGGGGGATTAAATGGTTTTCCATCTAGAGTGGTTGGGAAGATTGAAATGTGATTTGGATTAATGGGTACATTCCACAGACTCCTCTGGCCCCATGGATGATCCGTTAACTAATTTCCTTGTCCTCATTGACTTTCTTTCCCACTTTGATCAACTCCCTATTGCTTCTGTTTAAATTTTTGAGGATGAGGAATATATCTGCTGCCCACGCCTGACCTCTATTTTGAAACTGTAGCTCTCCCTGGCGCTGAAAGTTTACCCTAAAGTAATCAGATGTAGAGCCTGAAACTTCTCTGTCAAGAACCCTGCCCCTACCTCCTTGGTGTCCATTTTTTCTTTGCACTTGCACTTGTTGTAGACGTCCTCTCATGTAATACCCACTCATGTTTTTCTTTTTAGTTTAGGATGTCGTACTCTTTAGGCATCAGTTTCAGTTGTTTGGCCGAATTCTTTTAGGCCACATTTCATGTGAGCTGATATTATTTCATTTGATGATGATACTTGTTTATGATGTCATGATTTTACCTTATGCATAGATAGATGTGATGATGTTATCATGTTGATTATTATATGTCAATTTCAGATTATGATATACTTACCCCATACTCGCATGTGTATGGTTGTCTTATATGTAAATGTACTTGTTGATGTGTTGTTGTGGTAGAGGACGGAGATGTAGTTACTTGCTTCGGTGAGATCCACACGTTCAACCGATCCCTATCATTGTTTGCGATATTATATTATGCATGTACATGTATGTTCTTTTGGTGACAGGATTGCAGGTACAAGGCATCATCTTCCCTGAATTGGCAGGAGTGAGCGTGCCCATAAATACTCATCTCAATGTTAAAGAGGGGAGGTAACATACAGATCCAAAAACCTAACCTAAGCCTAATCGTCCTAATGTAGGATGAGTTTCAGTATGACTACCTTATCCAGATTTGTCTAGGATGACAGAATTTGAATACCCTCTCTCTTGTGTTTGTGTGTGTTTTGCTTGATTATGCTTTCAGGTGATTTTTGGATTATTGAGTGATTTTCCATGTTTAGTGAATTAATGGATTATAGTTGAATTAATAATTTAATTATATCCTAAGTTTATTTTAA
>MU227784.1:2323949-2334695 GCA_018584345.1 Thuja plicata | reverse complement strand
TATGAGAGGACATTAGCTCCATGTATGGTCACTTGGGTGCCAAAATCCGTTGTGATTATCTGGGCTGAACTTAAGGGTAGACCTACATGATGACACCTTCCTTTACACATGCTAGATTTCCTACGTTTTCAGTTGCCTCTGGATTAGTGAGTCTTACCTTGTTATGATGATTAGTACACTGGATTAGAGAGCTATCAGGATCCCTTGCTTAGTGGTTATGCCTTGTTGGTTTTGGATATCCGATTGGGATCTATTGTTATCTCCTTAGCATGGTGGGGTGGACCTTTGTGGTTCCACATGGACGGGTGGTAGTGATTCTTTATTCATTGAGATTCGACGTCCTTGTACCAGGTGCTTGATGGTTCTTTGCAGATGAGCTCTTTATGTTCCTTCATCATTTATTATGTAATTTCATTATTGTAATCTTGTATTAGAGTATCGCATGTGATACCTAATCTGGAAATTGTAATAGTAAGTAGATTAGACTGATTACTACATACCCTGCGACATGTGCAGTGGATGTGAGTTATGGTGGTTTCATGGTTATCTATGAGGATTGTAGTTATGGTTATGTAAGTTGTATTTGTTATGTTTAATCAGATGGAATCTTTTGTTATGTTGTTAGTTGTGTTTTGCTTTAATTAATTCAACATCATGGGACCCTTGAGTCATGTAATCTATGTGAGTGTAAGACGTGTATAAATGGTAATCGCTTCCGCATGATTGTATGTTTCTTTATGTTAAGTTTTAAAAAAAAAAATTTATTCAGCACACATAGTGACATGTTTAGGTTAATCTCTCTTGGGTTCCCTGGCGGGGTGTTACATCTCATCTCGGTTCGGCTTGGGCTTCCAAATTTACTTCTTTGTACTAAAACATCATTTTTATGTGTCCATTTTTAGGTATTATTTTTCTTTACTTATCCTTATCTCTGGAGTTGCACCTCAATTTTTATTTTCTCCATTTTCATTTTTTCCATTTTAGTATTTTCTTTTTTATAAATATTAACTCTCCTTTTCTCCATTTTAATATTTTTTTTTTTATAGATATTAAGAATTCTAGCACAAGTATTATTTCAAACAAGTGTCATTCTACCTTATATTTTTAATTTTTTTATCAATTTTTCTTCTAGTTGCCTATTTTGGACAATCTCCCTCATTTAGTGGTATTATTTTTATTTATTTATCCTCATCTCTAGAGTTGCACCTCAATTTTCATTTTCTCCATTTTTGTATTTTCTTTTTTATTGATATTAAGGAGTTCCTGGTCTCTAGAGTTGCACCTCAATTTTCATTTTCTCCCTTTTAGCATTTCTTTTCTCCATTTTAGTATTTTTTTTTTAGATATTAAAAACTCTCCTTTTACTAATTCTTAGTAGTGTTTCAAACAAGTGTGATTCTACCATTTATTTTTTTTATAAATTGTTCTTCTAGTTTCCTATTCTGGACAATCTCCCTCATTTAGTGACATTCTACCATCTATTGTTTTTATCAATTGTTCTTCTAGTTTCCTATTTTGGACAATCTCCCTCATTTAGTGACACTTTCAAATTGTTCTTTTATATTAGTGACACTTTAAAATTATTCTTTTATAGTGACACTTTCAAATAGTTCTTTTATATTAGTGACAATTTCAAATTGTTCTTTTATATTAGTGAGTCTATGTTGAAGACAATTATTCAATTGTGTATTGTCATTGATGTTACACATGTATTTACACTTATGTAGTGATGTTACACAAATGTCTATATTCAGACCGAGCACAGTTGGTGAATAGAAAGAGTTTTCAGTGTTGACCGAGTCACTCGAGCATTTCAGTCATGGTCAAGCATCAAAGAAAATCAGTGTTAACCGAGTTGATTATGCAGTGTCAGCCAATTAACAGTGGTTTATAATCTATAATTAATTGGTTATATGAGGCCAACTGAATTGTGATTTATTACATATTTAGAAGTATATTCAAGCCGACTTTACATGGCTTATCATATATATGAAAGGTAAAGTTTGGATTGAATGTTGAGAAAGAGTGTGTATAAGCAGAAGAATGGAATTTTGTGATATGAAGAGTGAAGGTGAAATCAGATGGGATTCTAATTGAGTAAAAAAAACTCAGATCTACAATAGAATATTTGATCAAAAAGCATCCATTTATAATCAAAACAGAGATCTGAATCAACAAAGATAGTTGCTTACACATACAAGTCAATTCATTGTTACTTTCTAACAATTGTAGCAGTGATCTCAAATCTCTTAATAGAGTAGACTTAAGTCTTTTTGTAAATCCTCTCACAAGGTAGAATTTCTATGTTGAAGTGCTCAAGAACTCTAACAAGGCCACTCCTCACAGGGTGACTTAAATCCTCTAACAGGGTCACACCTAATAGTGTGTTTTGTAACCTTTAACAGGGTTGGCTCCTAACAAATCTCACTTCAGAAGAGTGAACAATAGTAACTAGTTACATTGGTGGTTTTTCCTATATTGGGTTTCCACGTTAAATCTTGATGTCACCTATGTATATGTTATTTTTTTCATGTTTTATGTTTCTGCACTTAATCACTAAATTTTGATTGCATTGGATATCATAAAGATTTATTTAACACCCAAGTTACAGAAGAATATCTTAATTAACCGAGTAATAGTGTTATATTGTTTAAGACATCTAAGGGACAAGGGATTTGTTTTGGAGTAACTGATTCACCCCTCCCCTCTTAGTTACTTATCTCATTTCCAACAATTGGTATTAGAGCTTCAAGTGCTTTCAGAAAAGGGTTTCAAGGCCGAAGCTAAAGATCAGAGATGTCTTATAGAAGGGAGATCCCAAAGCTAAACAAAGACAACTTCTTTGCATGGAAAGAGCTGATGAAACTACATCTATCTACTATTGGAGATGTTGGTTTTCAATTTTTTGACAAAAAATATGTGGAACCAACAGAGACTATGACTGTGGAACATATGACGGAATGGAAGCTTCATAACATAATGATGATTGATATATATTCTTCACTCAGCTACTCATAATTTGATGAAGTCAAGGACTTCCTTGCAGCCTATGATATGTGGAGGAAATTACAGGACATTCATGGAGGAGATGAAAATGTAAAGCGAGCCAAAGAAGAAAGTCTCAGAGGATAATTTGACTAGATGAAAATGAAAGAAGGAGAAGACATTACAAAATACAGTGAGAGAATCAAGAAAATTGTGAGTGGCATCAGAGCAGCAAGAGGAATAATTGAAGATACAACAGTGGTCAACAAGGTATTAAGAACTTTACTTCCTATCTATGCTATTAGAGTTTCAGCTATTCAAGAGATGAGGTGCAATAAGGATATAACTCTGGATACATTAGTTGGAAGGCTTACAAATTTTGAGCTAGACAACTTTGACAATTATTCTCCTAGCTCCAGCAATCTTGAGTCAGCATTCAAAGCTAAATTAAACCTTGGTAAGAAGGATAGATACTCAAAAGGGAAGAAGATTGAAATTGACAGTGATGATGAATCTGATGATGAAGATCTAAATATCATTGAAGCATTACTTGCAAGAAGAGCTTCCAAAGGTAAATACAAAGGTAAAATACCATTTATTTGTTTCTCATGCAATGAGTTTTTTCACATTGTCTCCAAGTGTCCAAACAAAGAAGACAAAGATGAGGAAAAGTTCAAAAAGTACAAAGGAAAGAAATATTTCAAGAACTAAAAGAGCTACAAGGACAAAGGTAAGAAGTCTTGTTATATTGCTAAAGATTCTGGCAGTGATGAAGAAGAAGATGAAATGGTTTATATTTCTATAAAGGATGAGTCAGATGAAGAAGATGAAAAGACAACACTTTTCTCACATATCAGTAAAAATGACACATGGATAATTGATAGTGGTTGTTCTCATCACATGACTGGTGATAAGACAAAATTTGAACATCTTCAATGCTATGATGGTGGGAGTGTCATTTTTGGGAATGATGAACCCTACTATGTGAAAGGAAAAGGTTGCATTGCTCTGATAGAAGGAATCAAATGTGATAATGCTTATTGGGTTGAAGGACTAAGGAGAAATCTACTCAGTGTAGCACAGCTGAACAACATTGGCTTCAAGGTAGAATTCATCAATGGTAAGGCCAAGCTCCTAGATGGTAAAGGGAACCTAATTGGAACTGGTAGGCATACAAAAGGTAATCTATTCTATCTTGAGCTCACTGAAGGTTCGTGCTTCATTTCACAAGTAGAAGAAAGTTGGCTATGGAATAAAAGGTTGTGTCATGTAAATTTTGATAATATGGTAAACATAAGCAAGAAAAATAGCGTTATAGGTATTCCTATTTTGAAGAAACCCGAGTTAGCAACATGCAAACAATGTCAAATCAAAAAGATGAGCAAGACAAGTTTCAAAAGAAAGAATTACAATACTGATGAAATCTTGGAATTTGTACACACTGACCTTTGTGGACCAATTGGAACAACAAGCTATACTAGAGAGAAATATTTTATTCTATTTGTTGATGATCATTCCAGAATGATGGTTGTCATGTTTCTCAAAGAAAAATCAAAAACTTTTCAGAAATTCAAATGGTATCTTGCAAGAGTTGAAAAGGAAACAAGAAAGAAACTAAAATGTCTAAGATCTGACAGAGGAGGAAAATTCATTTCTAATGAGTTCAATGAATTTTTTAATGAAAGAGGAATCAAAATACATGTATCTACCGTTGGTACACCACAGCGAAATGGAATAGAAGAAAGATGAAAAAAATCCATTATGGTTTGTGATAGAACCCTAATGATTGAAAAGAAAGTTGTTGCCAAATACTGGAAGGAGGCCATCAGCACTACAGTGTTCACCTTGAACCGAGTTCAACTGAAGAAAGGTAGTAACTAGACACCTTTTGAATTATGGTATGGCTATAAACCTAATGTTCAATTTTCAAGGTATTTGGAAGCAAATGTTAAATCTTGAAGGAATCAAGAAAGGGAAAACTAGATGCAAAAAGTGATGAAGGAATATTCCTAGGTTAATCATGTAAAATAAAAGCATATAAATGTCTGAATCTTACTACTCATAAAGTCATAGAAAGTATGCATGTCAATATTGATGATTTTGCAGAAAGATATGAAGAGCATAGAAGTAAAGAGTCTGAAGACTACATGAACTTTGTGTATCATGAACCTGATACTATGCCTATGACTCAAGAAATGGTGATTAGATAGAAGAACTGTCAACCATTGAATATACTAACACAAACTGTACAACCTGAGTTGCAAACTATGCAACTCAAGCTGTTGGTAGAAAAGACCAAATAAAAGATAGAGGGAACTGAGTCTTAGACAGAGGAACCCGAGTCATAGATAGAGGGACCCAAGTCATAGATAGTGGAACCTGAGCATCAGACAGAAGAACAGGAAATAATGTTTGAGAATGATAGACATAGTGGATCAAGTCCATAATCAAGGCTGAAGGAACCAATACTTTCTAGATATGTTAGAAGGCATCATGCACCTGAGAAAATAATTGGAGATTAGAAAGAAGGTGTAATGACAAGGAACAAAATCAAAGATACATGTTTACTAAGTGAATTTGAACCTAGAATAGTTTAAGATGCATTGAATGATGAAAGTTTGATAGAGGTAATGAATGAAGAAATTGAGCAGATTGAGAAGAACAAAACTTGGACTCTTGTGCCTAGTCCAAAGGACAAGAATGTGATTGGAACAAAGTGGGTTTTTAGAAATAAGATGAATGAAAATGGTGAAGTTTCTAGAAACAAGGCTAGACTATTTTTTAAAGGATGTGCTCAAGAAGAGGGTATTTATTATGGATAAAAATTTTCTCCTGTTGTAAGAATTGAAGGAGTCAGAATTCTTCTGGCATATGCTACACATAAAGGATACAAAGTGTATCAAATGGATGTGAAATTTGCATTCTTGAATGGAATCTTAGAAGAAGATGTCTACATTGAACAAATTGAAGGATTCATTGATCCTAGCAGAAGGAATATGCTTTGCAAGCTGCACAAAGCATTGTATGGACTGAAACAAGCGCCCAGAGCTTGGTATGAAAGATTGCATGGTTACCTAGTAAATATTGGATTTCAGAGAACCAATGATAACAGTAGCCTGTACATCAAAGAAGGACCACAAAAAAAAAATTGTTAGCAGAGATATTTGTTAATGACATATTATTCACTGGATATGATGACTTATGCAAAGAAATCTCTGTAGCTATGAGTAAAGAATTTGAGATGTCTATGTTTGGTGAGATAAAATTCTTTGTTGGATTACAAGTTCATCAAATGAAGGATGGTATCTACATTACTCAATCAAAATATATCAAGGAGATACTCAAGAAATTTGGAATGGAAGATTCCAAACCCGTTGGAACACCCATGTGTACTCCACAAAAATTATCTAAGGATGATGATACAAAGGAGGTAGATCAAACCAACTACAGATCCATGATTGGAAAATTGCAATATGTTGTTCACACTAGACCTGATATTGCATTATCAGTTGGTATTGTTGCAAGATTTTTAGCTAATCCCAGAGACAGTCACCTAATGGAAATAAAAATAATTTTGAGATATCTGAAGGGTACTGAAGACTATGGTTTATGGTATAAGAAAGGTGGGAACTTTGATTTGAAGACATTCGCTGATGTTGATTGGGTTGGAAGTATTGATGATAGGAAAAACACTAGTGGTGGAGCTTTCTTTCTTGGAAAGAGGTTAGTATCTTGGACTAGAAAGAAATAGAATTGTATCTCTCAATCTATAGCAGAGGCAGAATATGTTGCTGCAGCAGTGAACTATTCAAACATCATATGGTTCAAGTAGTTGTTGTCATGAATGAAGGAAGAAGTGAAAGAACCAATTATTATCTACTGTGACAACACCAGTGTCATTAACATTTCAAAGAATCTAGTGATGCACACCAAAACCAAGCATATAGCAATAAAGTATCATTTCTTGAGGGAATTAGTACAAAATAAAGAAGTAAGGTTGGAATATGTGAGTACTAAAGAACAAGTTGCAGACATATTCACCAAACCTTTATTTAAGGATGCATTTTTTTATCTTAGAGGAAAGCTAGGGGTGCTTCCCCTAATTGAAGCTCACTAAAATATAGTTTAGTGATGCATCAACCCGAGCCACAATGAAGATCTATCAGTTGATGTAGGTACATCAGAGCCCATTGTAGATGAAGTAGTACACTCATGTACATTACAACTTCAAAGAGAAATAGTATTGATACTTAGTATTTGTGGAGATGGAGTCTTTGGCATCTATTGTCAAGGAGGGAGAGTTTGCTATAATACATAAGAGGGAGAGTTTGCTATAATACACAAGAAATCACTTAAGGGGGAGTTCATAACAAAAAGAGAAAGAGTTTGATATTAGAGGGATAAATCTTATCAAGAGATAGAGTTTGATGAAAGAGGGAGTTTTTGGATGAGAATAAGAATAAAGCTAAAGACATTAAAGAAAGTTTTTGGTTGCTCTGCAATTATTTTTATTATGACATGTTGTGTTTCCATCAATGCCAAAGAGGGAGATTATTGAAGAAAATTATTCAATTTTGTATTGTCATTGATGTTACACATGTATTTACACTTATGTAGTGATGTTACAAAAATCTCTATATTCAGACTGAGCACAGTTGGTGAATAGAAAGTGTTTTCAGTGTTGACCGAGTCACTCGGGCATTTCAGTCATTGTCAGGCATCAAAGAAACTCATTGTTAACTGAGTTGATTATGTTGGAAACACTGAGAGGGGTGAGGACTCACTGTCTAAGAGCTCACTACTCAAAGAGAAAGAAGGCTACAACCTCCTAAGAATAGATATGCACTATATCCAAAAGTGAACTGTTGTATGTGACACAGATGTCTGATCAGTTTCAGTTACGTGCTTATGCTCTTAACTTCTTTAAGGACTCTATGTTATACTAATATCTTCATACTTCTCAACTATACATCTTCTCTAACTATTTCTATGACACTTCAAATGTATCTTTGCATTACATATATATATCTTTATGCCTGAATAGATGTGACTATAAACAAGACCTTAGTCGGCCCAAAAACATAATACACAACGCTTCCAAACAAATTGGCTTAGGCGTGTTTAAAAAAATGTTTAATATATGATTAAAAAATTAATACAATAGGTGCTTAGCCTTTACATAACAAAAGATTACATGCTAATCAAAATCACGAAGTCGGCTTCATACTCTGTATTCTGAACTACCGGTGTACTTGTTCTTTCTGTAACTTGTCCATACCTCCATTCTATACCATGTGTGTATAGGGTAAGCATAATAACATACCATAGTGCTTAAGTCTGAATTCACATATCCTGACGTGGTCGTACGCACGTGTGTTGATGCCCTGATCGACTGCAAGTCACTGTTCTGTTCTGTCTTCTACACTTAGTCAATTTTCACTTCATAGTTTACTGTCAAAAATTCATATGAATTTGTTGCCATAATGACAACAAAAAATAAGCCATATACTCCTTGGGAGTCAACTTACCAACAATCTCCCCCTTTGTCATTAATGGAAACAAAGGAATGTGGCGAAGTTACTCAAAATTGACTAACACCCAAAAACTGTATATTCTTATACTTTATAATATACACATATTCCTTGTATATTACTCCCCCTTTGACATTAATGACAAAGGTGTCAAAATTGTAATTCTCTAGATACTTACTCCATATATACATCTGGATATACAACCTGAAGGTTCTTTATCTCTTGCTACCATAATGCCTTCATTACATCAATTGTCTGGAGATGAGCGCATAGAGCATAAGTGGGATTCTCCATTTTTATCAGGTCCATGCAGGGACCTTGATCATATGTGACAATAGTGGCATCAATTTGTTTAATGTTCTCATCCAAAACTGCTAAGGACGGTGCTAGTGCATTTCTTAGTTGGGTCTATCTGATTCTTATCTTATTAATCTCAAATTTTGCCTTTTCAATCTTGTCAAGCTGACCTTGATAGATACTATTGCAGATGTTCATGTCTTACATGGATGTCTCGACTGATTTCCTAACACTGTCAACCAAGATATCTGCCTCCTCTATCTTCTTGATATGTTCAGAGGTGAATTTCACCCTGTCCATGCAGTTGGCTATTACATTTCTGCCTTTAGCTACCAACTCTTTCAACATAGACTGACCAATCTTCAATGAATTTAAATCTAAGGAAAAATTATTTACTAGTTCATTTAACCTTTCCTTTTTGTACTCATCTTCTACAATTATAGTAGCTGAGTCTACTAAGCTTGTAAAATGTTCTTTGAAGCTTGTTAGTATACTGTCTACATCATCAACTGACTAAATTTTTGCTACTTTCTTGTCCGTAGATACTAGGTCATTCAGGATGTTTACTAATTCCAAGAAGAGAGGGTTTCTCATAACCTATTTCTCTTTGGATTTTTCCATGGCTAGGACACTAATCTTAATTAAATCCTCTTCTCCCCATGTATCCAGACTTGTTGAGTCAGGAGTTAAACTTGACAAAAATGAGGTAGATGGTTGAATGGATGGTGTGAATATGGTATTCTGACTAGTATCCATGCATTTAGTTTTAACTGGGATCTCCATGACTGGTGTCTCATTGTTTTGATTATGTTCCTCTTTGTTCAAGTGTGTTGAATCTATAGAGGGAACTTTATCTTGTTGCAAAGATGTATCATCAGTGCATGCCTTCTCTGTCTCTTACGAGTTTACAAATGCTTTTTCAACTTTATCCATATCATTGTCAGAAGCGGTCATAGATATCTTAATATCACCAATCACTATAGTATCCCCTAAATCATTTGTTGTATCAGAGGCTATTGACACCGAGGGCGCTGAAACCTATGGACTTGTCTTAGGTGCATTCTAAATTATTGGTTCTGCAACCTATTTAGGAGGAACTGGAGTTTCCTTAGCTGTAGGCGCCGTTGATGGATACATATGTCTATCCAGAAATACCCGCTCAAATTATTTATGAGTCTCTTCACCAACCAGATCATACTCCTTGTTCATGATATGGAGAATTCTTGTTTTGGTTCTTAGGTGCGACTTTACTAAATCCAACAGAATGACTTTCTCATCATGTGAGCACACTGGGAGAAGACTATGCAATGTTTCTTCTCTTATCCTCATATCCTCTTCAATTTCTTACCTTTTTTAGCATATCAAGTATGTTCCATACCTTGTCTGGTATGACAGTCTTGAGTTCCAATATAGTCCTTTTGAACTTAATCATGTGAGATATGATCATAGAATGAATCTCTGATTTGTCTATCTCTTGATATTTGTCATATATATTCTTGAGAGATTCTAGTCTTCCTTCATTGAAAATTTTGTTCCTTAAGATAGTAAGACTAGGTCTGAAGCCTACCTCAGGAGGAGCTTGTATGCTCTTTACCTTGCTCCTTGTAGTTCTTGAGGATGGATGACTAGTGGGTGCTTGCTTCCTTCCTCTAGACTTCTTGCTAGGTACTGATGGTGGAGATGCTTCCAGATCAATGGTGGTTGATGGTGGAGATGCTTCCAGATCAATGGTGGTTGATGGTGCAGATGTATCTTCATTTGATTTCTTCTTCTTCTTCTTGGGTATATCATCAGTCTTTTTTGTTCTTACTTATGTGGGAGTCTTCTCAAGTTCTTTGGCTATCTTAGCTTCTCTAGCTCTGTCAAGATCTTCTTGTGTAACACCATGAAATTTTAGGATATTTGAGGTAATCCTAGATGCCTTCCTTTTGTT
>MU227784.1:2280349-2316626 GCA_018584345.1 Thuja plicata | reverse complement strand
GTAATTTTAAATCTTCTTGTCTCACCATTGTTCTTTGTTTATTCCTAAGTAATTTTAAATAAATTAAATTGTGAAATTGTCTCACCATTGTTTTGTTCTTTGTTTATTCCTAAAGTAATTTTAAAGTAATTTTAAATAAGTTAAATTGTGAAATGAACACTTTTTTTCATTGAACTAATTTTTGATTCCTTATAATTACTATCAGTATTAAAACATAATTTTGAAACATAATAAAAAGAAAGAAAGCATTGAGTTCTATAAACTCATATAGAATTAGAACATTGATAATTACAAGTGGTGAGCATTAGATGAAATTATAACATTGAAAAATATATATGTGATGAATTAAAAAAAACTCTATCAAATTAGAACATCGATAATTACAAGTGGTGAGCACTAATGAAATTATAACATTGAAAGATGTATAATGAAATTATAACATTGAAAGATGTATATGGGATGAATACAAAAAAAAACTCTGGCAAATGCTAATGTGAAATTACAGAATGAAGGATTAAAAAACACATATGAGGGTTTCCACAAACTATATACAACTCTCTACCATTTATTCAATTTTAAAACATCTGCTCTTGGGGCCCCATCAAAGTTTATCTACTTGTTCATACGATCAGGAGCTCCACCTCTATAAATTGGATGGGTTTTATTTCCTCTCCTAGGAAATTTGATCACATCTGGACGGCCAGGGCCACAGGGTTCAGGAGCACCAGAAGGCATGTAACAATCACGGCCTGATGTAAACCTCTCTTTTCTATAGTGTCCTCCTACCTCTGCAACTCCAAGTATATGGTCATCCATTGCCTCCACCACCTTATCCTTTGTCACCTGCAATGTTAATTTCATTTCATTTCTATTAGATTGACTATTATTAGATTGAGGATTACATTACAATACTAGATCCTCATTAAATCAGTAGCAGATACACTCTTGACATTAAGAATCAACCAATCTAACCCAAGACAGTCATCCAATCAGCAAGCCCATATACTAGACCCTCATTAAACCATTAGTAGATACACTCTTGACATTAAGATTCAACCAATTTGACCCAAGACGGTCATCCAATCAACAAGCCCATTTGGCCCAAGACAGTTACCCAATCAACAAGCCCATTTGGCACAAGATGATTGAGGTTGTTCCTCTTAAAGCATTGTGGTGCATACATTTTCATGGATACTTGCACCCTCAGGGGGTGGGAGTTGTGTAATACTAAACAAGAATCAACCAATTTGGCCTTAGACAGTCATCCAATCAGCAAGCTGGCTATAGACAGTCATCCAATCAGCAAGCCCATTTGGCCAAAGACAGTCACCCAATCAACAAGCGCATTTGGTCCAAGATGATTTAGGTTGCTCCTCTAAAAATATTGTGGTGCATACATTTTAATAGTTACTTGCACCCTTAGTGAGTGAGAGTTGTGTAATACTAAACAAAGAATCAACCAATTTGGCCTTAAGACGGTCATCTAATCAGCAAGCCCATTTGGCCCAAGACAGTGGATTGTAGTGCATACATTTTAATGGATACGTGTACCCTTGGGGGGCGGGAGTTGTGTAAAACTAAACAAGAATCAGCCAATTTGGCCTTAGACAGTCATTTAGTCAGGAAGCCCATTTGGCCCAAGATAATTTAGGCTGTTCCTCTAAAGCATTGTGGTGCACACATTTTAATGGATACTTCCACCCTTAGGGAGTGGGAGTTGTGTAACACTAAACAAGAATCAACCAATTTGACCTAAGACAGTCATCCAATCAACAAGCCCATTTGGGCCAACACATACACCCATTCAAAAATCCCATTTGGCGCAAGATGATTTAGGTTGTTTCTCTAAAAGCATTGTGTAACCTGATACAAAAAGGTAGCCAACAGTGTACTTCAAACCAAAACATAATTGTAAAGGCTCCAATCAACAAGCCATTTTGGCCCAAGATGATTTAGGTTGTTCCTATAAAACCATTATGGTGCATACATTTTAATGGATACTTCCACCCTTAGGGAGTGGGAGTTGAGTAATACTAAACAAGCTGATACTAAAAGGTAGCTAGCTGCGTACTTCAAACCAAAACATAAGTGTAAGTCTAGCAATCAACAATCCAATTTGATCCAAGATGATTTTATGCCATTCCTATAAAACCATTATGCTCCATATCGATACTTCCACCCGTAGGAGGTGGGTGTTGTGTAAAATGATACTAAAGAAGCTGCTAGTAAAAGCTAGCTAGGAGTGTAATTTAAACCAAAAAAATAAATGAAGGGCTCCAGGCTTTGAATACCAATACCAACCTTATTGCCAACATTTAAAGTGTCATCCAGTGCATACAGGCTTATCACATACCGCTGATCTCCAGCAGGTGCATTAGGTCCTCTGTAACCTGGAACTTTCCAATCATTGACACCTTCTTTTATACTTGCATACTCACTGTCTTGCCCATAATGTTTGGGAGAGAAGTCTTCTGGGAGATCTGAAAAACCCAAATTTTAGCAGATAGCAAGTCATCAAACACACTCTTTTTTAAGCGCCATCAATTGGAGGAAACTAAACAAATATTATGACCTACCTGACTATGTAAAATACTAGATCATGACAGACAAACAAAAATTTAATCTAGGATATTCAATCAAAGTTGATAATATGATACACATTAAGTACATGAAATACAAGATAATGACAATCAAACAAAAGCTCAATCAATGATTTTCAATAAAAGTTGATAATATGATACACATTTCCAGTCTTAATTCATAAAATCTTGAATTAAGAAATCATTTTGAAAGTGGATTTACTCAGCACTAAACATGTAATAGCTTGTTGAACTATATGCCCATAGGCATAAACACAATCACACAAATATGTTGGTAATAAACTAGAAACCTTCCATATTCACAATTACCCAAATGAGTAGACACACATTTGACTGTTCAAGTCACACTAGTTCAATACTAAGTCATAAAAAGGAAACTTGAGCCTTACTCTTAAGTGTAGGGGGTATGTTAATCAGAACCCTGCAATCGCCAAGCCCAATAGTTAGCTGTAAACAGAGCTAAAATGACAAAATTAAGAAGAAGCCCTGAAGACCAAATTTCAGACAAAGCATGAAGTATAGGAACATACCAGTGAGTCCATGGAACAATGGGATCATTTGGGTCAGGTGCATCAGGGTCCTGCATGATAAGAGCTAAACTGACTGTGCCTTCTGGAACTCCATACCACTCAAGTGGTGGTGAAATATCCTTCTTTGGTCCCTGAGCATCTCCAGTATACTTTCTGGGTATTCTTCCATCCTCTCTCAGAGGAGGACATACCAACCTGAACACTTGTTCCTGTGCCATATTGAATTGCTCACTAACCTAACCTTCCTTGGATCAATTAATGTTGCTCACAGCTAGCTTGCCTACACACACCGACAAAGATTAAATTTACCAATCAACTGAACCTACAGAAAAATTATATCAAAATAATTGACCCTAAAGTAGCCAATCCAATCAATTGAACACCATCAGTGTATGCCAGAACCCTAACTATATCAATCAAGCTAGCAATCATCCTTTCGTCTACTGATACCCATTAAAATTCTGCCAACCCAACGATCTTACAGCTTGTATAACACAAAAGTATGTCTAAACAGTTTATATACTCCATGAATCTAAACTCTGTAATCTCCTGTTTTTCTATAGAAACCCCATTAAAATGCTATGGGATTGTTGTCTCTTAAGCTCACAATGAAACAAAATTTCAAAGATAAATCAGTATAGGCTGCGGGAATTTTAACTGAAATTTAAACTTTAGTACCTGTGTCACTCAAAAGTAGATATCTGTTGAGTCTTGCATTTATCAGACATCGAGCAAAACCCTGAAATGTCTGGTAGTCTGAATATAAAGGGGTAAAAATGGAAGGAATAGGTGATAGACATATGGTCATCACCTTTGCATGAAGAATCGAAATAAGGGACAGGTGTCCTATCTTGTGACAAATGTAGCAGGTGTAAAGAAAAGCATTAGACATGTCAAAATGAAGTTGGGCCGAAGATATGATGCTTCTGGTAATGTCTATCGCACTTGTCCATAAGCAACACCTTCCATTGTTGTCTTTATTTTCTCAACTTCCTGTCTCTTAGATTGCAACTCTCTTAATCAGCATTGACTCCCTTTTTTAATGATAAAATCTTCTTCTTATCTTTCAATTCCTTTTCTAATTTTAGTCTTAAGTAGTTTTGCTTAAGTTTAAACACTTCCAATTGTTGTTGTTGCATCAAAGCATTTTTCCTCACTTTTACCTGATGTTTTTTATGACCTCTCAAATTTTTTTTCAATATTATTTATTTATTTATATAATTTTATTTTAAATTAATGGCTAATTTAACATCAGCATGTTATGTTTTGCTTGGATAGAGTTCTCAATGTCCCAAATATTTTTCAAAATTTTGCAACAGCCTTTTACTTAGCTTTGAGCTTTGAGAGTGTGTGCCTTTTTCTTATCATCTATCTTCAATTGTATTTGTGTCATGGAATTCTTAAATTCGCTAATCCTTGACTTCATTTGTTCAACTCCACTTATAACATCACCTCTCACTTTCTCCATATGCAATACAAAACTTCTTGAGTCTATCCAGTTCTGCATTGTCATTTGCTTCAGCTTCTCAAAGACTAGGAAGAATTTATTTTAGCCAATGCATTATCTATCTCTAGGAAGAATTTATTTTAGCCAATGCATTATCTATCTCATTTATTTTGGTCTGCTTCTTTTCAAGTGTCTTTAGAGCAGATTCTTTCTTCATTCTATTGTATGATTTCTGAAATGGAAAATTTGTGTACATGTAAGGCAGACATTGATCTGGTGCTTAATTCTCCTACCCACAACAATCTTGGCAAGGTCAAAGCCACTTTAGTTCCTTTAGAGGTGTCAGGCTCTGAGGTTCACGTTGGAACTATTGTTCTGAAAAATACCCCTTGTGTTTGTCATTTTTAGTGCTAAGGTGAGTGCTAGTTTAATTTGGGGTGTTGGACTTTGATGGAGGTTCTGGATTTAATGTTGGGGTCTGACATTTCGACTTGAACTGAGAATTAGGAGGCTGAAGCAAGGACAGGGACCCTGCAGGTGCAAGATGAAGTGTCGAGGTGTGACATCTAAATTGGAATTGGAGTTTTAATTAGAAGCTAACTTCTCTTGCTGCAAGAAGCTCATCGGACTCCAATAGATTCTTTTGAACTCACCCAAAGGCCAATGATCTTAGAAAAATTACTTTCAAGACTTAGGCAAAGGTGAATTTTGAATAGGGGTTGGATTTTAGGCAACAAGTGACAATTTGGAATATAAATTCGCAACATTATTATAAAAAGGTTATTAAAAAAGGTTACTAAGTGTGAGAGTAGAAATAGAAGGGGAGGATGAGGATCTTGGTCATTTGGTTTTCCTAATATATTACCCATGTTTTCATGTGACTGCTTAAGTGCAATTTGTGCTTAAAATTAAGCAGCTACAATGCCCGCATGCCATTTTTAAATCAGAGGAAATGGATAATTTGGAATCTATCCCTACTTTAGTGGAGCAACCACCGCTTAAAAATTAAAAACAAGCATTGAAAAAAAGGGAGGCTGAAATAAGCGGCTGCTTATTGACAAAATTGACACATGGCTTCACAAATCATTTTCCCTCTATTATATATCTCATATTTTTTTCTCAAAAAACTTATCTACAAAATTTATTATTAAGATTTTATTTAAACATTCTATTTTTTGTCTCCTAAAAAAATAAGCAACAAAATTCATTTACCATGGGGCCACCAGCTCCACAAATTGCTGCTAAAAATGTTGAGCAATAGTTGCTAGCTAAAATAAGCTTAGCAGTCGCATGGGGACCTACCCTTAGTAGGCTCTAAAGTGTCTATTAGGTGTCTCATCGATTATTACCCTTTTGTCATTGTCATATTTATCTTCATTAGCAACTCGAACAAAAGAAAGAGCAAGAGTTGAAGAGAACTTGTCAAAGTATAGTTAGCTAATAGTGCCACCACCAAAAAGTGAGGGAGAAGAAAATCAGTGGTGAAAGGATTGTAACCATCCTTGTTGAGCACAATCTCTTCTCTTGGGAAGTCGAGAGGCTTGAGAATGAGCATCCTAGTTGCCACGAGTAGAGTTTATGGCATATGATGCCTGAACAACAAGGATGCCAATCTCTATGGAAGCTAGGAGCCAAAGAAACCTTGACAAAAGGACATAGGGAATTACCCCCAATTTTGTGGGAAAATAGGATCCTAGGCTTGTACATGAAAATTAAGATCTCAAATTCCTTCACATTTCATTAAAACATGAATAGGTTTAGCTACCACTTTAATAGGAAAGTTGAACACTTAGATTTTGTTCATTTCTTGCAATAGAATTGAGATTATGAAATGTGTGTGATATCTAGGGTTAGTGATAGTAAAATGATATATTTCATCAATTTAACAGTATATTATAGAAAGAATAATAGACACAATGAATCAAATCTAGAATAGAGATACAGAGAGGAACCTGGTTCTAGAAATTGGAGTAGAAAGTGTCAGACAAGGTTGTCGGGCACCCTAGTCCAAAGGTGTTTGAAACTACCAAAGAGGAGTAGGAATGTAGTCAAGGGGCTCCAAGTGTTGTCTCCCAAAAATCTAGCCCAAAAATACAAGATAGGGGTGTTAGGTGCCCTAGTCCAAGCATTTTTGTCCATTCAAGATTGGTCGCAACCTATAACAGTGTACTCTATGCTCTTGTACCACTTTCACTGTCAAATCTAAGCTTCTGTTCACAAAATAGGGAAATAATGATGTTACTTTATAGTAGTTTTTCTAAGTCAAATCCGATGTTATTGTTCTCACCTTCACAACACCTATGATGATTTAAAAGAGTGCATGTCCTATAGATGACATAGGCTAAATAGTAATGCAAATGATAAATTAACAAATATTACAATAAGTAGAGAATTGTTGGCATAGAATCTCACACATGGTTTGATGTTGATGGAATGAAATCCTACAACTTGTTATTATGTGCTTTCATCTTGGAGAAACATAATGTGGTTGATCATGATTGTTGTAACAAAGTTGTATGCTTGAATTCTTTGCTCCTTGAATGGAAATTTATAATTGAATCATTTGATTGTATGTTCGTGTGAATGCATTGAGAAGACTTAGATTTTGAGAGAGAGAGAGAGAGAGAGAGAGAGAGAGAGAGAGAGAGAGAGAGAGAGAGAGAGAGAGAGGNTGAGAGAGAGAGAGAGAGAGAGAGAGAGAGAGAGAGAGAGAGAGAGAGAGAGAGAGAGAGAGTTGTATTTATTTGTAACTTAAACCTTTTTCAATTTAATTTTTGGGGAAGACTAACACTAGAGGGAAAAAGATCACTATCTGTGAAGTTAACATTCATTCTTTGGAATTTGAACTCACATTGCTTGGACAAGGGCATCCAATTCCCTAGTCACGAAAAGGTCATTGTTGGTGTAATTAAATATTCTTAATTACACTTTACTTAAGCTTACTTAGGATAATGCATTGCATAGTAGTTTGTGGATGAGACACTTTAGCATTTGAATCTTATTTTTGCACATGGTGTAGGAGAAACTCCACTTTAGGTCGTGATAGTTGCTATCACATTTCCACTTTATGTTTTGTCTCCCCTGTTAGGATTGAGGAACACTAAGAGGGGGGGAGGAGAGAGGGTGAATCAATGTTCTATCACTTTTAACCTTATTAACTTAATTTCATAACCATAAACCAAATATAAATGAAAGTAAACAACTAAAACATAAGCAAAACATCCACAACATTATGACACCATGATTTTTATTGTGGAAACCCGATTAAGGGAAAAACCACAGTAGGGGTGGAACCCACAAGTAATTACTTCTATATAAATAAGTGACCTTGTTAAAGGTTTTAACATGAGGTGAATGCACATGCATTCAGGCTTACAACCTAGAGTTCACTACTCAGATACAAAATAGGGATACAATCCTTAGAGGCTCACTACCATACAAAATGATTTCATCTACAAAAGGGAACTAAGAAATAACATCAACTGTGCTTGTACAACTCCATGTAGGAACAATATAAATCTTCTTATTTGATAGTCAAACCTCTGATCACTGATCCATCGCACATATACAACATATCATTATTATATCTAATCATCGCATATGTAAAACATCTAAAAAACTCGAGCTTGTATGTCCAACAAAGATAATAAATCTAATTGTTGGCCTCAATAACAATAGGAGTAGCTTGTGAAGTGTCAGATAGATCTGGCCTCAAAATGTGTTCCTAAACTTAAATGCAAGCATATATGTCATCACACATGTTGACTCTATCATCTCCAACTATCAAACCAATCATATCATTGATCTGATAGGATCATTGATTGATCCAATAACCAATTGTCTATGTTCATCACTGTACTTTGTAGACCCGATACTCAAAAATCTCTAACTCAGTCGAATGATAACATCAACTACTATGAAAATAAACCAAGGTATTTAATACCTCTCAAAAGCTCCTCCTAGGTCTACACCTCAAAACTTGGTCATACATGCATGTACCAATCAATATGTCAAACTTTGTATATTGTACCAGTTATCCCAATACTTAGTCTAATCTATAGTCTATCCTTCGGTATCATCATAGTACAAAAATCATCTCCAGAATCATGTATGGTTTCTATCAATGACAACATACAATCTAACAAGAGTAGTGTCTCTTGCCAAAAATTTCCCCCTTTGGCATTGATGGAAACACTTCGTGAAAATTGACTAAGTGTCCAAACAAAATCCCAAACTACCAAAATTAAAAAGAATCCTTCCTAATCCAAAATTTTGTGCTCCCCCTAAGTTGAATCTCACATTTTTATCTCTTCCCATTTGACATCAAGAGAAAAGGTCTAAAACAAAACCAAAATTTCCTACCAAAATCCTGTAGGTCTCCGCTATATACAAGTATACAATATATACTCACAAAAGTTTAAACACATCAAAAAAATTGTTTTTTTATAGATTCTAAATCAATGTCCCATCTCTTCCTCATGCTCTCCACTATCTTATTCTTCTCACAAATGGGGTATGCAAGCTTCTCTACAGCTATAAGATCTGATACATCAAGATGTGAATAAGATTCCTCTGCCTCCTTTAAACCATTGAGAAAAATGTTTAACTTTGGTGTGATACGGCTCTGTAGCTCTTCGATTCTTCCCTTCACTCCATCCCTCTCCCTAATAAGAGTTATGATTTTATCATTTAAGGATGTAATTTGGACTGCATAACTAGAGGCTGAAGTTGATAAGTGATCATATGATTTAGATAGTTTTCTAAATACGTCTTCACTTTTTATTATTATATTTTCAATATCATCAACATACATTGGATAATCAATGCATGCTCTAAAGATGTTTCCACCTTCACCTAGAGCATCCTTCAATTGCTTGATACCTATATCCAAAGATGTTATATCTTGTACAATAGAGGAAGTCAATTCATCATATCTTTTCTTATCAAAATCCTTCCTCACGCTTACTAAAGTTGAATCCTCCAAGGAATGAAAGTATGAATCTAGTGCAATCAGTCAACCTTCCAACAAACCTGATAGAGAATAATTCTAATTTTTTGTATAGGTTGACATGATCTTGCACAAAAATTGAGATGCAAGAGTAAACAACTTTCTATCTTTCCTTTGTGACCTCAAGATCTGATTCTTTGCTTTTATGTGGGCTACAGTAGAAATATTCATCAATTATTCAGGGATAAGGGCATCCAACTGAATTGTACCTTGAATTATTTGAATGTCCTCTAAATCAATGATATCATCTTCATCTTTTTCCTTTGTGGTGTGGTGTAGGAGCCCCTAGGTTAGAAGCATCTTAAGTTGTAAGGTGTTTTGTTCCACCATTCTTATAAATGACCGAGGTCAATCGATGAACAAACACCATAATTTCTTAGTAGTTATTTTCTAGTTTAAGTGTGTGTTGAGGTAGTTTATAAACCTCTGAACAACAAGGCTCTAGCAACCAAAATTGATGAAGTGGAACGAAGTTATACTGGTGCTCGGGAATCTTGCTCGGTTTACACTAGGTTTCTCGGGTATGTTGTGCAGAATGCTCGAGAATGTCGCTTAGTAATATCTCTCAGGTTACACTTGGTGCTCAGGGTTGTTGCTCAGTGATGTTGCTCGGGGTTGCTTACAAATTTTAGGTTGTTTACTGGCGCTCGAGTATTGAAGGGAAGGTTTATTTTGATGCTTGGGACTAGTGCTCAGTAATGGTGGTCTGTTTCTCGGTTATGTCGATTAACGGCCTAGGAAATGCGAGATGTGACATTTGTGACCATCTCGGTCAACCGCAACAGCTCTAAATATGTCATTTTTGTCTTTGATGGAAATTGACACTTGTTCTAGTGATGGGAGGGTCATTTATGGCTCGACCATGCCATCTGTGCAAGGTGGTTGAAGTTCTTGGAGAACACGAGATATTTTCTGAGAGATAGATATATAGTTGAAATCTTTTGTAAGAGAGTAGGAGAGTAGATAGGAAAAGAGGAATGCATTGTATTTTGTAATATATTAGAGTTTGTGAATACACAAAGAATTTGGAGAATTATCTTGAGCATTTTTGTGATGGTTCCCATGTGCAAGGTGTATTTTACGTTATTTAAGTTGAACCAGTTGGCTTAGCTTGGAGGGTGGATCTATCCTGTTAGATTCCACAGCATGAAATAATAGCTTTACAGTGAGAAACAGGTCTAGAGCACTTGAGGTGAAGATATTAGTGACTTCCTCAAGTTAGGTTTTGATAATACCCTATAAGGGCCATTCAAAGACCTTGAAGCTGAGTCAAGCTGACTCTCAGTAATAGCTAGACTTGGGAATCTAAAACTATGGCTCACTTTTGATATGAGGGTCTTGGTATATACTTACCCCAAATCTCTCCCCACATTTGATGTGGGATAATTCCCACCAAGGAAACAAAATACTGTATAGATTGGAAACTAATAGAGCAACACCAATTCCATTGTCAATGGTGCATACCGAATAACCCAGTCAACAATATAGAGCAACAATGAGTCAAGATAGATCAACAATATCCCATTGTCGTAATGGCTTACCAAAAACATGGAGTGTTTGTGCCTATAAAAAAAAAGCACATGACCTCTACATGTGGGACTAAAGATTCCCTAGGCAGCTCGAATCGCTAATGGGAACTCGACATAGGTGTCACATAGCATTCATTGCAAGCACCATGTGGCACAATCAAACAAAGACATGTAGCGATACTACTCATTGTATCAGCAAAAACTCAGTTTCCCAACCATGCCACATCAGTGAAAAGATAAGATTGGCATTTCACCCCTACCAAGTTAGTGCTACCTTAGTGGCATGACATACCAGTAAGTTTAAGACATGTTTCATAGTGTTAGTATAAATATGATGTTGATTTAATCGTCAAATGGGCATAGATATATTTTTATTAACAGTCATCTAGCTGTCAAAGTTAGCCCCATTATTTTGTTGTGAGGGTTGTTTGACTGTCAAATTTAACCAATGAAGTGCTAACATCATCCAATTTGAAATTTTTAGGCCCCTCACCATTTGAATTTTTAGATTTGAAGTATGATTTTGGAGGCCCATAACTTGGTCATACAAACTCTTTTTTTAGTGTAATTTTGTTTGGGGGTAAAATTTCATAAAATTTCTAGTGGCGGTGTTATATTCTAGTTTTGGTGGACATATTTTTCAAAAATCTCATTTTTCAGTGACTATACCTATCCAATCCTTGATTCTGCAACTTTAGACGCTCCATTTAGGCTCATGTGGACACATTTTTAGGTGTCATTTTTTTTAAAAGTGCATAATTGTTTTTATCTAATTTTCAGAATTTCTATCAATTTATAGTCATCATGGGAAGAACTATTACTTTTAGACTAGGTATTATTTGGCCATTTATGATCATTGTAATTCTAGGATTTTAGTTTGATCCTTAGCAATATTATTTTGAGTATGATTTAGCCTCAAAAATATAGTTGTAAACATCAAAATCAGAAGTCCACTTAGTTCTTGTTTGGCAAGTGACAATTGTACAGGCACTATATATAAAGTGTTAAAATCATCTTTTTTTTGGCAAGGGGAGGGTTCTTTGATTGAGTAAATTATGGTAGGTGTCTTGTGTGATTGTGTCTCTTTGTATCTTGCACTCTTTTCATTTTGCATCATGGGTTCTCCTAAATTTCCACTTTTTACTCCACATATTAACTATGCATCATGGAAAATTAAAGCATGGGGTAAGATGATGGAAAAAGGTTTAATTCAATATGTTGATGGAGCCATAGTTTCACTAGTTGATCCTAATTCTCAATTATAATGGTTTGTTAAAAATTCTATGGCTCGTGATATTTTGAGAAATAATGTATTAGATGACCTTACCTTCCATATTGACCAATGTAAAATAGTCAAGGAGGCATGGGATGAATTTTCTTATTTGTATGGTCAAGTTGATGAGGCTAGGGGCTTCAAGATAAACAATGATCTCATGAATTTGGATCCTAAGAATTTTGACACAATCCAGTATTACATCACAAAGGCACATGAGCTAAGAGAACAGATTAAGGATTGTAGAATTGATAAAAAGGATTGGACAAACTTCCACTAGAATATGCATCATTTTTTTCTAGCTTCAATACCCATAAATTGAATATGGGTGCTTAAGACACCATGCCTTCATAGAGATTTTGATGGTAGAGAATTCAAATTTGATAAGCATGGGGATTCTAAAGTCTTCAAAGTCTAAGGTTTTTGTAGAAAATCAAGTGAATCAAGGGAATCGAGGAAATAGTTCATACAATAAGAAGAAATATTGAAAGCCAAAAAAAAAACAAGAGAAAGCACAATCAACCTCCTCACAACAAGGCAATTCTTCATATTCCAACAAGAAGGTAAATAATACTAAGAAGGATAGAGAATTTTGTGCATTTTGTGAGAAAATGGTCATGATGAGAATCATTGCCACTTTAATAAAATTGACGAGTTAAAGAAATTACTAAAGATGAATAATATTGATTTTCCAAATGCCTACAAAGAGAAGGACTCATCATCTTCCACTTCGAAAGGAAATGGGAAAGAATTTGTGGAAACTACAAGTTCTTCACAAGAATGGATACTTGACTCGGGTTCCACTCATCATATCGGTTCTTCAAAGGAGAAATTTTCTTCATTGGAGCCATCTAAGGTACAAGTAACATCTTTCTAGGAGATAATATTCAAGGTGAAGTTAAAGGGAAAGTTTCAATTGAGATGGATAATGGAACATTCAAATATGTTCTCTATGTTCCTAACTTGAGTAACAATGTCCTTTAAATTTACCAAATGACTCACTGTGGAGGTGGAAATAAAGTTGAGTTCCTTTCTATTTCATTTATGGTGAAAAATATTAAGGATGATGCTTTGATTGCAGTGGGAAATAAAATCGTAACACAAGGCTTTATTCATTCTCCCACTTTGTGCCTAACTCTCCTTCTACTATATTTTTGACACATTCAAATTCACAAAGTAAGTTATTGCATGAGCAGTTTTGACATCTTAATTATCATTATATTCAACAACTTAGCACCAAGAACATGGTCAAAAGTATACCTACAATCAATTTTTCTCAGGGTGTATGTTCACTTTGTTCAAAGATAAAATATCCAAAAGAGAAGCTTGAAAAAGGGAAGTCTTGGAGAGCATCAATCGTTCTTGAGCTGGTTCACAGTGATATAGCAGGCCCTTTCTAGTGCCATTATTCCAAAAGGCTCACTATGTCCTCACCTTCATTGGTGACCATTCTCATTTTATGTGGGTCTAAGTTTTTGGTCACAAGAGTGATGTTTTGATAATTTTCTCACCTTAAAGGCTCATGTTGAGAGTAAATTAGGGATGACCATTAAGGTTATACGAATAGATAATGGAAGCGAATATGTGAACTCAAGACTTATGGACTTTTTTACACTTGAGGGGACTGATCTTTAGCATTTAGTTGCATCCACTCCATAGAAAAATGGTGTTGCAAAAATAAAGAATAACTCTTAAGGAAATGGCTAGCTGCATGATGTTAGAGTAATAGTCTATCGGGTTATTAATTAAATCATTATGATCTAATTAGTAACTCACCTATTCACTCTAGTTTGCTTCAGCTAACCTTAGGTTTTCCCTTTTTAGGGTTTCGTGATTCCTTTATAAGGATTCACCTCTTAGTTTATTATTACAGAGTTTTTTACATCACATTGTAATTCATAGAAACATATCATTAATATATTGTTTTTCTGAGCACATGATGTCTCTGGCTTTTTGGCCTCCATAGCTGTATTTTTCTCTTCTGTCTTTTCTTCCTTCTTGTAGCAGTCTTGCATGCAGGTTTTCTTGGGAAGATTTGTCTTTATCAAATCTAACATGGTATCAGAGCTCTCCTGCAGCCGGCTGTTCATTCTCTGTTGAAGCATAGAGGGTTTCAGAAGTTTTTTCGGTGTTTCTTATTGTATCTGGGGGTCTTTGTTTTTTGAGAAACTTTGGACCAAAACCAACCTCACAGTTGCATCCAGAAGGCCCAAAAACCCCAGAATCTATATAAGACTCATCCATTTTGGACACCGGGGCATCTAGCGAATTTTTTTCGGCCTTCAAGGGCCGTACGACACGTTTTTCAATGAAATTTTAAAAAAATCATTTTATTTTTATTTTTTTAAGCATTTTATAATGCGCGTAGTGCATTTTTCTATTGGGCCGCCGCAGCACCACCGCGACTCAGCCCGCGCACCGCTGCCACCGCTGGCCCTCCTCCTCACGGCCATCGCTGGCCCTCCTCCTCACGGCCACCGCCGCCCGTCACTTCGCTGCCCTCCGCAGCTCAGCCACCCGCCGCCAGGCTGCCTCCCCGCTCTGCGGCCCCCGCCGCCAACCTTCTACGTGACCCCGCGGCCCCCCGCCGGCTTCTCCGCCGCCCCTTGCGGCCCCTTGCGCCACCCCGCCGCCGACGGTCACCGCTCCGCCCGATGGCACGCGGTTGGTAGCCCCCGCGGGCTTAATTTCTAAGCAGGCAGTCATATGGAGGGACCGGGGGCTTCGGCCTAGCTCCTGCGTGCGCCATGCGCCCAGGGGCCAAATTTTTTTAGCCCCAGGGGCTTAGTTTTTGCCTTTTGGGGCCCTTTTGACCTACCTGGACATTTTTCGCTCTATCTTGAGTATCCAGGGGTCTTTTTCTGACTTCAATACACCGTCAGAAAGCTCTTTCCGAGCACTTTCCGATGATGGAGGTTAGGGTTTTGGGTTCTACCATTTCAATAGCATTTTTTACTGTTGAAGTCTGATGTCTTCTTTTGCCTTCCCGGAGTCATATCTGGCTCATCCGGACTCCATTTTTGGCAAACGAGATATCATCGGAAAGCTAGTTCAGTGTACTATTCAGTTGCAGGGTTCTTTTTTTCCAGATTTTGCTTCAAGTTTTCTCTCCTCCGAGTTTGGAAGTTTATGCACTCTGGTGGATTGCTTGGTTCTACAGGTCCTGGGATCTCTTCTTCTGATTTCATGGTTCACTCTTCTTTCTAACTTCTGAGCTTGTATGCTCCTTCTGATGCATTTTTGTTCTGTAAACACACTGAGATAAAGTGCCTCCTTCTGCATTTCTGGGATTTCGAGCACCTTGTATGGTTGTTGTACTTGCACTTTGTTATAAAGTGCCATGGGGGGTTATGATGCTTTTGCCGCTTTAGGCGCATCCACCTTTGTCAAGTGAGCGTACCTTCCATGACATTAGCCCATACTGTGTGTTGATGACACCGCCCTTTATCCTATGTTTGTACTTCTGTTACACTGTTGGTGTTCCTAGTTCTTCTTTTGCAGATGTTTCTGGCATTGCATCTCAGTGTTCCTGTCACCTCTCCCAGTTCAGCATTATGGGGGGGTTCACCTGTTGGTTCTATTGCTTCCTGGTTCGATTGATCAGCTCTTCAGACATTTGTCTTCTCTACCTGGTCATGCACTTCAGTGGGGGTTCCAGCAGTCTCTTCTGACAGAGTTTTCAGTTCCATACTTCGGAGATGCTTCTTGCTCATTCTTGTTCCTTTCTCTGGGACACCTTTTCCTATATTGGAGGCTCAGTTTCCTTCATCTAGTTTTCTTTCTTGTTTTGGGTACCTGATCAGGCCTTGTTGCCGGGACCCTTCTTTCCTACTTTCTGCAGTAGTTTCCTAGGTTTTGCTTCTCCCTAAGCTTATCTTAAGGGGGGGTGTTAGAGTAATAGTCTATCGAGTTATTAATTAAATCATTATGATCTAATTAGTAACTCACCTATTCACTCTAGTTTGCTTCAGCTAACCTTAGGTTTTCCCTTTTTAGGGTTTCATGATTCCTTTATAAGGATTCACCTCTTAGTTTATTATTACAGAGTTTTTTACATCACATTGTAATTCATAGAAACATATTATTAATATATTGTTTTCTTGAGCACATGATGTCTCTGGCTTTTTGGCCTCCATAGCTGTATTCTTCTCTTCTGTCTTTGCTTCCTTCTTGTAGCAGTCTTGCATGCAGATTTTCTTGGGAGGATTTGTCTTCATCAAATCTAACACATGATTCATATTAGGTATCTTGATCCATCTCTTTGGGAAGAAGCTATAATTTTTGTCAATAACATCCAAAATTGAGTTCCTCATAAAGCCTTGGATGGAATCACTCACTTTGAGGCTTGGTGCGGTAGAAAGATGGTTGTAAAATACTTCAGAGTATTTGGTTCTCCATCTTGGGCGTGCATACCTCCATATAATCACAAGGCATTAGAACCTCAGGGTAAACCTTGCATATTTGTTGGATATCTTGAAGGTATGAAGGCATATAGACTGATGCATCTTGAGACTCATAAGATATTCATTGAGAGAAGTGTTCACTTTAAGGAAAGTTCTATATTTTTGTCTGCTTTTCTTCCCTCAGACATTGTGGATAGTGATGTTAGTGATTTAGATGCTAACTCTACCTCAACCCCAACTCACAAGATTACACCTTTGTTAGGTCCAGTATCCATGGAGGAAACTTCTTAAAATTATTCTACTAGACCTTGTTGGGCTTGATAGACTCTTGATTTAGCAAGTTCATTTGTGGGGGATCCTTTATATAGTCAAAGGAAAAGTTCACATCATCAGTAGTTTCCACATGCATACATCTCAATAGTGATAGATCTATACAATTCAGTACAGTTGGGTACACCTTGTCTTCTAGATACAACTTCAAGGGATGCCTACTTGACAAACATTTCTAGTTTGTTTATGAAATCCTACATTGTAGATATGGGATACATCATTGATGGCATACATCCTCTATTTGATGAGGATGGTCCTTCTTCAATTTTTGTGAGGGGACACTCTAACCTTCTTGTCCCTTCTCTACATGTTTATTCTTTTGAGGTTGAAATGAATGTAGATCCTTATGTACCACAGTTGTAGGAGGTCTCTTTATTTTCAGAGGACATACTTGGGTCTTTGGAACATGTTATTGTATGATCCTAAAAATTAATCACTTCATTTGTGCTCATTTTGGGACCATTTCTAGCCCACTTTAGTGTGTTTCTTATGATAGGACCTCATATTGCACTTAAATGCATAATTAATTCAGATATAGGTCCTCCTCCTTTTTCAAACTCGAGGTTGGATCCAATTTCTATGAATATTTTCCTTCCATTCATTATTATTTTCCCTCCTAGGTCCTTTTACATACATTTTACATGTTACAATTTTCCCTGATCCTAATAAACTAAGCCTTTTAGATCCCTCTCTTAGCACACAACCCTAGGTCCCAGGCTAGTTCTGAAAAATCCTCCATAGACAAGGTTGACTTAGGTCAGCCTTTTCTTAGACTAGGGGAACTTAGGTCAGACTTGTTCTAGGGTTTTTTCATTTAATGGGCATTGGGTCCTATGTGGGGTTGTTTCTCTTAGGTGCTTAATCAGGGTTAGACTTGCAGAATATGAGCCCCAAAATGTGTATAAAAGGATACCTCTTCCTCTCATTCTAAAAATAACATGATACACATATAAGCTATTATTGTGCATTCAATAGATCAAATTGCAATAAAACATCCATTGCAGGTATTCATCATCAAGCATTCAAGGCATTTCCTTCCATAGATATTTCTCTTTTCCCCATTGGAGGCCAAGAAAAGGAGTTTGGCATCAAGGAAGGAGATCTGCATCCCTACATCAAGTATTCTTCTTCTCTCTCTTCTTTAATCCAACATTGAGGTGAATTAAAACATATACTACATGAGGTTTTGTCTTACATTATTTCCCTATGGTTTCTATTTCTGACATCTTTGTGACAATCATTTCTAGATTTGATAATTCATCCCTCTTCTTCTCATTTCAAGATAATTTCATTTCTCCCATTGCATTTACTTTATCATATATCATCATCATCATCATCATCATCATCATCATTCATTCATTCATTCATCACAATGGAATCCACCAAACACCGCCCCCCCACATTTGTGTGGATCATGAATTTGCACTGTTTCTCTCTTGGTTCTTGGTTGTGCAAATCAGATTCATCTTGTGGGAATTTTTGTATTGCAATATCTTTTGAACTTGGTGGTCTACCATTGATCACCATTTTCCATATTACAATTCTACATCCATCTTCATTAGATCATGACTTGTCTTTTCAATGGAGTGGATTAGTACACCTGGCTTGGATGGACCAACATTTAGTGTCAACATGAAGACACTTGAGAAAATTTTAGAGACACCACACATATTAAGGTTTCTTCCTACAAATTGGGAGGCATCTCTCGTAAACCTATGGTATTGTTTCTTCCTAAGGGGAGGAACATTCTTCAATGTTCATGGACTAACTTCTACATTTTGTCTAGAACATTTATCACTGATGTACATTCTACAATGAGGGGGGGGGGGATTTTTTTCTCNTTTTTTTTCTCTCTTCTCTCTTATGGGGGTGATTTTTCCTCATATGAGGTTTTTTCCTTCTCATATCTCTTTGATATTTTTCTTATGCATTCATCTCTCTTTTAGGCCAGTGTTTTTTCCTATTGGGTTTTTTGTCTTTTTCTATTTTCTGAAGGATTTCATTGCATTTGAACTTGCATATTGTACATGGGTACCTAAAATGGCCTAGTATCTAGTACCCATCTTGGTTGACATCTAGCAGTGTGAGATTAAGTGCATTCCCCTAAGTTGAACTTAAGGGGGGGTTTTGGTGTAATTAAATATTCTCAATTAAACTTTACTTAATCTTACTTAAGATAATGCATTGCATAGTAGTTTGTGCATGAGACACTTAAGTGTTTGCATCTTATTTTTGCACATGGTGTAGGATAAATGCCACTTTAGGCAGTGATCATTGTTATCACATTTCAACTTTATGTGTTGTCTCCACCTTTAGTGCACTTATTACTTATCATCCTGGTGCAGGAGCACCTAAAGAACTAGGGTGAAATACCCTTAAGAAATCTCAGATTAGTTTATTTGGGTTGTAAAGTGTTTTCTTCATTCACTCTTGTAATGACCAAGTTGAAAAGTGGGTCAAGATGATGAAAACACACTCTTGTTTCTTAGTTGGTTTCTTTTAGTTGTGTGTGTGTGTGAGGTAGTTTGTAAGCCTCTAGAAATTCAACCAAGGCATTGGGAACCTTTGATAAGCTGCTTGGTAGCACTAGTGCTTGGTTAACACTGGCACTCAGTTAACACTGGAGCTCGGTTAACACTGGAGCTCAGTTAACTCTGGAGCTCGGTTAACAATGGTGCTTGGTTAACACTAGAGATCGGTTAACATTGGCACTCAGTTAACACTAACACCCGATTAAGACTGGTTCTTAGTTTTGCATTATTGTTGCTCGGTAAATTCAGACATAACAGCCCGTGAAAAGTGGATCTTGTCTTTAATGGAGAGTATAGGCAGTTGTAACGGTTCCTGAAGAGATGCTTGCAATTGAGTGGGTAGTTAGGGTTGTTCCAATGATAAGATGGTTAATAATGACATCCCAAGCCTTAATTTTAGAGAGCAGTAGAGGTTGTAAAGGAGGGGAAGTTATAGAAAGTTACAAAGTTGCAGATTATTGTAGTGTTTTGATTTTGTTTCCAAAAATGAGAAGTTGCAGGCTGTGTGTTTAATGAATATCAAAATTTGTTGTTCCTTTTGCATGCAAGTAGATTAGTTTACTTTGTTTCTATTTTGCAAGTTGTTAGTTCTTCACCCATTTTGGATTGTAAATAGTAATGGCCCCTCGAGATTCCTGAGTCCATGGTAAAAATCATGTCTTGGGATGGAACTCGAGAGGAGCCCTTGTACATAGTTTCTTTTTTTTTTTGGTAGGAGAAGAAATAGTTACGAGTCTGGGTATCTTACTCTAGGCGAGCTCGGTAATAGTCTGGTTAGGGAAGAGAATGAAAGAAATTTTCTGAAAACATTGATTGAGGGAGTAGAATGAATCTATTTGTGTAGGTTTAGTAAGGAGGATGAATAACATGTCGATGGGGACCGAGTCTTGAAGGGGAGGTAAATTTGATAGTGACTTACCTCAGTTTAGGGTTGTGAATACCCTAAGAGATCTAGGAGAAAGATCTTAGAGTAGAGCCAAGCTGAATCTGTAGTAGAAATGAGACTCCAATCCCACATTGGATTGGTATCAAAGCCCTAAAATATTTGGGCATGTGTTGTTTGGATGTTATGTACAGGAACATCTGTCGACTCATCCAAGATGGTGACCAACATGGAGCTTGCAAAAGACATGGAAGATAAAAAAGAGGAGAATAGACTCCTAAAGAAACAGTTGGCCAAAATGGAAACTAAGTTGGAAGAAGTGTAGCTGAGGATTGCAGAAGTCAGTGAATGGATGAGAGAAGATGATAGAAAGGGTAAAGCAGTGGCCAAGGAAGACATTATACCAGAGCTAGACCCTGTGCTTCAAGAAGAGCCATTCTTGAAAGCATTGAAGGAAATGAGTGGTAAGTCCATAGAAGGTGTGTCTCTATTTAGTGGCAAGATGGAACCAAAGTTAATCATGGAATGGATAGAAGGTCTTGAAAATCAATTTGACTGTGATAATGTGACCGAAGCTTAGAAAGTAAGAATAGCCAAAACAAGATTAAGAGGAACTTCTCTCACTTGGTGGAAGTTTGTCCAACATGAGAGGACTAAAGAAGGAAAGAAATCTATAACCAGTTGGAAAGGTATGGTGGCCAAGATGAAGGAAACTTACCTTCCTAATGATTATGAAGTACAATTTCACAAAAGGAGACAAAATCTAAGACAAAAAAATTTAGAAGTTAGTTCCTACACATAAGAGTTTCATAAGCTATGCTTAAGGTCACATGTGATGGAAGAAGAAAGCTTGAAAGTGGCTAGGTACCTAAATGGTCTCAAGTGGAGCATCCAAGAGGAAATTAGTCTCTTAAACCCCAAGACTATACACTAATGTTACCAGCTAGCCCTCAAGGTGGAGGAAAAATTCAAGAAGCAAGATTCAAATAGCAGAGGAAGATGAAGAGACAACATAGGTCATAGAGGATGATATGGAGGAAGAAATCAAAGTGAGTCCAAACTCACTGAGAATTAAGGAGAATCCAGTAACACAAGAAGAATCCAGTAACACAAGAGGTGGTTATAAGCAAGGAAGAGGTTCAAATAGCAGTTCAAGAGGAAGAACTAATAACCAAGGAAGAGGATCTTACTTCTCTTCAATGAAGTGTTACAACTATCATCAATTTGGACATCCTACATATTGGTGTCCTGAGAAGGGTTATAAATCACAAGGAGGAGAAAGGAGAGTCCACTATGTGCAAGAAGAGTCTTCTAGCAACAAGATAGAAAAAATTGCACTGGATTATGAGAATGGAGAGAATATAATCATTCATAGAGCACTCCTCAAAGAACCTAACAAAGAAGGGACAAGCCAAAGAAGATCTTTATTTTGAATCAAATGCAAGGTGCTCGATAAGGTCCGTAAAGTTATCATAGATTTAGGTTCTACTGATAACATTGTTTCTTTAGAAGCTATTGAAATGTTAAAGTTGAAAAGAATTCCTCATACTAATCCTTATAGGGTTTCTTGGCTGAATAAAGATCAGCATGTATTAGTTAATGAACAAGATTGGGTAGAATTTTCCATAGGGAGATATAAGGACCAATTTTTGTGTGATATACTTCCCATGGATGCTTTTCATCTATTATTAGGTAGACCTTGGCAGTTTGATAGAGCTGCAGTGCATGATGGAGCTAAGAACTCCTATTCATTTAAGAAAGATGGAGTAATTTTCAAGATTCAGTCAGTCTTGGAAGAAGGTGAAGTAAAGAAAGAGGGTCCTAACATATTGTTATTAGGTGAGAAAGAGTTCTTACAAACATTGGAGGACGATGATGGAGTAGGCTTTCCTTTGGTTCTAAAGCCAAAGAATGAAAAAGGGGATAAGAAGGACGAGTTACCCTTAGAAGTGAAAGAGTTGTTGAGTAAATATGAAGACATCCTTAGTGATGGTGAACCAACTAGTCTACCAACTGAGAGATCCATTATTCATCAGATTGAATTCATCCCAGGAGCCTCACTTCCCAATAAAGCTGCCTATAAAATGAGTCCACAACAAAATGCAGAGATAGCCAACCAAATTCAAGAGTTGCTTGATCAAGGATTGATTAGAAGGAGCATAATTCCATGTGTTGTTCCCACAGTCATAGCCCCAAAGAAGAATGGTACTTGGAGGTTATGTACAGATTCCAGGGCCATAAATGGGATCACCATTTGGTATAAATTTCCAATCCCTAGGATAGAGGATTTGATGGATTTTCTAGGGGGAGCTAAGTATTACTACAAGATAGATCTTAAGATTGGCTATCATCAGATAAGAATCAAGGGTGGAGATGAGTAGAAGACTTCTTTTAAGACTACCAAGGGAACCTATGAGTGGCTTGTTATTCCTTTTGGGTTATCAAATGCCCCGAGCACATTTATGAGATTAATGAATGAGGTGTTGAAAGACTTCATTGGAAAATGGGTTGTAGTGTACTTAGATGACATTTTAGTGTTCAACAAAACCAAGGAGGATCATCTTAGACATCTGAAAATGGTGATGCAAAGATTGCATGAAGAGAAGTTGGCAATCAATTGGGAGAAGAGTGAGTTCATGAAGCAAGAACTTGTATACTTGGGTTTTTTTTTATCTTAGAAGGTAACTTGAAGATGGATATCAGAAAGGTAGAAGAAATTTTGAATTGGACTACACCTAAGTCAGCCACAAAAGTAAGAAGCTTCCATGGATAGCACAATTCTACAGAAATTTCATCAGGCAGTTTAGTGAAATCAGTGCACCTATTTTAGATACCATAAAAGGAGGTATGAAAGAAAAGTTCCAATGGAATGAGCAAATTGATAAAGGATTTGAGGATTTGAAGAAAAGGATAGAAACTCAACCTATTCTTACACTTCCCATCTTTGATAAGTTGTTTATTGTGGAATGTGATGCAAGCAATGTTTCCATAGGTGCAGTTTTGAGTCAAGAGGGAAAACCAATAGCTTTTCATAGCGAAAAACTGAATGATACAAAGATGAATTATTCCTCATATGATTTGGAGATTTATGAATTAGTAAAATAAATAAGGAAATTGAGACATTATCTCCTTCCCAAAGAATTTTTAGTATTTACCGACAATCAGGCTTTAAGTTTTCTAAATTCTCAAGACAAACTAAGCCATAAGCATATGAAATGGGTAGAGTACATTCAAGCCTACACCTTCACCATCAAGCACAAGAAGGGAGTATAGAAAAAGGTAGCAGATGCATTGAGTAGAAGGTTTCTCATGGTGTAATAAATTCAGTTAAGAAGCATTGGTATAGATAGCTTCAAGGATCTGTATTCAACAGATGAAGATTTTTCAGTAGCATACAAGGTATGTCAAGATTTTTAGAATCAATTTCATAGTGAGTATTCTAATTTCACCCTACAAGAAGGTCTTCTATTTAAAGGAGGAAAACTCTATGTACCATAAGGTTCAATGAGGGATAACTTATTACAAGAGAAGCATAATGATTCAATGAGTGGACATTTTGGGGTGCATAAAACCTTAGAATTGGTGCAGCAGTACTACTATTGGCCAAGAATGAGCAAAGATGTTCAGAAGTATGTAGAGACTTACATAGTTTGTCAAAAGGCCAAGGGTAATTAATCAAATTCAGGATTGTATCAACCGCTTCCAATCCCAAACCGACCTTGGGAGTGTATTAGCATGGATTTTATGGTTGGACTTCCTAAGACCAAGCTAGGAATGGACAATATTTTTGTGATTGTGGATAGATTCAACAAGATGGCTCACTTTATGCCATGCAAGACCACACATGATGCATGCTATATAGCACATATTTTCTTCATAGAAGCAGTGAAGATACATGGATTAACTTTGAGTATTGTATCAGACCGAGACTCTAAGTTTATGAGTCATTTCTGGAAAACCTTATGGAAGAAGCTCAGTAAAAATCTTTCCTTCAACTTGGCATACCACCCACAAACCAATGGTCAGACTGAAGTGGTGAAAAAAAGTTTAGGAAATCTTTTGAGATGTATCACAAAAGAATATGGATAGTCATGGGATCAGTTACTTGCACAAGCAGAGTCTTCCTACAATGATACAGTCAATAGATCCACTGGAAAAATCCCTTTTGCAATAGTATATGGGTTTCATCCCAAGGGGTATCTGTGAACTCAGGGATCTTGGAAACAATGTAGAGAAGAGTGGTTATGCAAAAGATTTTTCTCAGTCCATGAAATAATTCCATGATACTGTGAAGAAGACATTAGTGGAGAGTACAACTCACACCAAGAAGAAGGTGGATGAAAGGAAAAGAGATGTTCAGTTTCAAGTTGGAGATTTGGTCATGGTGCACCTTAACAAAGTACAATTGCAAAAAGGTGTCCCGAGTAAGCTTCAGATGAGAAAGATAGTCCCTTGTGCAATTTTGGAAAAGTATGGGTCTAATGCTTACAAAGTTGACCTTCCTACTGATATAGGTTTTTCTCTAGTCTTTAATGTGGCAGATCTGGTGTCCTACAAGGGACCAATTTTAGAAGAAGATTCTAATTTAACAGCAACAATAAAGGATCTCAAGGAACTAAAAATTCCAGTAGCCCCAAAGCCAAGAGAAGAGAAGATTCTGAATTCAAGAGTTTCCAAGCAGACTAGAACAAAGAAATACATGGAGCATCTAGCCAATTGGCAAGGACAAGATGATTCTGAATCCACATGGGTGCAGGATACCGAGTTCAAGAAGTTGGGCATTGACCCCGACCTGATCTAGTCACCTAGAAGTTGATATCTCTCTATTGGGGGAGTATGGTGTAGGAGAACCTCAAGAAATATGGGGAAAGACCCTTAAGAACTCTTAGATTAGTTTTTTTGGTTTGTAAAGTGTTTTGTTCATTCACTCTTGTAATGACCAAATGGAAAAATGGGTCAAGATGATGAAAAAAAATATTGTTTCTTAGTTGGTTTCTTTTAGTTGTGTGTGTGTGAGGTATTTTGTAAGCCTCTAGAAATCAAACCAAGGCATCAGGAACCTTTGATAAGCTGCTCGGTAGCACTAGCGCTCGGTTAACACTGGCACTAGGTTAACACTGGAGCTCAATTAACACTGGAGCTCGGTTAACATTGGAGCTTGGTTAACACTGGCACTTGATTAACACTAGAGCTCGATTAACACTGGCGCTCGGTTAACACTGGCACCCGATTAAGACTGGTGCTTGGTTTTGCATTACTGTTTCTCAGTAAATTCAATCGTAACGGCCCATAAAAAGTGGATCTTATCTTTAATGGATAGTATGGGTAGTTGTAACGGTTCCTGAAGAGATTCTTGCAATTGAGTGGGTAGTTAGGGTTGTTCCAATGATAGGATGGTTAATAATGACATCCCAAGCCTTCATTTTAGAGAGCAGTAGAGGTTGCAAAAGAGGGGAATTTATAGAAAGTTACAGAGTTGCAGATTGTTGTAGTGTTTTGATTTTTCTTCTAGAAATGAAAAGTTGTAGACTATTTGTTTAGTGAATATCAAGCTTTGTTATTCCTTTTCCATGCAAGTAGATTAATTTACTTTATTTTTATTTTGCAAGTTGTTAGTTCTTCACCCGTTCTAGGTTGTAAACAGTAATGGCCCCTCGAGATTCCTGAGTCCATGGTGAAAATCATGTGTTGGGATGGAATTCAATAGGAGCACTTGTACATATTTTCCTTTTTTTTTTTTGGTAGGAGAAGCAACAGTTATGAGTCTAGATATCTTACCCTAGGCGAGCTTGGTAATAGTCTGCCTAGGGAAGAGAATGAAAGAAATATTCTGAAAACATTGATTGAGGGAGTAGAATGAATCTATTTGTGTAGGTTTAGTAAGGAGGATGAATAACATGTCAATGGGGACCAAGTCTTGAAGGGGAGGTAAATATGATAGTGAATTACCTCATTTTAGGGTTGTGAATACCCTAAGAGATCTAGGAGAAAGATCTCAGAGAAAAACCAAGCTGACTCTGTAGTAGCAATGAGACTCCAGTCCCACATTAGATCCTCACATTATTGCACATACATCTTCACACAATGGAGGATGATCCACCTTTAGTGAATGTGATTCCACATTGTATGATTGATAATCTATATTCACCTTATCTTTGTCTCTTATTTCCTTTCCTATATAAGCAGACACATATTCATTGTATTAGTTAATATAGTTGATCGTGTTGATGAGAATATAGTTTATTCTTATTCATATTCTCTATTTTTTGTGTTATTCATTGGGCTTCTAGATCTTGGCATATTGCCTTAGTAAAATTATTACATGCTATTAGAGAAATTATTATGGTCATGAATAGGAGAACACATCAATTTTACAAAACTGGTCCCAAAGCTAAGCACAATCAGACATAAATTATGCATGTCCATAAAAGTGGGTCCAAAACCACTATAAAATTGTAAAGGTGCATAATTTAAGACAATAAATTCTACATTTAGTGGGAGTATGAATTTATACTCTCAATAAAGTATGGAGAAACCTGAGATTCTTCATCAAAACATTAACGGGACAAGATGACTTTCAACTTAGCAAGGCACTAGCCCTCAAGACTTAGGATCTTTTAAATCTACATTATCAAGATAAAATAAGTATGTCATCTAGGACTAGTAAGAGGTATATCTATAGAGAACAATAGAGGAAATCTAGGAATAGTAAGATCCTTTGATACTTATTAGGGCTCACATTACAATCATAAAAAGCATGGCCTAAGTATGATCCTCAAATACTTACTAGGTTCCATGTCCCATGGGTACTAAGGATAGAAAGTTATGTTATACTAAGTAGATCATGGAGAAGTGAAGGCCTTGATAGTTGGTTGTGTTATGCTAAGTAAGATTCATGTTAATGAATATTTCAAGGCCAATAAAAACTCTATATTTTGTCTGCAGTCTTAATAGAAGGCTAAAAAATGATATTGCGACAACACAAGCAATTTCATGGTATGTGATCTAACTATAAAACTAATCTTACGATCTATGCACAAATTGAAATGCATAGAGGAATTTTTTTCCTCACCTTTAAGTATTTGTGTATAAACATAAACCATACCAATAATTAAACCTGATAAAGACTTTAAAGAGTAAGAACAATAAACAACATAACACTAGATATAATATGGAAACCCAAGATGGGAAAAACCATGAAGAAAATAATTCTCATGAAAGTAAACATTAGTTAAGGTGACACCTATTAGGATTATTTTTACAAAGGGGTAACTATCGGTCTTCTCACTATAGGTAAGGCTCACTGCCACTTGGGCTAACTATCCATAAATTAGAAAAGATCATTTCCAAGACAAATAGGATCACTATCATAATATAAGAAATGAAAATGAATCCACAACTAAAATCATTGTCACCAATAATCACCATCACAAAAGTGATGTAATATTAAACTATTGGTTGCACCAACTCACATATACATCAATACATAGATCTTCCCTTTCCAAATTCATATTCACTTCACATATTACTTGCATACAAGAATGTCAAAACAAATAGAATAATTTCTCTCTTATACCATGTCAAGCCAACAACTAAGTTGACCTAATTCAATTTTAAATAGGTTGCACTGAAGTATTCCCGTGGTGGTAAGGAATGAAATGTGGACCACCTCACTCAATACAACATGCCTTTCTCACAATAGCACATTACACCATTACCGAGATCTTTAAAACCAATGAATAGTATCTATACATTAAAATATAATTAATTATATTGAAGCACAATGACCACTTTCCAAATAGGACCGGACCCAAACAAGTGAACTATATATGCTAGAAACCTATTGAACTATATATGCTGGGAACCTACCCGTTGGGAGCACGCTCAGACATGCAAATGTTAGAGATATAAAATCATTAAACTACACTAACATGTCTAAAAAGAATACTTCAAAACATGATTTCCATCATAACCTCCGATGAGCTGAACAAGGGCACCCAATGCCTTGTTGATTTGCTCTTAGAGATGTTATGTGGGTGTGCTCTCCCAACACAATATTATAATCCCACTATGAAATGCATGAAAATGATAAGCTAATCACTCAAGAACAAGTATGAGGAACTTGTCTCAAGATTTCACTATTAATGAAAATGTAACACTAATGTTAAGATGAAGATTCAATGACTAAGTTAAGATGATATGCAAGATTCAAAGAAACTAGATTCATTCCATGATTAAGCTTAAGATGTAATTTCTAAATGAGCTAAAAGTATGAACATGAAAACAAGCTATAAAATTCAAATACTAAACTAGCATGATAACAATGCATAAATGAGATATGATTTGCTCTTGACAAAGACCTCTATTTATAGAGTTTTTGGAGGAGAGAGAGAGCTTTGATGAGGTGGAGCTCATGTGGCATCCACCTAGGTGCCACATGAGGGACACATAAGCCATGCAAGAGGCCCACTTTGTTCACACATGTGTGAGCAACTTTGGATGTGATGGGTCAAAGTGTACTTAAAGTACACATGTGAAGGATCTTGTAAGAGGTGTAAGAGGGTGTAAGAGTTTTGGGCCAATAGAACACTTTTAGAAAGTGTAAGAAGGTGTCATCATGGGTGTAAGAGTTTTGGACCAATGAGACACTTTTAGAAAGTGTAAGAAGGTGGCATCATAGGTGTAAGAAACCTTGTTGGCACCAAATAAGGATTATTTGGAAAAGGTGATTTTTGGAAATTTGCTCACACATGTGTGAGCAAATAATTAGGACTAATTGGTGTAGGAATCAAGAAATTAGCCTAATTAACCTTAGTTAATTAGTGAATAGGTTTATTTGGTGAGAGTGATGTGAGGTAGGGTAGGATCTAAGTTCAAATTAGTTTAATCCAAATTAGATTTAGATTAATTATAGTTTAGTAGAATTTAAGTCATGTGGAGGAATAAATAAATTAAAAATTTATTTAAAAGGGATTAATGGGGGGTAATGTATATAAATAAAATTTAATACACTAAAGGGGATAGTACTTAAATAAACTTAAATACTAAGGAAAGTGAATTGTATTTAATTAAATAAATTTAATTAAATAAATAGAAGAATATAACAAATATAATTAATTAATTAAAATCAATTATAATGCTATGGGAATATTAATTAAACTAATATAAGGACAATTTTAGACATCTACATTTTTCCCCTCTTTGATGCGGCGTCGAAAGTGGCATCACGTCAAAGAAAAGAAAATAAGATGCCCTAGAGAGAAAATTAATTATGGTGGGGGATGAGATGATGCCCCCTCGAGAAAATAATAGAAAAAATAAATTTTGTAGAATTTTCTCGAAAAAAGGCAGAAGAGAGGAACAAGAGAGAAAAGGGGGAAATTAGGTGGTGTCGCAAGACACGTCCTTGGAGCGCGGGGGTAAACCTAGGCTAGATCAGGGACATGATGCCCCAATCGGGATGGGGGAATAAACAAAAACCTTGCCAAGAGAAAAATGCAAAGTGTAAATATGACCTTACTAGAATGCAACCTAACTACATGATTTGCATGAGATTTATATTTTGTTAACGTTGGAGAGAACACCCTAGTTTGATTTTGAAAAAGGAGTTATGAACCATGTGCTAGAAAACACAAGTGACATGGTTCCTTTGCGCGGACTAGACTCTTAGACAAATAGGTTGTTAGGAACAAGAATGCAAGATATCAGGTATGATGAGACCTATGAAATGTTTCTTATAAGGAGATGCAACACATCCAGATCTTTTTAGAAATTTAAGATGCATGAATCCTTCCCCCAGTGAGGCATACATAGTCATAAATAAATATCAAACATAAATGCACTAACAATCTATGACAAGCAGATCATACCACAAATGACATGTATTCCACTATGTACTCATCATAACGAGCCAAGATATAAAAGATCAAGGCTATCGCGAGAAGGCCACATTGAAACACAAGATAAAATCAACAAAAAAGGCATCCTGACCAAGCGGGCATGCCAAAATATATATGCTGGAAACCTACCTGTTGGGAGCATGCTCAGACATGCAAACGTTAGAGATATAAAATCATTAAACTACACTAACATGTCTAAAATGCATACTTCAAAATATGATTTCCATCATAACCTCCGATGAGCTGAACAAGGGCACCCAATGCCTTGTTGATTTTCTCTTAGAGATGTTATGTGGGTGTGCTCTCCCAAAACAATATCATAATCCCACTATGAAATGCATGAAAATGATAATCTAATCACTCAAAAACAAGTATGAGGAACTTGTCTCAAGCTTTCACTATTAATAAAAATGCAACACTAATGCTAAGATGAAGATTCAATGACTGAGTTAAGATGATATGCAAGACTCAAAGAAACTAGATTCATTCCATGATTAAGCCTAAGATGTAATTTCTAAATGAGCTAAAAGCATGAACATGAAAATAAGCTATAAAATTCAAATACTAAACTAGCATGATAACAATGTATAAATGAGAGATGATTTGCTCTTGACAAAGGCCTCTATTTATAGAGTTTTTGGAGGAGAGAGAGAGCTTTGATGAGGTGGAGCTCATGTGGCATCCACATAGGTGCCACATGAGGGACACATAAGCTATGCAAGAGGCCCACTTTGTTCACACATGTGTGAGAAAATTTGGATGTGATGGGTCAAAGTGTACTTAAAGTACACATGTGAAGGATCTTGTAAGAGGGTGTAAGAGTTTTGGGCCAATAAAAACACTTTTAGAAAGTGTAAGAAGGTGTCATCATGGGTGTAAGAGTTTTGGACCAATGAGACACTTTTAGAAAGTGTAAGAAGGTATCATCATAGGTGTAAGAAACCTTGTTGGCACCAAATAAGGATTATTTGGAAAAGGTGATTTTTTGGAAATTTGTTCACACGTGTGAGCAAATAATTAGGACTAATTGGTGTAAGAATCAAGAAATTAGCCTAATTAACCTTAGTTAATTCATGAATAGGTTTATTTGGTGAGAGTGATGTGAGGTAGGGTAGGATCTAGGTTCAAATTAGTTTAATCCAAATTAGATTTAGATTAATTGTAGTTTAGTAGAATTTAAGTCATGTGGAGGAATAATTAAATTAAAAATTTATTTAAAAGGGATTAATGGGGGGTAATGTATATAAATAAAATTTATTACACTAAAGGGCATAGTATTTAAATTAAACTTAAATACTAAGGAAAGTGAATCGTATTTAATTAAATAAATAGAAGAATATAACAAATATAATTAATTAATTAAAATCAATTATAATGCTATGGGAATATTAATTAAATTAATATAAGTTCAATTTTAGACATCTACATGAACCACATTATTTTGAAAAATAAATGGGACCAACACTGACATGGCTAAAGATAAATATTTATGACACATCATCTAGAGCATGGTCTGCTAGATCAAATAATACAATCCAAATATAAGCATAGGATATTTTGACATCAATGAAAACCTTTAATGAAAACAACAATGATAGCATAATCATCACATTCTAACACATGATACATATATTTTTTTAATCTAAGAGATTGCATGGGTTGGTTATGTGCATTTGAGGCTTTATGCTTGGAATTGTAAGGAGATCATAAATGACATATCATAAAACATTAAGGTTTCGGTAGAACATGTTTCATTTTTAGGTTTTATCTCTTCATTCTATAGTTTCTTCTTTTGGAGGTTTGTGTCCATATTATTTTGGAGCATTGTGGTAGTGTTGTGAGGAAGTATGAAACTATTTTGGTTGCACAAGTGGATCATTGTGATTTTTCTTATTGTTTCATAGTTTTTAACATTTATCAGAACTTGATATATTCTTATTGGTATCCTTTTTATGCCTTGTTCAATTTTTTATAATTGGCATTACCCATGTAGTGGGACATCTTAGATCTATACTTCATTCAAAGGTTTGATATCAAGATCTTATGATTGGGGTTTATGGGTTATACACATTGGTGGAATCAATTTAATGATTTTATTGGTGGCATGAGTTTAATAATGTTAATGATGGTTTAATATATTGGTATGCGGTATGGATTCTATTTACAATAATGTGGGTTTTCTCCTCTAACAAGAACTTGGAGCCTCTATTAGCACTTTGATTTTATTCTTGTATTTTTGGATCAGTGTTCTATCATATTGGCTTGTTACTTTTCTTCCATAGGTGGCCAACATGTTGAAGGAAGAGATGATTTATTGCTTGAGAAGGTAGTCAGATTATTTATTGTTCAAGTATCTTGATAGAGCACAATAGCATGCTAAATATTTATGTGATTTCATGTATTTCAATGATGATGTATTTCATTTATTGACTCCGTCTTGTGAAATGTATACAACATGTAAGATAATATCAAGGTAATATGGTGTACACCTTATTTAAAATGATTTTTTATAATTTTGTAATTAAATAATTGTTTAGTTATGGTACATCTAAGAGGCATAGTTAGCCACACTAGATAATTATTCAAGGTCCACTTGTAAAGTTGTATTGTAACATTAGGTTAGTTATTTTATGTGCGTAGGAGACATAAAATAATTCATATACCAAAATAATTTAATTTTTGTATCAACGGGTAAATGAGGAGTCAATGGTTTTTTCTTCACATGGTTTTTTGGCACATGGCTTTATCTTACCACTTGGTTGTATCTATGTGAGATTGAGTATATAAAAGAAAGCACATTTTTTTGGTTAAAGTTTGTTGGGTGAGTGGTCTTACATATTATTGATTCCTTTTGATGAGTGCATATGTCAAACATGGGATAGGATGTGTGGATTCATTCTTGGAAATACTGAGGATAAATTGGAGAGGCTTGATGTTTCAAAAGCATTCGTTGTAGCTTTGTATGTGTGCATGTGTCTTTATTGTTGATTAATAGATAGAGTATGAATGCTTTTGGAGGATAGGTATTACCTCTTAAGGATTTTCCAACGGTATATTTTTTTTTATCTCAAGTCTTGTATATTTTATTTAAGCATCCTCTTTATTCTATAAGATTGCACATTTTTTTTTGCATGGATTTTTGTAGGAAATTGGTTAAATAAAATGGGTATTGATGTAGTATTTCCTAAAATAGAGGGATAGCCTATAGCTAAATATCAATGACAAGGGATTATAGGATGAGAGAATGAAGTGGTAGGAGATATTGATATATGTAGGATAGAGAGATAATGATTTGGAGATAGAAATATTAAAGGATGAAGGATGTAAATAGGGGATGAGAGGGATTATTGGATTAATGGATGGTTTGAATATGGTCTCCAAGGACTATGCCAAAAAAAAAGAATAAGATTCCATACACTAGATATTTCATATATGATGCTCATGATAAGATGATGAAAGGATAAGGGACATGAATGTGTGTGAAGGAATTGTTGGAAGTATAATATGGGAAAGAAGTAACTGAGAGGGGGGGTGAATCAGATCTATAAAACTTCTACCAATTCTAAACAAACTAATTCAACCATGTATTCATAAACATAAACTGAAATGTTGTAAAGATATAACATCTAATCATGAACACATAACACAAATATTTTGGTAACCCAGATACCCTTGAAGGTAAAAATGGGGCGGGGATGACACCCAAAAATCTTCACTACTATAGTAATAAAGTGTGTCTGTTAGGGCTACAAATTTTTGATCACTTTTGATGATCTACCCTATGAGGGGTCTACCCTGTTAAGATCTTATAGGCTTATACAATCTACCTTGTTAAAGGATTTAAAATTACAACAAAGTAAGCACACGGTTAAGAGATTTGCAAAGGCCTGTTAAGACCACTCTGTTAAGATATTTACCCTAATTCACTTGCTAGAATGTATCAACACCTGATCCTTAAGTCTGCACTACAAATGCTAATAACAGATCTCCTCTTTCCAACTCTTAACTAATCTCTTAATCTGATTTATCTATGTTCTGCTCTTCACTTCTCTTCTCAGTCACTTTGGCTGGTCAATTCTTCAGATATACAAAACATGCATATAATTTTGATCTCTCCTCTTCACATCCACATCCAAACATACATACTTTTGCACTTACACACACAGATTAGGGTTTGAAGCATCCCATATATATATATATCATCCAAATCAAGATCAACGATCTAGATCCATCATCTTTTGCTGCTTAGGCATCCCTAATATTGATTGGTTGCATGGCTTGCATAGGGATCCATGATCATAAAAATAACTCGTAATTAATGTATTAAATCTCTATGCATGATCATTAAATGATCCATAAAATTCATCCAAAATGGTTTACCTTGGTTTTTGTGCCATTCCAAACACATATACACAATCTTTTTTACTCGGCATTGTTAGAGTATTACTACATTTTTACTCTAGTTGCTTAAGCGTCTCTTAGGTGCATTATTAATTAATTCTTAATTAATAATGCACAACCTAGTTTTTACCTTTTAGGGTTTCGTTCACCTTTATAAGGTCAAACTTTGTATTTGTCTTTAATTAATTTAGATTATAATTTCGCTCTCACTTTCTAAGCAACTTCTGAGTTCTTTAGCTTTTTCGTCTTTGTGCTTCTACTTTGTATTAGGCTCTTGCATGCAGGTGTATTTGGGGTCTATGGATTTGCATGTTTCTCAAATCCTACATGGTATCAAAGCCACCATCTTGCTTCCTGATCGAAGGTCTTTGAAGCCACGATTCGAAGACGACAGCCACAGCCCTTTTTTGGGGTTTTTTGTCACTTTTAAGGAGGCACATTCTTCTGGAGAAGATTGAGTAGAAATGGACTCCACCATTGCGCTTAGAAGGCCCAGGAGAGTTGAAATCATATAAAGTTCAACCAGTTTAGCCTCCGTGAGCACAGGAAAAATTTTTTGGCCTTCTAGGGCCGTACGGCTCACAAATCGAGAAAAAAACTTGAAAAAAAAATTAAAAAAATGCTTTTTTCAAAGCATTTTAGGTGGGCCGCCACCGCGCCGCCACAGCACAACCCGCGCACCACCAGCACGCCACCCTGCAACCATCGCTCCGCCACCGGGGGACCGGCGCAGCTCCTCCCCGCCCGAGCGCCGCCCGGCCGCCGCCTGCGCCCGGCCCACCCACCGCCGGCGCCCCGCTAGACCGCCGCCCCGCTGGTGGCACCACCAACAAGCCACCTCCATGCAGCCGATGTCCGGGGACGGCCAAACGACCGTCAATCTTAAGACAGGGACTATTTTTTTCAGTGAGGGTGTGTTTTAGGGGTCCTTGTGGTTTTTTGGCCATAACTTGGGCATCCGGTATCGTTTTTCAGAAAAAAAATATCACCGGAAAGGTGTTTCCGAGCCGGACGTGATGGTGCTGGTATTATTTTCTGATTTGGCTATTTGAGTTTCTATTTTCAGCGTCAAAGTTGCAGCTTTTGTTTCCCTCCTCCTTGCGCCAGGTTTTGATCTAAATGTAATAAGGTCAGATTTCTCAGTTTGTTTTTCATTTAGAAGAGTTATCATGGGTTTCTCTCCTCACCCTTTTTTTATTATTTTGGAATGGGGTAATTATGAGTCATGGGCAAAGGGTATACTTACACATTGTAGGTGGCTTAGTTTTTTGCCTTATTTGTATGATCTCATACCTGAACCAGCCACTGTAGAGGGTAAAATAGCATGGGGTTTTATTAGAGATCACATAGCAGAACTTATAGTGTCTAGTGTTGATCATGCCACTGTGTTGGCTATATCAGACATTGATTGTCCTCACCATCTTTGGACACATCTTTGGGAGA
>MU227784.1:2263910-2279792 GCA_018584345.1 Thuja plicata | reverse complement strand
GGCATCTACCATTGTGCCAGGAGTTTCTTCATTCTGGGGGGACTTTGGTGTCTCATCCCTCTCTCATGGGGGGGCTGGTTGTACTTATGGTCTTGAGAGAGTCTCTTGAGCCATTTCTTTTCTGTATCCTTCTATCTCTTTTTGGAGAGGGGTTTTTCCCACTGGGTTTTCTTCTTTGTCTCCGGTTTACAGAGATTTCCTTGTACTGGGTACCTGATCAGGCCTTGTTGCCGGGACCCATTTCTTGCTTTCTTAGTCTTGCTAGGTCTGCTTTCTCCCTGTGTTCAGCTTAAGGGGGGGTGTTAGAGTATTACTACATTTTTACTCTAGTTGCTTAAGCGTCTCTTAGGTGCATTATTAATTAATTCTTAATTAATAATGCGCAACCTAGTTTTTACCTTTTAGGGTTTCGTTCACCTTTATAAGGTCAAACTTTGTATTTGTCTTTCATTAATTCAGATTATAATTTCTCTCTCACTTTCTGAGCAACTTCTGAGTTCTTCAGCTTTTTCGTCTTTGTGCTTCTACTTTGTATCAGGTTCTTGCATGCAGGTGTATTCGGGGTCTGTGGATTTGCATGTTTGAAAAATCCTATAGGCATAACCAAACCCTGGTTCTTGGTTAATACAGTCTCGCTCGACATAACTATATGTTGTTGCTCAGAACTAACGCTTCTATGCGACTCAAAACTTATTCTACTTGGCATCCATTGAGTACTTGGCTACCTCTAAATTTCTCGGTAGTAACTACTTCTCAGTCTAGGCCTTAGTGGGATGGCTTGGTCGCAGTGATAACCGACCAACCTGCCTTCATTATGACTAAGTGTGGAATACTAATAAACAACAAAACTTGGAGATCAACAATCTCCCCCTTTGTAATTAGCGGCAAAAACAATTTTTCATGACTCTTTAGTCCTTTACAAAAAAAAAATAGTACTCAAAAAGACTTAGAACGTAGAACTCCCCCTAAGAGTCTGACTTGGTCTTACATAAAGACTTCACTACATATACAACATATGTACATACATACATTTTCCCCTTATTGAATCTTATGATATTTCCCCCTTCTTTTTGTCACTCTTGTTACTTTGATCTGATGGGGTCGTTGGGGTCAAACCATACTGATCCAAAAATGGTTTATGGATCTGTAGTATCATTTCTAATGCATTATCCCAACTTATCCTTACAGATCCAAAAACTTGAAATTTCATTTCTAGCTTGGTAGATAGATCAATCAGAATCTCTGCAATGTTTAGAAGTGGATCTTTTTGTGCTAGTCCCTTTGTTGCTTTCATCTCTTTCCGCATAACCTCCAAATGTGATATCAACATTGTCTAAATTGAAATCAATTTTGTCCTTATTCTTCCATCATTATCCATAAGCTCTGCTAGTCTCCCTTGGGCATGTGTCAACCTACTAAAATGAAAAGAGCTTGAACTTGCATCCATGCTCAGTGACTGACCTATTGACTTTAAATCTACTTGTAGCTTCTCAATAAGCTGTTGATTCTCCTTTGTAAAGAATTCAGTGTCACATATTTGTTTGTACAAAGAGAGAACATTCTCTATCACTTCTGCTAAGTTTCTTACTAGATCATAAAGTGCAACCTACTTCTCAGTAAGCTTTTTTGCAACTTTCTCAAGTACCTTGTTCTCAAATTTTCTCTCACTTCATTGCAGGAGTTTCTCATTTGCATCTATGTCATTAGTTTTCACCTTCTGAACAATATGAACCATTTGTTCCAAGATAGGTGCCTACTCATTTAGGTCTTGAAATTCAAATGAATCAACAAAGATTTCTTTTATTTCATGTAATACCTTCTTTTTTATGTTTTTATTTTCAATTCTTCTTTCTTCCTCTTCCTATTCAATAAGTCCCACAAGATTAGCATTTTCTCGTAAGATAAGTTATCAGTATCCCATGTTGGAATGACTATAACTTTGTCAAGTGTAACTTTAGATCTCTTATCCTCCTTCTTATGTGATTTTTTTTTCATTGGCTCTGGTGAGCTACTGCTCAATTTGTGTCCATCTTTAAAAATACTAGTATCACCACTGATTAATACTATATCCTTCTGAGTATTAAGGATCTTCTCGACAGATGTATCAACACTCTTAATTTTAGTAAATACTAGAGGAGTAATATTAGGTAATTGTACCAATGCTTGAATGGACTCTTCCTCCTTAGGTTCTTGTTTATCCTCGGTCTCAAGAGTCTTGGTCACCTATGTGACTTATTCAAGTGATTTGGAGATATCTAATGCAGACTTATCTGCATGTTCTTTTTTTTTTTTATCTCCCTCTTCATTGTCTTCAAGGTTGGCCTCGGTAGGTGAATCTAAAATTATGGGTGCCTCATTACCCTGTTCCTCGACATTCAAACCTTGTGTCCCTTGAGACGCCTCACAATAGGTGCTTAGTAATCATGCCCAAAGCCTCTCTTAGGAATAGTTTATTCAATCTAAGGATCACTTCCCCCACCATGAGGTGCATTTAGTTTGTCAACCCAAGGACGTATACTTGAAATGGTATGACACAATATGTGCACTAAGTTCCTTAAAGAGTCACTCTACCTATGCTGCAGGAAAGTGAAATACATGAAAGGAATCTATACTAGGGTTACAGGAAAGGGAACACACCTACTCCTTACTGAAATGAACACTAAAAATTTGAAACTCTACTTAAGCCTATTCTTTCAACCTAGAGAATTCACTATAACTATCCTTGCAAGTGCTGTAGGAACATTGACAAAGTATAATGCTGCAAGAAGAAACTATAATCTTCTATCTAGAATGCTGGAAATGCATGAAGTAAATATATTCTACTTCTACTCTAATCCACCTCCCAAGTGGGCCCCCTTGGTCAACTTCTGCTAATCTATGAACACAAAATATAAACCAAAAGTTACTTCATTGTATTCCAAGAACTGATTACATGAGAATAGTATGTAAAACTGAAAATTAACTTATTGTGCAAGATACAATCAGAACATTGTATTCCAAAATCTCAGAACTTACAAAATAACAGTCTTCTCCCTATAAATAGAGGATTTAATTCTTTATTCTAATAACAAAAAAGTAACCATCTAACTGAAACTACACTAGAGAGAAAAAATAGCAAACACAAGAGCGCACAACATATGTAATGAAGTATGGGCGACCGAGTCAACATGCTAGAAGTGCGGAAGGAATATAGCAGTGCTTCATTCATGCATTTCTGAAATAGTGGCTCCTTATTTGTTGTAGCCATGTCTTCTGATGCCATGGTGGTTATCCACCTGCAGCTGGTCTTTATTGTTCTCTTTGAATGCTGTCAACCACTCCCAAGCGGCTCCTATTTCTTGGCAAGTTAGTTATCATGCAAAGATATTCATACAAGTAGCCTAATCAAATTAATGTAGATATTAGAACACACATTCTGATTATTATATGAAATACGACAATGTATATATATATATATATATATATATTGGCACAACATGACATATCTATTCTACCCATAGGTTTAATGGTTCTATCTATACTTTGACATGAGATCAACTAATTATAAGTCCATAATTGTTCTAGTAATACTTAAAAATATAGTATAAATATTAATATAATAGAGACTATAAATGGTCTCATCATCTGCCCCCTGGTAAGCTGAATGCTTGTCCTCAAGCATTACATCTTCTGGTTGTTGCTCTGAAATATCCAACCTTTGTCCTCCCTCACCTCTAGCTCTTGAAAGTGTAGTAAAACCCCCTTTTCTTCTCCCAGAAATCCACTCTATGATCCTCCTATAGTCGATCAAGTCTATCAGTATTGATGTCATACAGGGGCCATAGGAGCATTGGTGGTTGCATGGTGAGTGGACACCAAAGTTCCTGTCTTATTTGCCTTCCCAGTTGCATATATTTTGGTGCTATTTGAATAGATTCTTGGAGGTTGATAGGATTGTGTGGTTCATATTTATTCAATGCTTCGGATAACCTACCCCATCTGCTTCTGGCACTAGCTATGGCTCTCTGAAAGGTGAAGTAAAAAAAACCATCATACTCTACACAGACCTCTATTCGAATTCCAAAAATTTTATCCCTGGTTTGCTCCTTAATTTTTCCATATGTCAAATTGAACCAATCTCTAAGGAGTATATCTGGCTTGCTACTATCTACTCTTAATGGTAATGGCTTTGTTTTCTCCTGTTCCCTATAGTTTTCCAACTTTCTGTCATAGTTGGCTTCATTGTACATCTAGGACATTAATGACCTTAGGTGTACATCCCCTATATAAAGTAAAGGGTTCCACTCAATCTCTACTGGAATGATGAAGTTATGCATGTAGATTTCACAAAGTAGATTTTGCCGCCATGAAGGAAGGGTCTAGTAAAGGCCATAAAATTCTTGGGCTGGCTTGAACTCACAATCTATATCTTTAATGATCATCATTAGTTGGAACAAGAGGAACTACTCTTTCAGAAATATGGTATAAACCCTAGAAGGTGGTCTACATGAAATTATTTGATCAGCCAATTTGAGGGCATGCTCCATCTTTCGTTTCTATTTTTCCAATTGCTCTTTCAATTCTACAATCTCATCTCCTTGCTCTGTTATGACTTTCTTCAATTTCTTTTTCTCTTCTCCACATAAAGTTGTTGTTAAAACATACTTATTATGTAATCCAAAGAGAAGCATCTACAAGGTGATTGAGCCAAAATCCTCTTCTTGGTTACTCTGCCTCCTCTATTCCTTCCATGACTGCTCTAAGAAACTTATTAACCAAGTTCTGTTGTAGGGCATTAAGGCAGTTTTTGTGTAGGCTGACTGATGGGTTACTGAGGCACTCTCCTCATTTCTATCTAGAATATCCTGATGGATTTCCTAGGGACTATTTTGGTAAACATCAAGTTTAGCTTCATAAGTTTATGTTGAATGTGGAGGAAATTCTGGAACGACAGACTGATTTGGGGAGTCGTGTGGAATGATTTGTACATTGGGTTGTTCATCAAATTGAAAAGGAGAAGCAGGTTGGATCTCTGAGGACACTCTAGGGAGCTTTCCTCTCATCCTAGGGCTTCATCACATAGGGTTTCCTCAATCTCTACAACCTTTTTCTTAATAGCCTTCTTCGGCTTCTCTACTGTAGGAGTAGCTGCTGCAAGAACCGACTTCCTTTTCTTCCCCTTTGAAGAAGTAGGGGTTTGTGGTTTGGCTGCAGGAACTAAAGTTTCTCCCTCTAATTTTCATTTTACTTTGGTTTAGGAAGAAGTGGGTAAACTTCTCTCATGAGCAAGTAAAGGCATACTTTCTTGCAGATTTTTTTGTTTTTGTCCCCTAGGTATCTTGCTCCTCGGTTGGGTCAATTGGTATTGCATCATCATGACCAAATTGCACATTAGGGTTAACCTGTGGTTGTAGGGTTTTATGCTGTACAAACTCTGACCATGCCATGGGAGAGGCATCCCTAAGAGATCTTTCTATCAACAATTTAATTAGGGCATGGTGGGTGACAAAATTGACATTTCCTTTTTGGGTCTCCTCAGCACTAATGCATAGCATATTGTACAAGGAATTGGGGGCATTTACTAGTAGATTATGCCTTACATAACTCAGTAATTTGAAATGATGTGCGTGCAAATTGGAAAATCTCCCTTCACATGTAAAATACCTAATAATATGCGTAGCCAACTCATTATACGGCGGAGGGATAGACATTCTTTTGCACCCTTGTTTGTTAATTTCTAGTTGAGGGTCGCCTGGTAGGGTGAACTGGGCCCTAGCTATTTTGGCATCATGAACATTAGGGTAGTGCTTTCCAACCATTGGTAATCTAGTAAATTCTTCTATCTGCTCCTTTGTTGTGACCACTGTCAATCCCCATATAGTTGCTTGCCCTTCTTCGAATGTACTTACAAATTCAGTTGTTGAGTCCTCATCAAATTATGTTAGCTTTAAGAAATACCCTAACCAATCACATGCATTAAACCTTCTTACCACTTCAAGATCTGAAAGTAACACACCATGCACTACCAGCTCATGTCTCTATAATTGGCCTCCCATCTCTGCTTGCCAATTTCCAATTGTTTGCTCTGTAGTAGATAAATGCCTTGTTCCTTAAATTTCAGACTACTCATTTTTTTAAAAACTATGGGCTTCCTTCTAAATTCCTCTGTTATCCTCAGTATGAACAATGGTGATGTATTTTAACAAGAGAAATTGTAGTTCTTACTGCGAGTTTCCACATAACTTAATTATAAGTCACATCAGGTTTGACAATCAGAGATAATTTGGGAATTAAGGTACGACAGTTGTGCGATATAGTAATGGACTTCAATGAGACAAAGGCAAAGTATAGATTTGAGGTGACATAAAATCTTTTAGGAGTAAATAGAAATGAATTTTTAGGAATTAATACACTTCCCTCCCCCCTACAAAAAATTGACAAGTTTCCACACTTGACATACTTGGCATGAGGAATGGAATTGGCTTAATGCTGTAATGATATATTTATTGCAGTACCAGATATAATCATCCAAATCTATACGCTAAAAATGGAAAAAATTGAAAATCTTGTACCTATCATTCAATCTTCACACGTGCCAGAAAAAGGTGGTGAGAGTGGAATGAAAGTGGTAGCGGCTTACATCAGCGTACTCAGCTCTTATTGAAAGCAAAGAAAGGAAAAGTTTTATGACGTGGAAGGTGGGTGGGTGGAAGATAGAGAAATGAGATGAGTTGGAAAGAAGAAGTGGAAAGTGAATGGAGGAATTAAATTCATGTAAATATGAAGTTTTTATTATGGACATGCTCAATGGAATTCTATTGAAGAGTTGTAGGAAGAAGGTTTGCACCCTCTGCTGCAGGAAGTGTTACCTGTTGCTCATTTGAAATTTGTTATCAAAACTGCTGCAGGAAGTCTTCTTTTGTTTGAGGTTGGTGATACAACTTTAGTAGATGTCCATTGAATAATAGCTTGAAATGTACTAGATCAATTGTGGTCAGCTAGATGGCTCCATTTGTGAAGACATGGTTTATTTCATATGGCCCCATCCATCTTGTCTGCAACTTGCCTTGTATTTGTTTGAATCTTGAATCGTATAACAATGCATAATCACCAACTTGAAACTGTTTGTTCTTAATATGTGAGTAGTGCCATTTTTTTCATTGATTCTAGACTATTTCAGTTCACTCTAGGGTAGATTTGTGCATTTTATCCAAGGAATTGAGATGCAACAATCGCTCTTTCTGTGCTGCAGGAAGATCAATATTTAACTCCAATGTTGTCTGCAAAGTCTTGTGTTCAAATTCAATGGGTAGCATGGCTACTTTTCCATATAACATCTCAAATAGAGTGAACCCTGTAGTAGTTTTCTAGGTTGTTCTATATGCCCAGACAGCTTCTGATAGTCTGTTGCTCTAGTACCGGTGATACAAATGAATTATTTTTGTTGATTTGGCTTCTATTTGCTGGTTTGTGACTTCAACCTATCCATTGGCCTGAGGGTGATAAGGGCTTGAATCCCTATGTCTAATATTATATTCTTTCATGAGATCTATTATTAGATTGGAAGTGAATTGGGTGCCTTGTTTAGTTACAAGTTCTCTCGGTACTCCATATCTGGTGAAAATTTCATCATACACAAATTCCGCAACCTTATGGTCCTGGGCATGTTTCATAGCTTTTACTTCGACCCATTTGGTCAAATAATCAGTGCACACTAGGATGTAAGAATTCCCATTGGATGGAGGGTCTATTGGATTAATGAAGTCCATGCCCCATTTGTCAAATGGAGTTACCACCACCTATGAATTTAGGGGCATTTCATCTGATCTAGTTGGTCGGCCCATTCTCTGACATTTGTCATATTTCCTTGTGTAGTTGGCTACATCCTTGTGAAGTGTAGGCCAGTAATATCCAGTTGTTAAAATCTTTTGGGTTGTCCTTTTAACTGCAAAGTGTCCCCCACATAGTTCATTATGATAGGCATGGAGAATGTCATATGCCTCATCTTCTCACACACATCTTCTCATTATTTGATCAAGTCCAGTGTAAAATAGCATGTTATCAATCCAAGAGAAATTAAAGCTTTTATCTACAAGTAGTGTCCTATCCTTGTAAGAAAAATGTTTTGGCATTTTATTAGGTGTAAGGTAATTAGCTATGTCAGCATACCACAGACTTTGGACAACAATATGAAACAAGTTCTCATCTAGAAATGCATCATCTATCAGATTAGTATCTTCTTCAACATGGTGAATTCTTGATAGATAATCAGCTACTACATTTGCCTTGCCTGGCTTATCAACTATAGTAATGTCAAATCCCTACAAAAGAAGAAGCCATCTTGCTAACCTACCTATAATGGCAGGTTTGTTCATGAGATATTTTATCGTTGCATGGTCAGTATGAAGAAAGATAGGATAGCCAGTTATGTAATGACAGAATTTGTTCAGAGAATAAACTATTGCTAGTAATTCTTTCTCAGTCACTGTATAGTTTAACTCTGGTCCATGAAGGCTCTTGCTAATGTAGTAAATTGCACTCTCTAGGTTACTATACTTTTGTCCTAGGACAACACCTATTGTGTAGTCTAAAGCATCTGTATGAATGTGAAATGGAAAAGACCAGCTAGGAACCCTAAGTATGGGTGCAGTTGTCAACAATTTCTTAAGCTGCAGGAAGTATTCATTACATTCCTTTGTCCAATTAAATTTGGCCTCTTTGGTAAGAAAAGTATACAGAGGACTAGCTATTTGACTAAAATTTTGGATAAACCTCTTATAGTAGCTAGCATGTCCTAGGAAAGACCTAACATCTTTTTTCTTTGTAGGAATAGGTAGTGTGAGAATTACCTCTATTTTTGCAGTATCTACCTAGATTCTAGCTTTAGAGATAAAATGTACTAGCACTACGCCTTCTTGCATCATCATGAAGCATTTCTCACTTTTGAGAGACAAGTTTTGTTCCTGACATCTGATTAGTACTCTTTCCAAATTATTCAGGGCTTCCTCAAAGGTGACACCAAATGTAGTAAAGTCGTCCATATATATCTCCATACAATCATGTGATATGTCAGCAAAGATGCTAATTATAGCTCTTTGGAAAGTAGCTGGTGCATTGCATAAGCCAAATGGTAATACAGAATAAGCATATGTGCCCCAGGGGCATGTGAATGTAGTCTTCTCCTGATCTTCTAGAGAAATGCTCATCTAGTTGTAACCACTGTATCCATCCAAAAAGGAGAAATATTTCTTACCAGCCAGAGTGTCTAGGACTTGATCAATAAAGGGTAAAGGAAAATGATCCTTCTTTGTGGCGTTATTCAACTCTCTGTAATCCACACATATTTTACATTTCCCCCCTTTCTTAGGTATGATGACCAAAGGTGATACCCACTTGCTATCATAGATTGGATAGATGAAACCAACATCTAGTAATTTTTGTAATTCACTTTTGACTATTTCTCTCAATGTTGGATTTATCCTTCTTTGAGGCTGGCGGAGTGGTAAGCTACCATCATTAATGTAGATCCTATGGGTGCAGAGTTTGGGATTCAAACCTATCATGTCTCCATAATCCCAAGAAAAGGCTTTCTCATACTTATGCAGGAGTTTTGTTAACAATGCCAATTGTGGGGGTGACAACTTGTTGTTTACATGGAGATTGTGACCTAGGGAAATATACACAGTAGTTGTTAGCTCTACCATTGACATCTCAGGTATTGGGCTTGTAGCTACTTCACATGGTAATAATTGGCTAATTATCTCAAGGCTTGCTAGAAAGACAGTCTTCATAGGTACATAGTTGTAGAATAGAACTTTTGGAAACATCTTTTGCTACTATATACTCATTTGTAAGAATACTCTGTATTACATCATCTTCCTCTTGTATTTTCAGAAAAGACTGTTTGTGCATCATCATAAGCTAGGCAACAGAGTTGACCTCTTCTTCCTCATCCCCCAGTTCTATCCAAATAGGATCTCTCAAGTCTGGCTGAGGCTGGGCAAGAGGATAGAGTGATAGCTTGTTTATTGCCTGACCATTTGAAATTTTCATAATTCCTGATCTACAACTAATTTTTGCATTAGTGGTGGCTAACCAAGGTCTCCCTAGGATGACTGGATAGCCAGCAAAGTTTACTTTTGGTGATAAGATAAAAAAATCAGCAGGGGTATTCCCATGAGTCTAAGGTGACTACCACATCTTCTATAAGACCATCTGGAGTGACTATTGAAATGTCAGCAATTTTTAACACTATTGGAGTTGTTCTCAAACCCTCTATACTTAGTCTGTGCATTGTATCTTTGGTCATTACATTTATGGCTTCTCCCAAATCAACTAAAGCATTTTAAATAGATTGTCCATTAATTATCAAGTCAACTACTAGACTTCCGGGGTCTGAATACTTGGGTATAACTACCTTGCCCAACATGATACCAAAAATTTGCCCTATGACATGAACTGTTTGAGGGTCCTTCTTTTTACTTCCAGGATTTTTAAGGCATGCGTCTTTAATAGCTTTTCCATAGATAGGAATGTCTTTAATAGATTGAAATAGAGGGATTTGGATGTACGTATTTTTTAGCTGCTCAAGAATGTCAAATGAAATTTATTCTTGGGATATAGGCTTTTCTATGGTGAGTCTTTAAGGAAAAGGTGGGTCAACTAAGGTTTTAACATCAGTTTTGATAGATTTTTGAGTTGACTGGGTGGTATCTTGAAATGTAGGCTCTGGAAGAGGTGCTGATGCTGCAGGAGTGTCTGCAACTTCTATGATACTAGGATGTTCAGGTGCAGGTAGAGTATTACTAGACCTCAAATGGATATCAGATATCTCAAGTGCATAGGTAGGGTATTGCTATGTATCAGTGGTATACATTGGCTACTGTTGTTGCTTGCTATTTGGATTTGGTTGCGGTTGAGCATGCAATTGGGTTTACTCTGGATTAGGGCTCGTGGCTGCAGGAGGTAGCATTATTGCAGGAGGAGGGACTGGTAGTGGTAGTTATGGAAAAGTGATATTTTGGTTAGGCCACTATGGAGGCCCCCTCCATTGGTTATTTTTCTACCAATTTTCTTGCGGTGGTTGCCATTGATTTTGTTGTTTGGGCCACTAGTTATTCTGCTGGTTAGGCCACTGGTTATTTTGCTGGTTAGGCCAATGGTTATTTTTCCATTGGTTATTTTTCTGGTTAGCCCATTGGTTATTCCAGGCTGGCTGAGAGTATTGAGAAGGATTCCGATAGCTTTGGTTTTGCCATTGACTATTGTAAGGAGTTGAAGATTGTAATGGGTACCGAGGCATACCTTGTCATGAAGCCCATAGTTGACATTGAGTAACAAAGAACACTTGCTTATCATCTCCTTTTATCTTCATTTACTTAGTAGGCAAATGTTGATTTTCTAGGTTCGCCACCAGCTTACACCCGCAGTCTTTCTTATGTTTACGGCAATGAGGACAGTACTCAGCTAACTGCAATTTAGCGTCTACATGTTTCTTCTTGGCAGTAATGGTGTCGAGATGCACAACAACATCATTAATGAAGTCTTTCTTGAAATCCACTAGCAAATTAGATATCTCCAACTTAGAAATGCCCAAACTGCTCCCTTTAATGACTGTAGACCGATATTGTCTGCTTTTCTTCCCAGTTGATTTGGAGTAGTTGAGACATATTTTCTTGAGGTCATCCCAAGAAGATTGGGATATGTCCCCACTAGCCATGAGGTCCAATGCTTCCAAACAACTATCATTCATTCCTCTTAAGAAGACTAGTTTATGTGAATCCTCCACCTGAACATGTTGGGGATTCTTCTGCATGGTGTATAAGAAATGTGAAACATAGTCCTCCAAGGTTTTTTCCTCCTTCTACAACATTCTAAAAATTTCATCTCCCCTTGGGTCACTCCCCTTGCAATATTCTTTGTATTTTTGTAGAAACAGAGTTTGTATCTCATCCCATGTGCCTACTGAATTTTCTCCTAAGCCCATGAACCATCATAAGGCCGACTCCTTTAGTGTTTCTGGAAACAGTTTGAGTTTGTGGGAATTAGTGTTATAATCAAAGCTATGACAAAGGATGTCAAAATTGAAAAAAAATGTGTCAGGATCTTCGGTTATCAGCCCATAAAACTTTGGAAGTGCAGCAGAGGGTATATTTTTTAGATTTCCATTGTTTATAAGGCTCGGTAAAGGAAACAAGAAATTAGGTTGTGCCATTACTGGAGGTATTGAGATTTGGAGTTGCTATTGGAAAGGAATATTAGCCAAAAGATTGTTAATAGTAGGGGCATTTGGGTCAGAATTATCAAGAAAGCTGGCCAAGATTTTAGCGAAAGGTTGAAGACCACTTATATCAAAAATCTCTGCTCCAGCGGAAGATGCTACAGGAAACTCGGGACTTGCATCAACAAAAGGAAACTCAACTTCTTCAACATGCTCATTCAAATTTGTAGACTCTCCTAGAAGAAATCTGCCATATTTGTCTCTTCTTCTTCCCCATCGATGTATGCAAATTAATTCTTCACATTGGTGAAGCAAATTTAAAACTACAACCACTAACAAATAGCTTAGAAATAAAAAAAAAATGACTAAGAAAGTTTCTTAGCTTGACACCATCCCCGACAACGACGCCAAAAATGAACCACCTCACAATTGGTTCTTAGTAATCGTGTTCAAAGCCTCTCTTAGGAATAGTTTATTCAATCTAAGGATCACTTCTCCCACCATGAGGTGCATTTATTTTTTCAACCCAGGGATGTATACTTGAAATGGTATGACATAGTATGTGCACTAAGTTCCTTAAAGAGTCACTCTACCTATGCTGAAGGAAAGTAAAATACATGAAAGGAATCTATACTAGGGCTACAGGAAATGAAACACACCCACTCTTTACTGAAATGAACACTACAAATTGCAAACTCTACTTAAGCCTATTCTTTCAACCTAGAGCATTCACTATAACTATCCCTGCAAGTGCTGCAGGAACATTCACAAAGTACAATGCTACATGAAGAAACTATAATCTTCTATCTAGAATGCTGGAAATGCAGGAAGTAAATCTATTCTAATTCTACTCTAATCCACCTCCCAAGTGGGCCCCCTTGGTCAGCTTCTGCTAATCTATGAACATAGAATATTAAGAAAAAGTTACTTCATTGTCTTCCAAGAGCTGATTACATGAGAATAGTACGTAAAACTGAAAATGAACTTGTTGTGCAAGATACAGTCAGAACATTTTATTCCAAAATCTCAAAACTTACAAAATAACAGTCTCCTCCCTATAAATATAGGATTGACTTCTTTATTCTAATAACAGAAAAGGAACCATCTAACTGAAACTATGCCAAAGAGAAAAATAGGAAACACAATAGCCCACGACATATGTAATGAAGTCTGGGTGACCAAGTCAACATGCTGGAAGTGCAAAAGGAATATAGCAGTGCTTCATTCATGCATTTCTAAAATAGTGGCTCCTTATTTGCAGTAGTAGTGTCTTCTAATGCCATGATTGTTATCCATCCGCAGCTAGTCTTTATCGTTCTCTTTGAATGTTGTCGACAACTCCCAAGCGGCTCCTATTTCTTGGCAGGTTAGTTATCATGCAAAGATATTCATACAAGCAGCCTAATCAAATTAATCCAGATATTAGAACATGTATTCTGATTATTATATGAAATACAACAATATATATAATATTGGCACAATATGACATATCTATTCTACCCATAGGTTTAATGGTTCTATCTATACTTTGACATGAGCTCAACTGATTATAGGTCAACAATTGTTCTGGTAATACTTAAAAACAAAGTATAAATATTAATATAATAGAGACAGTAAATGGTCTCATCATCCCTCATTGAATGTTAAGTCCTCAATTTGTTCTTCCTCAACCTTATCCTTTATCTCATCGTCATCATCTTTCTTCAAATCATGCTCATTAATGTCTTCTTTGTTGTCAAGCTCTACTTTTTTAGATGTGCCTTCATATTTATTCTTGTCAACTATTAATCCAAAGATGATCTTCCATGTCCTTTGGGTTTGCTGCAAAACACCTTCTACATCATTCTTTAGTACGGAATAGGATCTCAATTTAGGAATGAATCTATTCATATACTAATCCATAAATTTAGCTTTCTGATTATTTGTTAATGTAGGCATAATTTGAGCTAATGCTCCTTCTCTAATTTGACTTTCTGTCATAATGGCATGCTACCATCTCTCATCAATTTTGTTTTCTAGTTCATTAGGGACTAGGTTCCCAATCTCTAAAGGTGTCATCTTATATGATACCAACATGTCCATCATAACTTCCTCTATCTTTGCCTTATCAGTTTTGCTCAATTTTTCAAACTTCATAAACTTAAAACTTGACAAACTTGTTGAATTCTGGATGTTGTGACAAATTTCATCAATATTAGGAGGGTGTTTATGTGTTGCAACTTTGAACTTGCTGATTTCCTCGGTTTTCATCAATTCTTCATCTTCTTCATCTTTTCCCATAATATATTTTCTTCTCGGCTTCCTTTTATGGTGACTTGGCTCAAATTCAGTTTGAACTTGTTTCCTCTTCCCTAAGCTTACCCCATAAGAATCCTTTACCAACTTCTTCTTTGGTGGCTCAACAGATATAGTAACTATTGATGCCTTGGTTCTCGGTCAAGATGTGGCATGAGGAGCAGATTTCTGCTGTGAACTCCTCTTCTTTGTTGGCTCGGCAACCATCAATTTCTTGCCCTTTTTTTCCATTTCCACATCATCATCACTTTCCTCAGAATCACTAGATTGGTCCTCTCCTTAACCTATTGTGATTTGTATAGGTGCATCTTCCTCTTCTTCTTCTTCTCCTAGAATCTTCACAAGATTATTCATAATTTTCTTTCACTTTCTCTCCATTGTTGCAGCCTTCAAATTTGAAGTTATCTTTGATTTAGCTTCATCATAGTTTCCAACTCTATTGGTCTTTCTACCAATTTCCTCTGCAAGTAGAGTTGTGATAGCTGCAAATGTTTCATCTATGTTTACTTCATAGGGTAATGGACTTATCCATGCTACCCTTGGTACTACAACTTTCACATAGGTTTTATGAGTATCAAATAGAAAGAAAACATCATTATAATGTTTCTCCACTAGTGATACCAAGATTATGTTCCTTAGTCTCATATTTTTCTTGAACTCCACAAAATAATTACCCATCATAGTATCAAAATTCTCTCCTCAATATTGTATAAACTTGGTAATTTACATTGTTATTAGTCAGTCTTGACTTCATACAACATCTCCAATTGTAGGAAAAGTGTTATGTACAAAAAAGAATATACAAACAAGTAAGTGTAGACGTCCAAAATCGTCCTTATATTAATTTAATTAATATTCCCATAACATTATAATTAATTTTAATTAATTATATTTGTTATATTCTTCTATCTATTTAATTAAATTTATTTAATTAAATATGACTCACTTCCTTTAGTATTTGAATTTAATTTAAATACTATCTCTTCTTAATGTATTAATCTTATTAATACATTACCTTCCATAAATCCCCTTTTAAATAAATTTTAAATTTATTTATTCCCTCACATTTCTAATATTCTTCTAAACCCCAATTAATTCAAATTTAATTTGGATTAAAAGTAATAAAACCTATTAATCCTACCTAGCAACCTACTTTATTCCTACTCTACCCTACCTATTTCTCTTAATAATCCTACTTTCTCACTTAAGCACACACTAATCACACTTAAAATGTGATTCCTACACCTTTTAGCACTAATGGAGTGCTCACACATGTGTGAGAAACTCTTCAAAAAGGAAGCCACCAACTTCCTTAAAGGCAACCACCTTCTTGTCCCCCACTCCACTCCCCAAGGGTTGCTCACACATGTGTGAGCAAACCTTGAGCC
>MU227784.1:2212811-2255148 GCA_018584345.1 Thuja plicata | reverse complement strand
CCTTAAAGGCAACCACCTTCTTGTCCCCCACTCCACTCCCCAAGGGTTGCTCACACATGTGTGAGCAAACCTTGAGCCTCTCAAACCTTAAAGGCTTGGGTTGACTTTTTGCATGGCTTGTCCTTTTTCCCTTGTGTCCTCTATGTGGCATCTATGTGGATGCCACATATGATCCACCTCATCCAAACCCTTCCCTTCCCTCCAAAAATCTATAAATAGAGGCCTCTCCAAGAGCAAATCCATCTCTCATTTTTGCATTGTTATCATGCCATTTTAGTTTTAGAAGCATTTAGCATTTTCATAGTAATATCAATGTTAGTTCATGTTTCTTGCATTTTTGAATCTAGATATCACATGCTAGGATAATGGAATGAATCTTAGATATTTTTTTCATTTTTCATATCAATCTAGGCTAATATTGCATCCATATTCATCATTTGTGATGGCTTTGAGACAAGTTCTTCATACTTGTTCTTGAAGCTTTTCACTCTTTTAGTTGCATCCAAGGATCAATAGTGGGATTAAATTTATTGTGTTGGGACAGCACACCCACATTTATCTCTAAGAGAACATCAACAAGGCATTGGGTGCCCTTGTTCAAGCTCATCGGAGGTTGTGGTTTAAACACTTGTTTTTGGGGATTTCATTTTGAATATGCTAACCCTCTTTAAATCTTGTTTATAATGACTAATCTTTGATGTTTGCATATTTTAGTGTTGTCCCTTGCAGGTAGGTTTTTATCACATACAGTAAGGAACCAAACTTAAACATAGAGTTCTTTTCCTTCCTAATTGTTGATAGGTTTTCAGAAGCTTGAGTCATCTATAACTCGGTAAGATCATAAGTATGATCCTTCTTCACTATTTTCCATGCCTAATCAACTACTACACATGGGACACTATCAAATCTATTGGATTGATAGAATTTGTGTGCAATGCCTCTAACTCTGAAATCATTTTCTGGATCATTGATAGTAGAAATTGTCACTCCTCATTTGTTCCACTCGGCCAAAGTGAACTTTTCAATATCTTCTTTTTCTGATAATGCATATTACACTTACTTTTCATAGTGGGATAACCAATAACTCGATTGATAATGTCTTGTTTTAATCTTTACTGGTCCATTTTCCAACCATAGACACATGTCATGTGTCCTTCTCAACACAATCATGATCCATTCAACCTTAAAGTCACATGGGAATTCTAGGGCACGAACTAACCCTTTCTTAGCAATATGTTGATGATCAGCCTTTAAAAATCCATTTACACATAATTTATCATAAGCTTCCCTCAATTCAAAATATCCAACTTCTCCAACTTTGAACATATAACTTGCTTGTACATCATGGATCATGAGTACCTTAGGTGGAATTAGTGACAGGGCTCCCATAAGATCTCCCTTCATTGCAGTTTTAGGAATGACTCCTAAATTTGGCAGTGCACACACGTCACTCCTGACCAACTAAACATTCATCATTGCCTTGTATTTTATTTTCACACCAATAGATGAACTGGCTGCCATTTCTAAAATTTAGGGTTCATGAAGCAGACTCTGGGTAACTCGACAAAAATGGGTCTTTAACCTTCTCAACACTTTCCAATGATAGATAGGTGGAATCTTTTCAAACTCTGCTCAAATTTCTCTTGAATCAGCTTTAGAATACTCTGAAAACTCTAATCACTATGTGGAATAAAGAATGAACACCAAATTGATTATATACCAAAATTAGATTAGGTCTTCAATAAATGCTTTGTACAGTGGTGGGTGGATAACAACTATCCTCGGCCCTTGATTAAATAACTCAATTATCACACACCAATCGATTAGAACAATGAATCAGTCACTATTGACACTCAGATACATATGAGCTCGGTCGGTATAGAAGCTCGGCATGTGTTGATACTGATGCTTGGCATAAAAAATTCATTATAGTTATTTTCCTTGGTTCTTGTCTGAAATCTATCCTAATACATCTTAACTTATGCAGATATGGACTTTAATACATCTTATGTTAGGAACTGGTGTAAAATATAGCTTTTGAGAAAATAGTTCCTTACATACCTTTCTTCTTAATTGGAAGTAGTGTGATCACCTAATCCATTGGATTGGGTGATCTCGGCTTCACTGGATCTACTACTTCTTGCTTCTTCTTTCTTTCTCCATATTAGATTCATTTGATTCCTTATCTTCTCAACAGTAGGTGTCGGGGATTTGGTCTTACAATCTCTCTTGGTATGACTGATCTTGTGACAACTATAGAAGACCATACTTCCATTCATCCAACTCTTAGATTTTCCTCTAAAGTGTGTACTTATACAATTCTCTACAACATGATCATATTCATTGCAATAATGACAACTGTGTCTTGTATTATAATCCCAATTGAATGTGTTACCTTTCCTTGATGTATTGCCTTGTTTCTTGGATGTCCATTTGAATTTTGCACTAGATCTACAATCTTGGGTTCTATGACCAAATTTTTGACAATTGTAGCAATGTCCTTGGAATCTAGGTGAAAAAGGTGTATTTCTAGTCTTTGACCTGCATTCATGTGCCTAATGTTCATGCTTCTTACAATTAAAATAATATCCATTGAATTTAGGTTTATGATTTGACTTACTATTCTTGCTTCGGCATATGTTTGTTGTGTGACCTGGTTTCCCATAGTGGTAACATGTTGTCTTGCTATTCTTTGGCTTTGTATTCCTTAGTTCTCCACTCTTTCATGATTCTCCTTCTTTAGTGGAAGACTGGTGCTCGGTATGTCCAAGTCCAAAAGTGTCACTATTCCTTCTTGGTGATCTCATAAGTTCCTCAAAGTATATCAATGCTTCATTTGGTTTATTTATCCTCTCAATGAGTTCTCTTTCAGATCTCAACTCATTTTTTAGTTGATTGATCTCAGATATCTGATTTCAATTTCTTTTCTATTTATCTCCTGATTTTCAAATAAAAGTTGGTTGACCATGTCCAATGATTTTTTGTGAGCTTCTACACATCACTATTCCTTTCATCAAGTCTAGTATCCATCTGTCTCTTGTCTTCTTCTTCCATTGTCTTTTCTTCCTCAACTTTCTTCTTCTGATCAATCACCTCACATAATGTTATTGATTGAGTTTCCTGTTCTATCTTTAGAATTTTGACTTTTTTTTTTCTATGTTGTTCTTCTCCAATAGATCTACAATCGTTGCATTTATTTATTTAGAATCTCCATTGTCAAATAAACCTTCATTCTCTTCTTCTTTATATTGAGTATCTTTCATCTAAGTTGCTAATTCCTTCCTAGATTTTAAGGATTTCCTCAATTCTTCTCTTGTTGTCTCAAGTTGTTGCAGTGCTAGCTGAATATCAATCTTCTGATTCTCAATGACCTTTCCCAACTTATAAGCCTCCAATTCCAAGATCTTAACTCTAAAGTGGTTAGACTTATTTTAAAAGAACAATGCTCTAATACCAATTGTTGGAAGTCTAATATGGAAAAGAAGTAACTGAGAGCGGGGGGTGAATTAAATCTATAAAACTTCTACCAATTCTAAACAAACTAATTCAACCATGTATTCATAAACATAAACTAAAATTCTGTAAAGATCTAACATCTAATCATGAACACATAACACAAATATTTTGGTAACCCAGAAACCCTTGAAGGTAAAACTAGGGTGGGGATGACACCCACAAATCTTCACTACTACGGTAATAATGTGTGGCTATTAGGGATAAAAAAATTTGATCACTTATGATGATATACCCAGTGAGGGGTCTACCCTATTAAGAGCTTATAGACTTATACAAACTACCTTGTTAAAAGATTTAAACTTACAACAAAGTAAGCACTCAGTTAAGAGATTTACACAGGTATGTTAGGACCACTATGTTAAGAGATTTACCTTGATTCAGTTGCTAAAATGTATCAATACCTTATCCTTCGGTCTGCACTACAAATATTGATAGAGGATCCCTCTTTCCAACTCTTAACTGATCTCTCAATCTGATTTATCTCTGTTCTTCTCTTCATTGCTCTGCTCGGTCACTTTGTTTAGTCAATGCTTTAGATATGCAAAACATGCATATAATTATGATCTCTTCTCTTCACATCCACATCCAAATATGCATAATTGCGCACTTATACACACAAAGATTAGGGTTGAAGCATCCAATATATAGATCATCCAGATCAAGATCAATGATCTAGATCCATCATCTTTTTCCACATAGGCATACCTAATATTGATTATTTGCATGACTTGCAGAGGGATCCATGATCATTAAAATAACCCACAATTAATTCATTAAATCTTTGTGCATGATCATTAAATTCTCCATAGAAGTTGGTAAAAATGGTTTACCTTGGTGTTTGTGCCATTCCAAACACATATACACAATATTTTTTACTTGTCATAACTAAACACGGGTGCTTGATCAATACTGTCTTGATTGGAATAGCTATATGATGTTGCTCGGCACTAATACTTCTATGTAACTTGAAAATCATTCTGCTTGACATCTATTGAGTACTCAGAAATCTCTGACTTGCTCGACAGTAACTATTACTCGGTCTCAGCCTTAGTGGGATGAATTGGTAGAAGTGATGGCTGACCAACCTGCCTTGATTATGACTAAGTGTGGGACACTAATAGACAACAAAACTTGGAGATCAACAAGAATTTGATGGTGGGAAGCATGAATATAGATAGTATCAATATTAATGGTCAATAAGATCATGGTTTGGAGGGGATCTAAGATAGAAATATAGGAGGATAAAGGGATGAAATGTGAAACATGGGAATATATAAGTCTTGATAGCATGTGTTAATAACTATGCTAGCTATTGGTGTAATTAAATATTCCTAGTTACACTTTACATAGGATAATGCATTGCATATTAGTTTGCATATGAGACACCTAGGAGTTTGCATCTCATTTTAGCACATGGTTTAAGATAAATTCCAATTTAGGTGGAGAAAGTTGTTATCTCATGTGTGAGATCCACCTTTAGTTCTCTTATCACACTATCATCCTCTCATTGTTGCACATGTTTTTACATACTTTTTTGTACAATGGAGGATGATCCAACTTTGATGGAAATGTGATTACACCTTGTCTAGTTGATATTTTATCATTTGCATCACTCCTAGTTATCATGTTTTTGGCCCACTAATGGTCCCTAATTAAAAATTTTAAAATCGGATTTCCTTCACTTGCATGTCGTGCTTTGGCAAGCATTTTATTCATGATTTGCATGCTATATTCAAATAAGTAAGGAAAAAGACTTTGAACTCCTTTTAAGTTGGTTCAAACCTATTTAGAATGTTTTGCGATGAATCGACTAGGCTCAAACAAGTTCAACAAGGTACAAAGGGTTTAAAATGGTACATTTGGGTTCAAATTAGTTCAAAATAGTTTAATATGGTTCAATCATGTACAATTGGTTCAGGCAGGCTCATGGAGGTTCACCCAAGTTTGACAGGTTCATAGTTTTAACATTAGGGGAAGATTTAAAACAAAGGGTTTCTGATCACAATTCATTGAGACAATGTTTTGAGTGATAGGGTTACTATCAGAAATATAGTAAGAGGAGAGAACATCTACAAGGAAAGTTATGTTACATTCTTTGGAAGTCAAGGCTTATCTCTACAAATTGTGGCCATTCATGTGAATATATTTTGTCACAACATATAAAGAAGCTTTGTATTTACATATCCTTTTATAAGAGGCAATAATAAATTCTCATACTCTGCCATGTGGAAACTAAAGAAATATGGTTTCAATGCCAAATGATTAATTGTTAATAGAAACTATTGGAGAACACTTGATAAATTTTGGAGTCCTATCTTTGGATCAAATTTAGATGTTTCACATGTCAATATCTACCCTACAAATGCTGTAATTGAGAATCTAGTGAATGATTCACATGAGGAAGCACAAAATTGCTGGACAAAAAGTAGCAGCTAGTTGGAAATATCTTCGTAGTTGCCTTACTCTTGGGGATCAATGCAATCAAAAGGAAATTTATATAATTTTGAGCTATAGGAGATAAAATATTCATTATAAACAAAGGTTAATAGTTGGATCTATTATATGTCTTTTCTGGTACAATGTTTTTTCCACCATTAGGAATACATCATTTGAAGATAGTGGAATTCATCATGGTTTTGATGAGAAATGGAAATGAGGTTTGTTCATTGGGAATTGGTTTATTTGGGTGCCTTTCAAATAGACATAAAATTGTTCAAATATCCATTCAACAATTCTTTTCATCACTATGTGAAGAGTGTCTTCCAATGAGCATGCGGTTGTCCTAGTATAATCAAAGAAACAACTTTTGATGGTGATAATAAATAATTTCATGACAGTTTATAGACCTGTACACAGGAGCAAATAAATTTTGGCTTGAATATTATTTTGCAAATCTCTCTAGTGTGAAGGAAGACAACTAGGATTGTGCCAACATACTAGAACACGAGAAAGATCCAACATTGTAATAAAAAGTTACACCCCCGAAAGGTGACTGCATTTTACTATCAGAACTATATTCAATCCACCATGCATGAAGAATATTTCAATTTGGAGTAACATATTAAGTGAAATTATATTAAAATTTCAATTTGGACTAACATATTTAGTAATTATTAAATCCAAATTTTTAGTAATTAGTTGAGCTATCTTTTAGGTTTTACATGAGTTTTGGAAACCCTAGGTTGAGTAGGCTTTCCTTTATTAGGATGCTTTTAGCCATTATTGCACACAAAGGGTTTTACACGTTTTGGCTATGGTGTGGATTGAAGGATATTGTGAAAGCATAGGACTTTCAGGGTTTTGAAATGTTCTTTGTGGCTTCTATCAACTAGTGGTTTGAGGTAGGGTTTGAATCCTTTGAATTTTAGTATTCATATCCCCGTCTTCTATGCGTCTGAAATACTAAAATCTCATGTTTTTTATTAAGGTAAAAATAGGTTTTGAAAGGTACCCAAAACCTTTTACAATAGGAGATTAAAGATAAGCAATGAAAAATATTACAAACATGGTATGCCTACTACGAAAAAAAGAGCAGGACCCAAACAAACAACCCAAAACCCGAGGAAGCAGAAAACCAGTCAAAAAAGCATAGTTACCAGCAAAAATTCCAGCAAAATACTAGCAGACCTTCCAGCGCAGTGCCCAGCTTAATGCATTTTTTCATAGGCTTCCTCAGCCTCTTTCTACGTGTTTTCCATCAAGTCAATGGAATCCTTCAGCTTTAGCATCTCGTTAGGGATCTCTAGAACTTTTCTTTTGACACCTCTATGAGTTGTAGTGCTTGGGCCCCCGCTCTCAATATCACCTTCCACCGTGAAAGTAGATCTTTCCAGCTGACTCATTTCCAGGTAGGCGTATAAACCTTTGAGATTCTGGACAAAAAATTTCAGCCCTTCATTACTATGTTTCAGAATGATATTTATCATGTGCCCATTGTGACTAATTTGGGCTTTCATCTCATTGAACTTATCTTCCATAATTTCATTAACCTTAACAGTAAGGTCATCATCTTTATTTTTTCTATTTACCTTAATCTTCACCTCCTTATCCATTTCTACCATTCTGGAATTGAGAGGCTCCATAGCTTCTTGCATGTTCTTGAGGTGCAGTTTCATTGTATTCATTTCCTCCCCAATCCACTTCTCCATGTTAGCCCCATAATCCTTTGTGCATTTCAGGATTCTCTCGTCGACCTCAAAACCCACCACTTTGTAGTCCGAGTTAATTTTTTGTTTTTTCTTCTTCTTACCATCTTTCCTTAGAATTCCATTCTCCTCCATTTTTGTTTCTTTATTCTCCTCCTCCTCTTTTTCTTTTTCATCCTTTTCTTCTTCATTCTCCTTGTTTTCTTCTTCCTCATTCTACTTGAGGTTGTCCGCTTCCTTCTCCCTATTCTCATCTTCCTCATTCAGATTGATGTCTTCCACTGCTATGTTATCATCCTCATTATTGAAGTCCTCATTGTCTTTAGCCTGATTCATCTTGGGATTTCCCAAATCAACCTCATTTATCTCTAGCTCTTCCATTTGTCCCTCATCCTAGGTTGTATCCTCGTCAATGCTCTAGGTGTTAGGGCTGACCTCCATCTCTTCCCTAATGATCTCCATTTTCTTAATCTTTCTGTTAACCCTCTTCTTAGTTTTCACTTTCTTGATATCCCGGTTCAACTTCCTGAAATTACCTTTGACCCTTTGAGGGATAGGGTTCGAGACTTGATTTTTAACATAATTAGAAATAAGCAGAATAAAACCTTCATGCAGAATCAGGTTTCAAGATTTTTTCTTGTGTTCAATAATACTATTATTCAGAGAGCTGAGAAAATAATAGGGGAAAGAGACAAGCTTCTGGTGCCTAAAATGATTTTCTAGGATGAAATGGAGATTATATATTTTAGAATACCTACCATCCAGTGTAAATTATTTGATCATCACTGTAAGGATGTTGGCCTAGTGGCTTTTAATCTTTTTTATGTCTACATAATCTCTCTTGCTTTTGGTCAGAAGGGATTTCTCTTCTTCATTCTTTGGTAAGATTTTGAAGGCTTGAGTGCCCGTCCTCTTATCATCCCTGTAAAACATCATTCCATCCACAAGAATGCCTATTATTTCAAAGATGAGGTTCAGGGTAAGAGGGATAGATTTACCCCACAGATTCACCCTCCCATTCTTCCATCCATCTATAAATTTCTTCATAATTTCCTTATCCACACCGTGCATGCGTTCCATGAAGTTTGTAACTCCTCCTTTTCTGAGTCTTTTCCAAACCTTCTTCTTTTTCTTCCATTTCGAGCAGTGCATCGGCTCCTCCCTCTTCAAACCACCCCCCATCATTGCAGAATTTTGAACTAACAGGTTATAGTTTAGTAGAGAGTGGAGCTTAAGCTTTCTCTGGTTTCAATTGCTATTTGTGACCCACAATCTGTGTGAGTAGGCAATTTAATTCAAACCCACAAGCCTCAAACGATAATAAATGACATAAGTAAACTTAGCTGTCATAATAATTTTTAATACTTGTTTGCGGTAAGCCTTCATTTTGATTTACTTTGTCATACTTGATGAGATGCGAATTCTCAAAACTTAAATCCACCTCCCCATTCCATGATGTCATTGTTTCACAATTAACACCCACATTGGCTAAACTATCCGCAACCCTATTTACTTCCTTGTACACGTGGGAGACAAAAATTTCTTCAAAAAGAAGTAGAGTCGATTTGATTTTGTCTATTATGTGAGCTATAGTCCAAGATGCTTTTACTTTCCCTTTGATACAGTTAATGATGTTTAATGAGTCTCCCTCCAACTAGAATTTCAAAATTCCTTTTTATTTAGCCTAATTGACAATCATAAGAGCCGCCATTGCTTCGGCTACATGGTTCATTTGATTTCCAAGAGGAGCAACAACTACTCCTAGAAAATTCCTAGCACTATCTCTTAAGCATCCACCACCTCCTGCTTTTCCCAGATTCCCCTTAGCAGCTCCATCAAAGTTGCCTTTCACCCAACCATAAGGTGGAGTAGACCATCTTGTATTTTCCCTCTTATCTAAAGTCTTAGTCTCTTGTTTTCCAGGGATCCCCCATTCGGAACTTGATATTTCCTAAAGATTCAAAATGTTATTACTTTGAGGAAAAGACACATTAAAGTTTTCCAGCATACCTCTTATTATATGATTTGCCACAACTGTATGGGAGGATTTTTTCTCTTTGAAGACCCTATTGTTCCTCTCCTTCCATATCCTCCATGAGAAGTGAGGTAAGAAGAGCTTCCACATCTCCTTATAGTCTTTACCCTTTCGAGGACACAACCATTGAGTAATTAGCTCCTAAGCACTATAAGGTTTGACCCAATCCAGATTAAAATACATAAACACTAAGTCCCAAACTTGATTAGAGAAGGGAAAATATATCAACAGATGGTTACTATTAAGGTAACATCTGTTTGGCATGATGAAACCTCTTTTACAAAGATTTTCCACCGTAAGGATTTTTTCTTGTGTTAGGAGCCAAAAAAACATGTTAATTTTAGGGATAAGGTTGGAATTCCAAACCTGAGCACTAAGAGGCTAGGAGCTACTGGAGAGTAGAAGGGCTGAAGCTGAAGCAATAGAGAATTTTCCATTAGGTTCTGGGCTCCAGATCAAAGAATCCAGAGCATTAGTAGGAAACCAAGAATTGAGTTGGGCATTGATTTGAGAAGGTATTCCCTCAAAGGAACCAAGGTCCACCCATTTTTCGTTAATCCAGTAGTCTACCACCTTTGCTCCCACAATATCTTGGCAGTCAAGAATAGCTAAGCTCCACTCTTCATTCTCTTTAAGGGCTTTATTTTCCAGCCATTTATCCTGCCAGAATTTTATCTTCCTACCATTTCCCAATTTCCATCTCACTCCCTTTTTTATTATCTCTTTTCCTCTACAGATGCTATTCCATATAAAGGAGCCATTAACTTCCTGGGAGTTATTAAGCATGTCCTCAAGAGAATGGATATGGTATTTCCTTTTCAGAATAGAATTCCATTCCTTTTCTTCCTCAAATATTCTCCAGCACTATTTTTCCATTAGAGCCTTATTAGTATTCTTTATGCTTCTGATCCCCAATCCTCCCTATTTTTTAGGTTCACAAACCACATCCCAAGCAAGACTAAATTTTTTTTTCCCTCAACTCCCGACCATAAGAAACGCCTTTGGATTTTTTCAATCAATTCAGCAAACTTATTAGGGATCTTGAAAAGGCTCAGAGCATAGACTGGGAGATTCTGTAGAGTAGACTTAAGAAGTTGGACTTTCCCAGCAAGGCTAAGGGTAGCTCCTTTCCAGCTTGCAAACTTATTGTGAAATCTATCAATGATCTTATTCCAAAAAATATCATCAAGTTTAAGGCAGAGAGGGAGGCCTAGGTAAGGAGTCGGGAGAATCCCAATCTTACAGCCTAATATTGAAGAAATCTTCCTTTGTCTATCTTCAGGAGTGTTACAGAAAAAGAGAGAGCTTTTTTCCCAATTTATTAGTTGGCTAGAAGCTCCAGTATAAGTGTTTAGGACCATTTTCATATTTCTAGCTTCTTTAACTAAAGCTTCTCCCATCATTATTGTGTCAACTAAAAATTGCTCATGCAAGAATCTCAGCTGGGCAGAAGAGGGTTGAAGCCCAGAGATCATACCTTTGTTCACAAGGCTTTGGATAAATCTCCCTAGACTCTCCGCCATGATAGAAAACAAAATAGGGGAAATGGGGTCTCCTTGCCTCAAGCCTCTAGTAGGGTGGAAGAAATGAGAGGAGCCCCCATTAACCAAAACTGAGGAGGAGACCGTAGTTACCAGCTGCATTATGAGTTTTATCACTCCCTCATCAAAACCAAAGGAACTCAAGACACAGGGGAGGAATTCCCAGTCCACTCTATCATAAGCTTTGGACAAATCCAATTTCATCAGAAAACCTTGTTTTTTTTACGCTGAGAGAGAATGGATATCCTCATGAACAACCATAATCGAGTCTAGAATTTGTCTCCCTGGCACAAAGCCATTCTGCTGAGGAGAGATCAAGTTAGGAAGGATGCTCAACAATCTAGAAGTAAGGACTTTAGATATGATTTTATAAAAAGTGTTGCATAGACTTATTGGTCTAAAGCCGTCCACATTATCAGCTCCCAGTTTTTTCAGAATAAGAGCTATGAAAGTAGCATTGAGCTCTTTGAGGATAGTTTTAGAACCAAAGAACTTCTTAACAACTGAGCACACATTTTTACCAGTAATTTCCCAGAAGTGCTAGAAGAAGAACATCTGAAAGCCATCCGGCCCTAGGGATTTTTCTCCTTCAAATGATAGCATGGCCTTCCTAATTTTAGCTTCCTTAGGTATTTTAACATGAAATCTCATGTTAGTCCAAATATGTTACTGAAATATGTTAGTAAAAATTACTGAAATCTCCTGTTAGTCCAAATATGTTACTGAAATATGTTAGTAAAATTAACATAATAAGATTGATTTCAATTTGGAATAACATATTTAGTAATTATTAAATCCAAAATTGAGATTTAAAGCATATTTAATGAATTGATATTTAATTATCAATTTGCATGTTATTAGTATGTTAAAAATATTAATTGTTAATTATTAGCTAACTTTTTTCTAATCTTCTAATTTGAGTTATCAGTTGAGCTATCTTTTAGGTTTTACATGAGTTTTGGAAACCCTAGGTTGAGTACACTTTTCTTTATTAGGATGCTTTTAGCCATTATTGCACACACAGGGTTTTACACGTTTTTGGCTATGGTGTGGATTACAGGAGATTTCAGTATTTCAAACGCGTAGAAGACGGGGATATGAATACTAAAATTCAAAGGATTCAAACCCTACCTCAAACCACCAATTGACAGAAGCCACAAAGAACAATTCAAAACCATGAAAGTCCTAAGCTTTCACAATATCCTTCAATCCACACCACATCCAAAATGTGTAAAACCCTATGTGTGCAATAATGGCTAAAAGCATCATAATAAAGGAAAGCCTACTCAACCTAGGGTTTCCAAAATTTGTGTAAAACCTAAAAGATAGCTCAACTGATAACTCAACTCAGAAGATCAGAAAAAAAAAAAACTCAACTTAAAATTTAGTGAAAAAGAATTAATTTAATTAATAATTAATAATTACATGCACTTTCCAATTTAGCCACTTAACTTAGCTTTTTTTTTTACTTTAAATTTATATTTTAATAAAATAATGTGCAACTTTAATTGCATAATATTATTTAATTAACAATTAATATTTTTAACATACTAATAACATGCAAATTGATAATTAAATATCAATTCATTAAATATGCTTTAAATCTCAATTTTGGATTTAATAAGTACAAAAAATGTTAGTCCAAATTGAAATCAATATGTTAGATTTTAGTATTTCAGATGCATAGAAGACGGGGATATAAATACTGAAATTCAAAGGATTCAAACCCTACCTCAAACCACTAGTTGACAGAAGCCACGAAGAACAATTCAAAACCCATAAAGTCCTAAGCTTTCACAATATCCTTCAATCCACACCATAGCCAAAACGTGTAAAACCCTGTGTGTGCAATAATGGCTAAAAGCATCCTAATAAAGGAAAGCCTACTCAACCTAGGGTTTCCAAAACTCATATAAAACTTAAAAGATAGCTCAACTAATAACTCAAATCAGAAGATCAGAAAAAATATATGTCAACTTAAAATTTAGTGAAAAAGAATTAATTTAATTAATAATTACATGCACTTTCCAATTTAGCCACTTAACTTAGCTTTTTTTTTTACTTTAAATTTATATTTTGATAAAAGAATGTGCAACTTTAATTGCATAATATTATTTAATTAACAATTAATATTTTTAACATACTAATAACATGCAAATTGATAATTTTACTGTAATATTGATTTAAATTTTATGGAAAAATGGCTCTGCTCTGTAAAAACTTGCGCATTTGGACAGTCAAATTACTGGAGAAGTAAATCTATTTTTTCAAAAATACTAAATATGCTTCTGGTTTCGCAAACTATCAGGTTTAAAATGGTGATTTTGTTGGACAGTCTTCCCCTAGGACTCTCCCTAGGGCTTCTCCATGGGAGGTGTCCATCCCAGTCGCAGAGAACCCTTGGATTCCTGCGTCGAGGCAAAATGCAAAAAGGGCAAAAAATTTCAAGAATAGGGCTATTCCCGGATTGTTGTGCCCACTATTCTAATTTTTGCATTCCCCTCAAGAACAGTTTCAGTCATTTACTTGGTCCAAGGGCTTCTCCAGTCTCACCGCCCCATGGCTCTGTCCTCAAGCCTTGCTTGGTTAATGATAACACAGTATGCGAAGAGGTTAGTAAACAATCTGAGACTCAAAGTAGGGTTAGAAATCTTCAGATGCTGCCTACTCCTGTGATGTCAATTAAAACCTACACTCCTCCACACCGGTGACCACATTTGGAATATCCTCTGCCTTTTGATGGGGAAAAGAAGATGAAAGCTGCCCTCAGGAAGAAAGCTAGGCCTAGGAATAGTAAAGGCATTTATACTCTGTCGCATAAAAGACAACGTGGCTTATTCTCGCAGGCAAATAACATGGATTTGACCAAAATATGATCGAAGCTCAATGTTTCATCATAACCTAGGGTGCATCACATTGAAGATAATCCATCACATTACCATCCCATACAAAATCTGTGTAATCAAGTAGTAATTAACCCTATTTTCGCTGAGGGAATGTCTAAACATTGTGCAAAATATGGCATTTTTGCAAGATGGCTTGGTGATGGCTGGTCTTCATCTTGTATAGCTAAATGGTTTGCAGAATGTTTCCAGAATCAGGTTAGTATAACGCTTTTAAAAAATGATTTCTTGTGCATTGAATGCAAAAACCTAGATTTAAAAAATACATTTTTAGAGGGTAGATGTCTAGACTTTCATAATTATGATTTCTTATTTCTGAAATGGTGCCCTAATTTTGACCCCATGGAAGTTAGTAATCTAAAAATTATCCAATGGGTTTCCCTTCCAAATCTCCTATTGGAATTTCTACATATCCAAATCATTAAGGATATAGCTAGCAAACTAGGAAATTTCATGGATTTAGATCATGCTTTCCTAGATAATTTGTATGTCAAAGTTGCTATTAGCATAGATAACTCTGTTTCAAACCTAGACTCTCTTGAATTAAAATCTAGCCAAGGTAGTTACTATATTAACCCCCAATTTTTCTCTCTTCCAAGATTATCAAAAACCCTTGCAAGACCACCGCTAGCTGACCCTCTAGTCACAGTCAAATTTAATTTGGAGACTGGTGGTTTTTTTCTTGAAAATCAATCTTCGAGAAAATGTCCCCACCCTGAGATGACCCTAAATGTAAACCTAGATAACAAAGACATTAGGATAAAGGAAAACAATGAATCTAGGAGGAAAGATGGAAATGAGGTTGTTAATGTGAGTAATTTAGCAGACTTAGAGATTCATAACTCTGAAGAAGGTAGGCCCTTATTGCATAACAATCCTACTATCTCCCATTTACCCCTCTATGGTGATGCTCTGATGGTACCTCCTAGAAGCCCTAATTCTTCTATGGCCTCGCCGGGTTCTATGGGGTACCTTTCCTTGCATCTCCCACTTGATCACAACGATAATATCAGTTTAGTCCCTAATCTGGTTTCCACTCCTCTTGACATATTGCATGGGTCTATATCTAAAACTAATGTTTCAATTCCTAATTCTAGGATGAGCTAGAAAATTTCTTTGGCCAGTCAGAAACATCTCCCTTTTGAATCTAAAGTGGAGGCTTCTCCTCCCCTGAATTCGGTCCCTTTTACTTCAATAGAAATTTTAGGAAGAAATTAGTTAGTTGGATCTCCCCGAGTGAACTCTCTTTCTGTTGATGTTTCTATAGCAGAGGATATAATCAATGCAAGTATAATGGATCAAGTTAGGCCAATCAAAAAATTTATAGAGGTAAATGAGGTTGTTTTGGCTGAGTCTTCTCCATTCATGGCAGCTACCCCAATAAGCTCATCAAACCCCAACAAGAAAAAACATCTAAAATTATGGCAAACCCCTTCTAATGGCAAAAATGTATTTGATGAAAATGAGATTGTATCACCACAAGCATCCAAGTCCTTATTGGGTGCAAGGGTTGATATTCCTATAATAGCTAATTCCATTTTAAAAAGTGGCATATTCCCTGTAACCTCACCTCTCCATTCCACATCGTGTATAGATGTTGGGATCGATGTAGTTAACCACGAAAAGTTGTAATCAAAGGAATCACTTTCTTCTCATTCTGATTCCTTATGGAGCATAATTCTAGGAGAAATATATAGTCCACCCTATTCTCCTGCTATTGTAACCCTATCACCAATTGAAGATACCTTAGTTGACCCAACCTTAGACACAACAGAGGATACAAATAAGATTTTTGAGGAAGTAAGGATTATCTCAGATTATATAGGGGAAAGTCTAATAGATGAAATGATGAATAGATTTCTGGATGAAATTTGTGATGAGGAAGAAGTTGATCAGCAAAGACATCTCTTACTTGTCTCTAAGGAAGGGAGATAGAGTTAAGCTTGTGAGAATTTGTGAAGGAGAAAAATCTGTTCACCAATAGATTTTTGGCGAATCTACTGGGGAGGTAAAAATGAATACTAGTGCTTTATTTAATCCCTCTAGTTTTTATTTATTCTATGTATGCAGGATTGGTGGCTCTACTGAATCAACATGTTAAAAAGAAAAGTTGTAAGAAAGGAAAGACTGAATCCTACCATCTTGGAGATTCTCCAAATGGGTGATAAAGTGTTGCATGAGTTTGTTGGATGATATCAGATTTGGGTACTATTTATGTTGTTGATATTCATGTTTGTTCACTGATGTCAACATATGTTTTTTTGGAGAGAACAGACTTGTTATTTAATTGACATAAGTATACGAACACTATATGGGTGAATCAGAATGATCAAAGACAAGAATATGAACAAAATGAGTGATGACCCTATTCTTAAGGTCCCTTGGCTGAATATTGCATATTGGTGATGTTACAGATGTTTTATTGAAGACTAGCTTCTGGACTATGACAATGATGCTTGACAGAGAAGGTCTCTATGTTTTGGGTATATCTTATAGGAGAAGATGTTTTAGGGTATGTGAGCTTATGGGATGAAAGTGGACACATTAAGGAATTTTTGATAATGATCGATAGTCATGAACATATTGGTGATGTCAATTGTGGTGTGTATTCTGGAAGAGACCTATTTGGAGGCCGACTTCATAGATGTAGCGTGTATTATGGATTGTGAGCATAGATTGTGGATCTTGGAGTATATCTAATGTATTGTAATCAATGTTTATTTTTTTTAGGTACCTTGTGTATCTTAGCAAAGGGTTAAATAATTATTTCTATATTTGAAAACCTTAAGTGGCCGACCAAATTAATTATTTGTATATTGGGAAAGCTTAATTGGCGACCTAATCAGTTATTGTAATAGGGTATATATGAGAGATATTTTCTTTTGGAAAGATGTGGTAGAGATTGAAAAGGAAGAGAACTGTGAAAGCTGTGAGGCTTGTTTGACTACTAGATGTAGAGTAGAGTTGGTGATTATAATACTTCATTAGAAATGACCAAGCAAAGACATTTTCTATCAGACAGTTCACTAGATTGTATATTTTCTATATAAATTTGTACAGATTGTTAATCCTTGAGGGTGGCCTTGACCTTCTTTGGGCAGTGTGCCTAGGCAATGAGCCCACTATTACTCTTGACTCCTAACAGGGTATGTCCTTTAACACAGACTATGTACTGTAATGTGCTAATAAGCTCCTAACAGGGCTAAATCTTTTAATAGGGATACTACACTCTTTGTACATAATTTGTGGGTGCTAATTCCCATAGGGGTTTTACCTTTAATATGGTTTCCTCAACAACAAGTATTGTGTTATTGTTTTGGCATTTACTATGTTATCATTTGCATTGAAGTTTTGGTTTATAGAGTTTAAAGTTTAATATTCTGTATCACAACTGATTCAACCCCCCCCCTCTCAGTTGTGCTTGTGGACTGTTATTCCTAACAATTGGTATCAGAGCTACTGGTCCTTAGAGATAAATCTTAACAACTTGAGGTGATCCTGAAGATAAATTACTACAGGAAGGATAGTCTAAAATTTGATCCTAAAAAATTTGACAGTTAGAAGAACAAGATGAGAACACATTTTCTATGTTTGGGAATTGACTATTGGATGATCATGAAAAAGAAGGAAAAGATAGCGAATTAGGATGAATTGGATAAGGCTACTGAAGATGATAAGAAGCTATTTTCATGTAATATAGTCGTAAGGGAATCATTGATCAGCACACTTTCTAAAGGTTAATTCATAGAAGTAAAAGACTTGGATTCTACACATGAGATTTGGACAAGATTGGAAGCACTATATATAGGAGATACGTTTACTAAATAGGAAAAGCTACAAAAATAGAAGACAAATATGGAATCAATGAAGATGAGAGAGGATGAGAACATTAGGAAATATGCATAGAGAATTACTGAAGTGGTTACTGGCATCAAAAACTCTGGAGGTACTTACATTGAGGAAGAAGTGATTGCAAAGATACTCATATATTTGACACCTATTTACAAAACTAAAGTACAATAAATAGAGGAGACTATACCTTTGATACTGAACTTCACTAGAGAGATGTTGATTGGGAAGATAACTAATTTTGAGGCAACAAAATTGGGATATTCTTTACCTAACGTAGAGTCAGCATTCAAGGTGACTGTCCATAGAAACAAAAAGACCTTATCTAGAATTGTGAACACTAGCAATGGTGATCTGAGAGAAGATCTTGGAGACTATGATGACGAATGGGAAAAAATATAGGAGGAAGAAAGATAGATAGATGAAGTGGTAGCCCTGATCACTAGAAGAGAAAAGAGAGGTAGGGTAAATTTGGAAGCAAGTTACCTTTGAAATTTTTTCATGTAACAAGATTGGTCATTTTGCATCTCAGTGCCCTACAAGGGTTCCAAAGCACAAACCTAAGTTTTACAAATCTAAGTATTCAAAAGATAAAGAATGTTATTATGCTATTGAAGGCGTATCTGATGATGATGTAGACTATGATGAAATTAAATTTATTGCTATTAAGGATGATGAACCTATACATGAAGAAAAAGCCATAGTATCCCATGTTGAAAATAAATCTGAATAGGTTATAGATAGTGCTTATTCACATCATATGACTAGAGATAATAATAAGTTTGTGAGTCTCAAAATATATGATGGTGTTGTTGTTAGATTTGGTGACAATACTCCTAAACTTATCATTGGAGTTGGATCTATTTAATTGGATGGAAAGACTAATACTGATAATGTACTGCTTGTTGATGGACTCAAGCATAAGCTGTTGAGTGTTGGGCACTTAGTGAACAAAGGTTATCAATTGAAATTCATTGATGGGAAATGTTCTATCAGAAGTAAATCAGGAGACTTGATTGTATTTGGTACTAAATCTAGAGGTAATTTATTTGAATTTAATACATGTGAAGCTTCTTTTTTTATTGCGAAGGTTGATGACAGTTGGTTGTGACATAGAAGATTTTTTCATGTTAACTTTGATAACATTGTGAAGGAAAGTATGAAAAATGTTGTAAGAGATATACCTAAGATTGTGAAACCATCTAACACTATGTGTAGACATTGTGTTATGGAGAAGTAGAATAGAAGAAGTTTTAAAAGAAAATCTTATTCAGAAAAAGGGAAGTTGGATCTGGTACATACAGATCTATGTGGTCCTACAAGAGCAAGATATTATTATGGTGAAAGGTACTTATGCTTTTTGTTGATGAATTTTCTAGAATGATGTGGGTTACATATTTGAGAGAGAAATCTGAAGCATTTGACAAATTCAAGTTATTTAAAGAAAAAGTTGAGAATGAATCTAGTTTGAAGATAAAATGTTTGAGATCAGACAAAGGTGGTGAGTTTACATCAGATTTATTTAATTCATACTTTGAAGAGCATGGAATATTCTGACAAAAATTTGCACCTAGAACACCACAATAGAATGAGATAGCAGAGCGAAGAAATATAACAATATTAGATGCTGAAAGAACTATGCTGATAGAAGGAAATGTATCACATGTTCATGGGAGGGAATTAGTTAGTACTACTATGTACACCTTGAACATAATTTAGATCAAAAAAGGTACAAGTAAGACTCCTTATGAATTATGGTTTGATCATACACCTACTGTAAAATATTTTAGAATATTTGGAAGTAAATATTATATCAAAAGAGATGATGAGATAGGGAAGTTTGATGATAGAAGTGATGAAGTTGTTTTCCTAGGTTATTCTACTAAGAGAAAAGCATATAAATGTTTTAATCTGAGATTGATAAATTTTATTGAAAGTGCTAATGTGAGGATGGATGAAAAGTTTCACATTCAGGAAAGAATATATGACTATGGTCAGATTTAAGAGATAAAAGAGGTCACTGCTGAACCTGAAGAACCTTTGATGGTTGATAATGAGATTGAATATGAATTAATTGAGCTTATTGAGACTCCTAAGACTCCAAGGTATGTTAAGAAGAACCATCTTGAATAAAAAATAATTGGTGATGCAAGTAAAGGTATGATGACTAGATCTAGAGTTAGAGATTAAATTTGTTTGATTTCTCAAGTTGAACCAAAAACTACTAATGAAGGATGTAGAGATGAATCTTGGACTAAAGATATGCAAGAAGAACTTGAAAAGATAAAGAAAAAAAATACTTGGGAATTGGTTCCAAGACCTAAAGACAAAAATGTGATAGGAACTAAATGGGTTTTCAGAAACAAGATGGATGAGGAAGGAAAAATGGTAAGAAATAAGGCTAGACTGGTTTGTAAAGGCTACTTGCAACAAGAAGGCATAGACTTTGAAGAAACATTTTCTCCTATTGCTAGGCTAGAAGCTGTGAGATTATTTCTTACTTATGCTCCACATAAAGTCTTAAAAGTATATCTGATGGATGTGAAATCAACATTCTTGAATGGATATTTGGAAGAAGAAGAAGTATACATAGAGAAACCTGATGGATTTCCTTTGACAAAAAATGAAGACATGGTTTGTAATTTGAAGAAAGCATTGTATGGACTGAAACAAGCACCAAGAGCATTGTATGAAAGACTGGACAAGTATTTACTTCATCTTGGTTTTAGAAAAGGTAATGCAAACAATAATTTATATTTAAGAACTGATGAAGATGGAATCTGAATCATAGAAGTTTTTGTTGATGATATAATTTTTGGAGGTAATGATAAGATGAGTAAGAATTTCTCTAAAGAAATAGAAAATGAATTTGAAATCTCAATGATTGGTGAGATGAAAATTTTTCTTGGTTTGCAAATTAATAAAAGTAAGAATTGTATTTTCATATCTCAGACCAAGTATCTTAAGGAAATGTTGAAGAAGTTTGGAATGGAAGACTGTAAACCTATTGGGACACCCATGGTGACTAGATACAAACTGACTAGTAATGATGAGACTCAAATTGTTTTTTAGACAAAGTACAGATCTATGATTGGTGTCTAAAATATCTAACTCACACTAGACTAGATATTTCCAATGTAGTTGGAATTGTGGAAATATATCAAGAAGATCCTAAAGAGACTCACCTTACTGCTATAAAAAGAATCTTCAAATACTTGGAATGAACAATAGAATATGGATTATGGTATGAAAAAATAGATGACTTTATTTTATAGGCTTACACTGATGCTGATTGGGAAGGCAATGTGGATCATAGAAAGAGTACAAGTGGTGGAGCATTTTTCCTTGGGAAAAGGTTGGTTTCTTGGATAAGTAAGAAGCATGTCTGTATTTCTCCATCTACCACTGAATTAGAGTATGTTGATGCTGCAATAAATTGTACACAAGTTGTTTGGATGAAACAAATGTTGAAGGACATTGGAATAATTTTAAAGAGCCAGTGGTTATCCATTGTGATAACACTAGCACAGTAAATATGTTGAAGAATCTTGTAATGCATTTAAATACTAAACATATTTCTATTAAGTATCATTTCTTGAGGGAGAAGGTAGCCAATAAAGAGATTAGACTAGAGTATATTAGCACAAAGGAACAAATAGCATATATATTTACAAAACCTTTGCCAAAAGATGATTTTGAATATCTCAGAAGCATACTTGGGGTGAGAAATCCTCCTAGTGGTAATTAATTTATGCAAAACATGCACCAGTCCAGTGGCTTTCAGAGTTATATCATTTTCTGGACTTGATGTATGGATCTACTCCTCAAGGGGATTGATCAAGGGAACTTTATGGAGCATATTTGGGTGATTTTGCACCTGGTTGTTAGACATGAAGATTTGAAAAAGATACAACTTAAAGAAGATTATAGATGAGTTATGGCACCCTTTTCCATTTCTTCCCAAGGGGGAAATATCCTATGTGAAAATCCCTACTGTTTTGGGGAGATTTGTCTTGAGGATATTGAGAAGATTACATTGAGAAGAGATAGTTGATTTTGGGTTGATGGATTTTCCCATATGTTGCTGTCAATGCCAAAGGGGGAGATTGTTGGATGATATCAGATTTGGGTACTATTTATGTTGTTGATATTTATGTTTTGTCACTAATGTCAACATATGTTTTTGTGGAGAGATCAGATTGGTTATTTGACTAACAGAAGTGTACAGAGAATGTACGGATGAATTAGAATGACTGAAGACAAGGATATGAAGAAGGATGTGTGATGAACTTATTCCTAAGGTCTCTTGGTTTAATATTGTATATTTGTGATGTTACAAATTTTTTAGCGAAGACTGGTTTCTAGACTGTGACAGTGATGCTTGACAAAGCAGGTCTCTGTGTTCTGGGTATATCTTACAGGTGAAGATGTTTTAGGGTATGCAAGCTTATGGGATGATAGTGGACACATTGAGGAATGTTTGATAATGATTGATAGTCATGAACATGTTGGTGACATTAGCTATGGCATGTATTCTGGAGGAGACCTATTTGGTGGATGAATTCAGAGATGTAGCGTGTATTATGGATTGTGAGCGTGGATTGCGGATCTTGGAGTATATCTGATGTATTGTAATTGATGTTTACTTTTTTTAGGTACCTTGTGTATCTTAGCAAGGGGTTAAATAATTATTTTTATATTGGAAATCCTTAAGTGGCCGACCTAATTAATTAATTGTATATTGGGAAAGCTTAATTGGCCGACCTAATCAATTATTGTAATAGGGTATATATGAGAGATATTTTATTTTGGAAAGATGTGGTAGATATTGAAAAGGAAGAGAAGTGTGAAAGATGTGAGGTTTGTTTGGCTATTGGATGTAGACCAGAGTTGGTGATTATAATGCTTTATTGGAACTAACCAAGAAAAGACAACTACTATTAGACAATTCACTAGATTTTATATTCTCTATATACATTTGTTTGAATTTTTAATACTTGAGGGTGACCTTAACCTTCTTTGGTCAGTGTGCCTGGGCAGTGAGCCCACTATTGCTCTTGAATCCTAACAGTCTCTTTCCTTTAATAGGGCATATGTACTATAATGTTGTAATAAGCTCCTACCAGGGCTAAATCTTTTAACATGGATACTATACTCTTAGTACATCATTTGTGGGTGCTAATTCCCACTAGGGTTTTACCTTTAGCAGGGTTTCCTTGATAACAAGTATTGTGTTATTATGTTGAAATTTACGTGTTATCATTTTCATTGAAGTTTTGGTTTATAAAGTTTAAAGTTTAATATTTTTTATCACAACTGATTCATCCCCCCTCTCAGTTGTGCTTGTGGAATGTTATTCCTAATAGAGTTTTGGGATCATTATAGAGAAAGTATTTCTCAAGCTATGATAAATAACATCAGTCTCAAAGATGACCATGCATCCATACTCTTGTAGAGAATTCTTTGAGTGAGTTTCCATAAGATAAAAGATCTCCAAGGGTTTGAAAAGAAAGTTCTTTAGTTTAAGGAGTTAGAGGTAGATGATGATGAAGCCCCGGTCATTTCATCTCATTTCATCTCTTTTAATTACCCACTTTTAAGTGAGAAAGAGCCCCAAACAATGATCACCCAGCCTTAAGAAAATCACACATCACCAAGAAAAAATGACTAGGAGAACATGGAAGACAGTGAGATCTTAAATGACAAAGCTTTATCAGAATCTTTATTTTCTCATGAGGTGGAAACTTTTAATATCAGAACCTATGTTGATGAGATGGTGAATCCATATATTTGTGAAGATTTTTCTCTTCCTAAAGATCTATTAAAAGATGAAGAATCTAAAGTGAAGGGGGTACAATATGATGATCATGTTGATACAATAATGGAGCTCTAAGAAATTTATGAGGAGTATTATGGCCTTTCTTCCTGTGAAGAAGAAATCATAGAGCAATTTTCAGTATCTCTCCATCAAGAGGAATTTTCTACTAACAATCCAGGTATTGACTTAATCCAGGCTAAAAATATGGCGGTGACTAAAATCCTCCTTTTTATTTCCTTGAACTTGAGGTTTTTGAAAACGTTGCTAAAGAATGCAATAATACAATGGGAAAAGGGGGAGATGAAATGTGTTGCATGTTTGATAATGGTTTGATTCTTCATAGAGATGAAAGAAATATTTATGTGAGATTCGACCCTATGCTTGATGAAGTGTCACTATATCCAAATATTAGTCCCAATGCCAAAGATTCTAAGAAAGATGATGGTCTTGACATCAACAATCATAAATATTATATGAAATTTCTCGAAGAGTTTCCTAAACATGTTTTTTTTCAGCCAGGAATAAAATCTTATTTGGAGAATACCATAGAAAAGACTTTTAGGGATACAAAAATTTATAATGAACAATGACTTTTTAGGTGTGAATGGTTATTCAAACAATTTTTTCATGCTACTAATATAATTTATAACATTAAAGGAGTCTTCAGATGATAGTTCTTAGGGGCTACACCGAGGAGGCACAGTGAGTTTCTACATAGAGGCTCCTACTTCTCTCATCTAGTGGATGGTTTCATGTACGTACTTCTTATTTCTGGTTCTTATGGTGGGATTTCTCCTTCCTGTGTATATATTTGTAAATATGTTGTTTTTTCTTCATTTTTGGCTTGTTAGTTCATCCCTTCTCCCCTCCACCCATCTGCAAGAAGATCCATGTACTTCAATCTTCTATGAATCTATTTCCCAATGGTGCTAGGCACTAATTTCCCTTACCAGAGATGCTAGAGTTCTCTTCTTTTGTAAGAAAAGAAATCCCCAAGAAGAGCCTATGTTGGCCCACTAATGGTCCCTAATTTAAAATTTTAAAATTAGATTTCCTCCACTTGCATGTCATGCTTTGGAAAGAATTTTCTTCCTGATTTGTATGCTATATTCAAAGAAGTAAGGAAAAATACTTTGAACTCCTTTAAACTTGGTTCAAACCTATTAGGAATGGTTTATGATGATTCAACTAGGTTCAAACAAGTTGAACAAGGTACGAAGGGTTCAAAATGGTACTTTTAGGTTCAAAGTAGTTCAAAATAGTTCAATATGGTTCAAATAGGTACAATTGGTCCAGGCATGCTCATGCTAGTTCACCCATGTTTGACAGTTCACAAGTTTAACATTAGGGGCAGATTTAAAACAAAGAGTTTCTGATCACAATTCATTGAGATAATGTTTCCAATGACAGGGTTACTATTAGATCTACAGTAAGAGGAGAGAACATCTACAAGTAAAGTTAGGTTACATTATTTGGAAGTCAAGGCTCATCTCTACAAATTATGGCCATTCATGTGAAGTTCTTCTATCATAGCATTTGAAGAAGCTTTGTATTTCCATATCCTTTTATAAGAGGCAATAATAAATTCTCATACTCTATAATGAGGAAATTAAAGAAATCTAGATTCAATGTTGAATGCTTAATTGTTAATGGAAACTATTGGAGAACACTTAATAAATTTTGGAGTCCTCTCTTTGGATCAAATTTAGATGTTTCACATGTCAATATATACCCTATGAATGTTGTAATTGAGAATCTAGTGAATGATTCACATGAGGAAGCACAAAATTTTTGGACAAAAAGTAGTAGCTAATTGGAAATGTCTTCGTAGTTGCCTTACTCTTGGGGATCAATGCACTCAAAAGGAAATTTATATAATTTCAAGATATTGGAGATAAAATGTTCATTATGAAAAAAGACTAATAGTTGGATCTTTTGTATGTGTTTTCTGATACAGGTGTTTTTTCCACCATTACGAATACACCATTTGAAGATAGTGGAATTCATTGTGGTTTTCCTGAGAAATGGAAATGAGATTTTTTCACTTGGATTTGGTTTATTTCGGTTCCTTTCAAATGGCCATCAAACTATTCAAATATCCATTCAATAATTATTTGCATCACTATGTGAAGAGTGTTTTCCAATGGACATGTGGTTGTCCTAGTATAATCCAAGAAAGGAGTTTGGACAATGATAATAAAGAATTTCATGACAGTTTATAGACCTCTACATAGTAGAGAATAAATTTTGGCTCAAATATTATTTTGCAAATCGCTCTGCTGAGAAGGATGAAAACTAGGATTGCACAAACATACCATAAAATGAGAATGATCCAACATTGTAATTAAAAGTTACACCCCCTGAAAGGTGACTGAATTTTACTATAAAAACTATTTTCAATCTACCCAACATGAAGAATATTTCAATTTAGACTAACATATTTAAATGTTGCTTGTCCAAATATCATTTGAATATGTTAATTTTTATCCTTATAAACTTTTAAATCAATAGTTTATAAATATATCAAAATATAAATGAGAGAAGATCATGAGAGGAAAAATAAAATAAAGTTTAGAGAGGAAATGGTTTTCAAGAATCAATTACGACAACTGAATGGTAATATGGAAATACTACATATTATAAAAATCTAATACAGTGACGGTATTTTTTTGGTCTTTTCCAGAAACCTGTGAGTTGCAGGGAGAAGTAAAAAGAATAGAATAGGACAAGGGAGATTTTTTGTTTGAATTGAAGTAATGTATGCATGTTTTTGGAATAAAAGATCTTGTCTTTGAGCAGTGAGAATTAAAATCAATGTATGGAGAAGATTGAAACCTTTGTTTTTGGATCCATAGGATGAATGTATCTTTTAAAGTATTTCATTTTATGTCATATATTATCTTTACTAATATGGAGTAAGTAGATAATTATTTCTTTAAGAAAGAATCTCAAACAATTATATGATTCATTTTCAGATTATGGGTCACAAATAAATTTGGTTTCTTGAAGCTTGTAATTTGATTTTGTGTAATTTCAGTACCTTGCCCTTCATCTAGGAATGACACGGGTAACCTCATGTACTTTTTGGATAAAAGTAATTGTGTATGTGTCGTTTAGTTATTCATTTCTTGAATATATTTTGAGGGAGTTGTACCTCTATAAAATTAAGAGGGAAGTGATTACCAAACACTTACCCAACTTTTGTGGCTTATTTGTCTTGAAGGAAGGGCAATAGAGTTAAGCTTGTGAGCATTTGTGAAGGAGACAAATTTGTTCACCAACACATGCATTGCCTATATATTATAGCACATATACATTGTACATAATTTGATTTTTTATCCATTATAATTTGATCATTATTGAGTTATTCATTTGATCATCATTTTGTCTCTCTTGTTTATGCTATCTATTGAGCTTCTAGATCTTTGATTTCCTTAGGAAAATTCTTACATGGTATCAGAGCCATAGGAGTTTCATTGCATAACCATTCGAGAGTATTTTTTTATTCAAATTTTGGAGGGCCATGATTTAGATATAGGATATCAACAGCTTGTGGGAGCATCTAGAGCAAGATCTAACCTCACCATTGCGTCAGGGTGGCCATTCTAGTAAATTTTGACTAAAAATTTTCCTATCTTGAGAAAAAGTCAAATTCAAGGCTATTTTTTTTGTAAATTGGACCCTTATTGCGTGATCTGCAATTTGGTAATGGTTTTTGTCAAATTTCTATTTGGGATATGAAATTATTTTTTATTTTTGTCATTTCTTCACATTTACAGTTTATTATTATTTTTTGTCAAAATATTTTGGTGCCAAAAAATGGTGGCCTATTAGGCCTCTATTTTTTAGTTTAAAATTTGTAGGTGTCAGCAAGGGTACAACTGAGTACAAATCGCAATCAAGTTGTCAACCCTTGATCTAACCACACCACATATATGCAACTATAATCTGCTTCACCATGCATTGTCCTCACATTGAGCACCGTAAGTTATTTTGTATCTACCTATGTCTAGAGTAATTTAAATAGTGAAAATCTCAGCATCCACTAGATGTGGGGCTAAATTAATTGCATGAGATCTTAGCTCGCCAAGCCCCCCAACGCAGTGCCAAGTTGGAACCTACAGCCGTGTTGAAACCCACAAGGCTGAGTTGAAACTTGTAGCCTCTTTCTTAGTCTTCATATGGTATCTGCTCATATTGACAAACAACACCGGGATGCTCACCAAAAACCCATGTGGAAGCCACATCAATTGACATGTGACACACATGGACTCCCTCTATGATTCAAGAAATCCTTGTGGAGATCGGTAATTGGTTGAGTGTTATTTTAATTACTGGTTGATTTTTTAAATATGCCAAAATGAAAATTTCATGTGATTAAATTTGATGGGTGCCTCACCATCAAAATCATATAATTTTTCTCTTCCCAAGATGTCAAATTTAATCCACTATTTACATCATCAATTCTCTTAGGTTAAATTTGATGGTTGTTTGGACTTAATTTTCTCATATTGCTATTTTCCTTGACGATCATAAGGATGTCAAATTTAATCACTCAGGTTGATGACGTTGACAATATTTGAAAATTTGGATCCCTCACCAATTACAGTTTCAGATTTGCAGTATGACTTTGAGAGGCCATAACTTGGTCATCCGAGATCCAATTTGAGTACAATGTTTTTTTAGTTTGGGTAGAATATCCTGAAATTTTTAGTGGTGGTACTCTTTTCTAGTTTTGGTGTATAGAGTTTTCAAAAATTGTAGTTTTTGGTGACTGTACATGTCCAATCCTTGATTTTGCAACTTTAGAGGCTTCGTTTGGGCTCATACGAACACATTTTCAGGTGTAATTTTTTTTGAAGGTGTATGATTTTTTGAGAAATTTCTTGATTTCCTATTAGTTTATAGGCTTATTTGGGCGAAAATATCACTTTCAGAATTTGGTCTATTTTGACCTATTTTAGCACTTGAAATTGATTAGATCCTTGAGTGATCTTGTGTCTTATTTTGTTGACTCTGATATAGCTTATAATTCTCTATTGTAAACATCAAAATAAGAAGTCTACTTTGGCTCATTTTGGAAAGTGGAAATTGTAGACGTATTATATATAAAGTGCCCAAATCATCATTTTTTTTTTGGGGGGGGGGGNNNNTTCTTTGATTGAGTGAATTTTTTTTTGGGGGGGGGGGTCTTATGTGGTTGTGTATCCTTCTCTCTTGCTTTATTTCAGTTTTTCATCATGGATTCTTTTTCATTTCCACAATTAACTCCACATAACTATGCAACATGGAAAGATAATGTATGGAGCAAGTTAATGGTGAAAGGTTTAAATCATTATGTAGATGGTACAATTAAAGAACCTACTAGTCCTAATGTGGATTATAATGCATTAATCTATTGGAGAGCTAAAAAATCTAAGGCTTTAGTCATTATAATAACATGTATTACCCAAGATCTCTTTTTCCATAATTCATGCTTGGAAAATGCTAAAGAAGCTTGGGATAAACTTGAAGGTCTCTATGGTAAAGTGGATGAAGATAAGGGATTCACAATTCAATAAAATCTTCTCGAAATTGATCCTAAGAAATTTGATACAATTCAAGATCACATGAACAAAGCCAATGAGTTGAGAGCACAACTTAAGGATTGTGGTATTACCATAAAGGATTCACAATTGATTCATCATATGATGGAAAATATTCCTTCATAATATGCAGCATTTGTTTCAAGCTACAATACTCACAAGTTGACCATTGGAAGTTCCTTCTCTACACCTTCATTTGAGTCATTTGTAGAAATGTTGATGTTGGAACTATAAAATTTGATGAGTATGGGGATTCTTAAGTCTTGAAATTCTATGGAATTGGTGGCTAATCAAGGGAATAAAGGAAATCAAAGTCAAAAGAAGAAGAAGAATTGGAAGCTTAAGTCTCAATAATAAAGTGCACAATCAACTTCCACACAACATGGCACTTCTATATAAACTACAAAGGGGGGATCTCCAAAGAAGGAGATGCAATTTTGTGCATATTGAAAAAAAGGTGGACATGAAGAATACTATTGTTATAAGAAGGACATTGATGAATTGAAGCATCTTCTTGTAAAGAACAAGTTCAATTTTCCTTCTAGGCTATCTACCTCAACTTCTTCTTCACAAAATTTAGATAAAGATAAAGGAAAGGGTCAAGCATTTGTCATAAAAAAAGGAAAATCTTTATATCCTTCTTCAATTCATGATTCAGGGTGATGCCTTCTATATTTAGGGGCTTCTCATTGTATGGCTTCTTCATACTCCTTGTTTTCATTATTTGAACCTTGCAAAGTTCTACCTATTCTGATGCACAATCACACTTACATGAATGTGATTGGGAAATGAAGTATTGATGTTGAGGAGGGATACTTCAATGATGTGTTGTGTGTTCCATGCTTGACTAATAACCTTCTTTCTATCTATCTATTCACAAATGGCGCTACAAAGAAGACTTTAGAATTTACACCTGATTCAGTTTTCATCAAGGACTTGGAGAGTGGAGTAGTTATTGCTATTGGGATGGTGAATCACTCTTCTTGGTTTTACTCTATAGATTTTTTTCCTCTTGATGAGAGTAATTCTTAATCATATGATCACACTTACAGTGATGATTCAAAATTTGAGGAGAATTTTGGCTACTTGAAATTGGGTATTCTCACATGTGATCAAGTTCTTGAGCTATCCATTCCTTCTCCTCCTATTGAGACTAAATTTATTGTTTCTTTTGATGATGCTTACATTCATACAACTATGGAATCTTATGATTTAGTGCAGTAGGATACTCCTTGTCTTCCAGGTATAGCTCCTTGGGATGACTTCTTGATAGACATTGGAGTTTTGTTTATGGAGTCTCACATTTCTGATTTGGGAGACAACTTTGATAAGATTCATATTCTCTTTGATGAGGATGATCCTTTGACATTTTCTGCGAGGAAACATTTTGATCCTCATCCTGATTTTCCACTTGATCATTATTTTAAGGTTGACATGATTGTGGATACTTTGATACAAAAGTTGGAGGAGGTCTCTTTATCTTCAAAGGAGACACTTGATTCTTTGGAGCATGTTATACATTCATTCTCAGTTGATCCTTATTTGTCTTTATTAGTAGAGTGACCTAGTACACATGATTTGGAGGAGGCACCTTTCAGTATTGACATTAGGACACTTGAGCATGTTTCAAATTCTAAGGTGGGAAAATATGGATAGGGTTTAGAAAAATGGGGGTTTTCTCATAAAAGTGACCCTATGCACATATTATCAACATAAATTTAATTTTTATGATAAGGAATGTAAATTTGGAAATGTTTGTAAAGAATAATGGAATAAAATACATACCTCCAAAAAAGAATCTGCTAAAAACCTTATCAGACGGTCTAAAAAACTATTGATTTCCATGTTCTTGAACCGAAACTATGAGATCTACAAAACCCAGAAATATTTTTCTCTTTTGAGCTAGGTAGACCTTGACCCAAAATAGAATGTCGACCTAGACCTATGCTACTCCGACAAAAAATTTGTCTGCAGATCCTGAAAGTTTTTCGAAAAAGGTATCCATATCTTCTCTGTAATTTTCTATTCCATACCTGTACCTACAATAAAAAATGGTTTATTTTTTGGGGGGGATGGGTTTGCCTTGGTCAAACCCCAGTTTTGGAATTAACCTTATAATATAATTGAAATTGTATAAATAAACAAAGCAAATATACAAATTCACCTTGCTTGTATAGAAACCCTTGTGTAGGATTCAAATCCTTGGATCCACAAGCATGTATGCACCAAATGGATGTAGAATATAGAATGTAGGATGTAGGATGTCTCAAATAAATTTCTATTGGATCTTCAAAACCAATCTTGAATGCATCTTGGAATAGGGAGAAGCTTGCATTGATGTGGATGGAGAAATCTTCAACAAGAGGGCTCCATAGAGCTTTGAATCCTTTAATGGCTACCAATGGATCTCTTTGCTGAATTGAATGCTTGAATTTATTTGAATGATTGAATGCTTGAGAGTAGATTATTTCTTCAATAGACTATCCTTCATGTGCATAGGTGGTCATGTTCTTCATGTGTATGTCTTATGTTTTTTCATGTCTTGCCTCTTAGAGAAAATGAGAGGAGAAAGCTTCCTTTTATACAAATCTAGGGCACAATCTTCTAGATAGGCCTACATACAAGAATTAAATTCCCAATAGACCTATACCCATAGAAGTAAACCTATATTAAATATAATTTCAAAATTCATTGCCTTGAAGACTGAAATAGCTGACCTGGAAGTGGGAATTAAATCTTTCCAAAGCCCGACATCCAGAAACATTGGGATCATGAAATTTGGACCCTGGGTCAAGGTCAAGGTCAACCCTAACCTAGGTTAGGGTCAAGGTTGACCTTGACCTAGGTCAAGGTCAAGGTTGACCTTGACCCAGAAGTCAAGAATCTCAGAATCACAGAGCAGAATGTCAGAAAAGGTAGGATAAAAGTGGAAAATAGGGTAGAATCAGGGGGGAAAAGTAGATCCAAGTCAAAGAATCACTCAAGGTGCTTGAAATGACCCCAAAACACTTACTCGGAGGGCTAAACCAGTCCAAAATGAAATTTCTTCCATTTTTTGATGATACACAAATATTCCATACATTTTGAGGTTTCTTCCTATAGATTAGGGAAGCTTCATACATGCACCTTTTGTTTTGTTTCTTCCTAAGGGGAGGAATGTTGTTCTACACTCATGGAGTAGTTTCTACATCAATCCTAGATTATACATTGAGGGGGGATAGTTGATCTCTCTTCCTCTTCTTCTCTCTTATGGGGGGACATTTTCCTCACATGGATTTCTGTCCTTCTCATACTTCTTTGAGATTTTTTGGTTAACAGATTATCTTTTACTTATAATATGACTCAAGCCCTTGCAAAAGTCTTACCATTATCCACAGCTAAACAAACTATGAAATATTTTGATCTCTGAATTGATAGGTACACACATACACACACACACACACACACACACACACAATGAATGAATGAATTTCTAAACTATTTGAAATGGGGTATGCTCTTGACTAGAGAGAAAAAGAGGTATCTAATGGACACTCATCACCATGATATATCCCCGATGCAATATAAAGTATGAATAAAAAAGGAAACTCAAAGTTGTGTTGCTTACTCAAAAAAACATGAAGAAACTAATACTGTTAAATCATCAATTCATTTCTATATATACACCTTCACAACCATAAAGATCATACATACAACTAGAGAATTTTAAGGACATAAATATGTTAAATAATATAAACATAATAGGACAGGAACAAATAGCATTTCACATATCACCTCATAATTATAGACTCTCAATAACAAAGTATGATATCTATAACCAATTTATATCATCTACCATGCATCCATTAATTCAACACTAAAACCAAAACCACCAATGAACAACCATAAAAAATTTTTGATTCTCACACAATTGTTACAACAACAGGGGGAGATTGTATTAAAAATTGACGATCCTGATTTAATGTTCAACATAGATATAAATATTATGTTCACCTTCTCATGAAAGTTACAAAAATATTATCTTGAAAATAAATAGACCAAATCTTAAACAGGTGTCAGAGATTTCAAAAGCTAAAATATAAAAGTAATCAACTTTAATCTATGTGGTCTTTGTCTATTCTCCCTTTTCAACCGTTGCCTCTATGGAAGCCTAATGGCTAGATTAGTATTCTTGGAGGGCTTCAAGGACAACTGTCATTCTGTCATCTTATTACACCTTGACATTTTAATTCTAAGTCATCCAGTAGAGGTTATTTTCCTTCAAATCCTCTACTATCTCCTCATAGTCATGCATTTCATGGATTATTTGATATAACAAAGTGCCAAGTTGAGTAAGCTTTTAAATTTCTATCATTTGATATGCAGAGGGGATGATTATCTTGTCATTGTGTTCTTTTTAATTTTCCATCATTATTCTAATATAAATCATGTCTTCTCCCTTTCCCTGGTATGAAGCACATCCCAAATCAATAAAAAAAAATTTGTTCTCAAGATGTCCTCTTGTAAGATATTTGTCATCTCCCTTAAATGTTTAAGGATTTTAATCACACATTTCCATTTAAATTTTAAAGATAACATCCATTTCTACAAAGGTTCATCAGGTTACTATAACGGGCCTAGCTTGACCACATTTTCAATTTTCATGTCTACAAATTCCTTTAGCATTGAGAAAAAATTTTCATAAGAATATTCTTCCTCTTTGATGATTCTGATATCATTCTATATTTTGTCTCTTGTTTGTGTAACCACCCTAATTTGGTCTTCTCTGACTATAGACCCTATTTTCCCTAAGTGTGATCATACCCCCAATTATTTCAAGATAACTCTTCAATCGGTTGGCATAATTCTTTTGAAATCAAATTTAATTTCCTAAGTTAGTTAATCACTAATTTACATTAATTGCTTTATCCAATCCAATCAAATCAATTCAATTCAATCAAAAACAAATAAAAACATGGCTAAGGTAATTAATTTAAAAGGAATTAAATAAAATCCTAATTATACCTCATCACTTGCAAAATCAATCCCCTAGCCTAGTTAATTCAATCTGGTTATAGTCCTAATTAATTATTACAAAGCAATCAAAAGCTTAAATAATTAACTAAAAACCCTATTATTGAGTGAATGTATTATTTACATATTTCATTTCATTAATACTCCCTCTAACCTAACCAATCTCAACTACCCAACCATGAGTTCAAACTCATCCCAACCCCTTCTCACATGCTAATTCTTCTTAATTAGTTAATTAACCCTAATTAGCTAATCCCCCCTCCACTCATTCTCTCTCCTCCCATCTCTATCTCCTTAATCACCTATCTTAAGCCTTAATCTTAATTCTAAGCTACCCCTAAGCTTGTCACATTCCTAATTTTGTGATTAGGAATATAACCCTCCCTCAAAAGTCAAAGTTCTCAAGCTTGACCTTAAACCCTCACCCATGCTTCTTAAACCCTCACCCATACCTCATTAATGCTTTCATAAATGAAGCATTAATGTCTTTTACACATTCTCTTCCACACTCCTCATTAATTAGTCTTACACCCTCATTAATGGCTTCCCTTCTAGAGTCTTCTCCCCTTCCTCCACTTCTTCTATAAATTGAATGGTTTTTGAGCTCAAATGGCCCTTAATTTTTAGAGTTGAAAGCATCCTTATGCTTCCCATATTTTGAGATTGGAAGGAGTAGACTCATGTTACTCACATTTTAAGTGACTCATATTGCATTTTGGCTCTCATACATGCATTTTTATAATATTTTATTTTGGAGTTAAAAGGGACATTTCTTGAGTATATTAGATTAGTTTCATTTAAATATTTCATTCTAGGTTGTATATGTCACTAATAAATGCAAAATCTGAGGGCATTATGGCATTTTTTATACTCCTCCTAGATAGTAAGCAATAGGTCAGTTTTAGTGATTTATGTCAAACCCTTGCTTTTTATGATTTTTCACTAATATAATGACCTATTGAAGTGTTGTGTCTTTCTTAACAGGTGCATAAAATCAAACACATATTTTTGGCACCCACCTTGGGGCAGATTGCTCAATTTTCATGAAATTATGCTCTCTGTTCTTAATATTTTTGAAGTTTGCAGGTAGTTTATCATTTTCGGTTAAATAGCAATCATTTTCGGTTAAATAGAAATCATTTTCCATAGTGATCTATCGTCTGCGAGAAATCTTTCACCATCTCTGAGAATTTTGATAGTGCATGCTGCTTCAATGACATCATTTCTGGAAGGTAAAAATTTGGCTATAATGCATCTTTGGTAACCCCTTTATCATTTTGGGTATGTTTTATTATTTCGCGTAAAAGGGTTATCATTTTGGGTAAAGGTTATCATATGGGGTCAAAATTTAATCATTTTTGGGTTTTATCATCTGGATTCCAGAGAGTAAAAATACAAAGTTCTTTAATTAATAAATTTGATTGCTAACTTGCTAACTTGGTTGTTTTCATGATTTTGATCATATTTTTAGCAGCCTAACATGTTTTTTAGGTGTTTGAATGGATTAACTTGATTTCTTTGTTCAAAATTTTAAACACTTAACACACTTTCCAATCACTTGTTAAATCAATCTGATTAGTATGCTCTTTTCCTCCAAGGAAAATTAGAAAATCAAAAGTTGGTTTAAAACTTGAAAGGAATTTGGAGTAAATGGACAAAGCAAATTCACTTTTATAAAGTTGGATAGTAATTGAACAATCAAAGCATTAAAATCTTATGGCAAATGAACAAGTTCAAATGTCTAATTATTTTGGGATAGTAATTGAACAATCAAAGCACTAAATCTTGTGGGAAAAGAACAAGCAAACCCATTGTCTAAATTTGGGAAAGTAAATGAGCAAGCAAATCACCTAATTTGGGGAAATTGAACAACACAAATTTGCTTTCATATGCTTTGTTCTTTCTTATAATAGGAACTTAAAAGTTGAACTTAGGCTTATCACTTTGCCTCACTAGAGGATTTTCTCTTCTTTCCAAGTGGAGGAATCAAAAACTCGTCAAGGGGGATTGAGTTTTGAGTTACAAAGTTTGAGGAAATAAATATGCTTGGTGTGTTTTGGGAGAAAATAACATGGAATAGGAGAGTATGCTCTTCTTCTTTTGAAGAATAAAAAATCTAGAACTCCTAAGCTCGCCAATCCTTTATATACTTATTTAACATTAGAGGGCATGTCGGTTGAGGAAAAAATCTCCCAGGATGACTCAAGTGAGGACAGGTTTATGCCAACCCTTCCAACTCACTATAAATAATTGTTTCCTTGTAGGCTAAAGCCTCGGAAGACAGAATCGGTTTTGTTCTTGGAATTTTTACATCATTCCTTGAACATGCTTGGGTATGTGTAGAGAAGAGCTGCTTAAATCTTGCTTGCAGGACTACACATATTTGAGTACTCATAGGGCTATGCACCTTAATTTTTCCTTGTGTAATTCTATGGTAGACGGTTTTGAACGGATTGCCCCCTCATAAACAAACAAAATTTGTAGTTGAACTACCCAATTCATCCCCAAAAGGGTGATAATCCTTGTGCAAGGAAAAATTAATTAGCCCAAGATACTCGTCATATCATGCCCTCACTTGCGTTTGGATTCAGGTAATATGGCATCATGACTGAAGACACTATGTGCTTGGTGATGACCATATTCTGATTAGCATTTGAGTGTGTACCTAAGTCTACGAGTAAGAATTTTCATCCTTTACTTAGAAAATAGGGCGCATGGATGTGTCTGTTCACCCCTAACAATGCAAGAATGCTTGATGTGATCAAAAGTTCATTAACAAGATAAATCATTCAAACAAGTAACAATATTCAATCCTTTGGCTACACTACACATTTTTTACTCAATGGAAAGATGCAAAAACACCCTATTATCAGACAAATTTGGACGAACTTTAAGACAAATCTGACACCAAATTGACAGAACAATAAATAGTCAGTTTTTATCTATCCTGGCTCGCATTAGGTTGTGCAAAATTGCATCTGGTATCTTGACTCACATCTGGTCAGTATTGCATTGTATCTAGGGAGAAAGGTCACATCTTTTATTTCCTAGTTCACATTTATTTCATTAGAGGCTCGCATCATGTATTTCCTGGCTTGCATGCAGAGGCTCGCCTCTAGGACATTGGGCACGTGCAGATTTATTTCTCATAAAACTTTAGTAAAATTGGATACCCTTTTGGCTCTTTAGTCTGGTCCTGTTGCTTTTTTTTGTTTTCTCTGTCGCTATTTTGAATACTTTTTCAGACGTCTACCTTGCATGTCATTTTGATCTCTTACAATCTATCTCAATATGTGTGGTCTATTCACTTTTTAAAACAACTTGATTCCCAGCTCACTATCAGGGCATTCTAACCCTTTGACGCTAGAATCATTTACTTCCACCAAAATATAAACAACACTTCTACCTAGACACACTCACTTGAATGATTTGATACCTCACTTGACACTATCAGGAAGCTTTTATAAAGTTTAGATACAACTTCATGGTTAGCACAAGATGCAAAAATTATTTTGCAGATGAATCAAACCTCCTAGATTACTACATTTTCAACAAGGAGAAACATCTCACAGTTCCTTGCTTGACTTAGACTCACCAAAAATGGAAAGACCCACTCATAAATGGAGTAAATCTTTCGAAGAATACAACAATGACGAAAACCAAAAACGTGAAGATAGCGATGGTGAAGAAGAACAAAACATTGATTGTCCTTTGTTTGATTCAGACTGTGATGAAGACATTACTGAAGAAGAATACAATAAACTCAAATAGAGTAAAAAATTTCAAAAAACATTGGAAAAGATAATTGGTGAAGACAAAGATAAATACTTTCTCCATCTAGCATCCACTGGAGTAAAATTACCTAAAGATTATGATGTTGAACAACTAAAGGAAAAGGAGGTGTCAACTCCTATATCTATTCTCACCAAACAACTAACCTTGATGCAAACTGAACTTGCAAATCTCAAACAAGAGAAGGCTAAACCCAAGAAAAAATACTCTTTGGACTCCATTTGTCCATTTCCTTTTGACAAGAGTATTAATATGGTTTCATTTCCTCCCAACATGGCAAGGCCAAAATATGACAAGTATACAGGAGAGACTGACCCACATGACCATGTGAGAGAATTTTGTGCGCTAAGCATAGAGTACATGCATGAACCTAAATACCTAATGAGGCTATTTCTAGGAAGCCTAGGTGGAAATGTTATAGAGTGGCTCTCAAAAATCACACCCAAGGTAAAAAAATTTGAGGAGTCAATTCAACAGTTTAAGCAACATTACTCCTATAATATACAACACGATGTAACCATGATGGATCTGTGTAACACTAAGCAAAGAACCGGCAAATCCTTTACACACTTTCTACAAAGGTGGAGGAAAATCTTTGCAAGATATTAAAGATCTATTCCCAAATCCAAAAAGATGGAAATCTTTGTTAATAGCTTGATACCAAAATTGAACTATGCATTACAAATGTAAGATTCACCCATATTTGATAGGATGATAAAAAATGCCATCCATATTGAATAAGTCATAGTTAAAAAGAGAGAAATCACTCTCCAAAGTGATAACAAACCTACCAACTCCAAAAACAAGCCTAAATGGTGGAAAAAAAACAAGAATGTTGTTAATGATGGAGTGGTAGATGTGTCTAATGCTAATCCTAAACCAGCAGTGTTCAATCTAATAAATAGCATGCAAGCAAGTAAAGATGCCAAGGTAACAACCTCCATACCTAAAGAAAATAATGAGAGCAAAAAGGGTCTACCGTGGACTTCCAATCCTCAAAGAAAATTCACTCCTTTGGGAGAACCTCTTGAGAACATTTTAAAAACACTCTTGGACAACAAAGTTCTCACGATCCCAGATTCAAAACCTTGGGAACCAGAAGTCAAACCAAGATGGTGGGATGACAATTCTTATTGTGTTTTTCACAAAAAAAGGACATAAGACTAATAAATGTCTTAAACTCAAACATGTTATCCAAGACCTCATTGAAGGAGGCAAGATCAAAGTGGAAGGGCACACCACTAATGAAGACCATACAGAATTTAACAAGCCATTCTCTAATTATGAGAAAGGGGAAGCATCTAAAGGAAAAGGAAATGAAGTAAATTATGCCTACTCTAAAAAGGATAATGTGATCAACATGCTAGACATTAAAACTAAATCAATTAATGTGGTCACTATCAAAGGTGTTCAAGACACATTTTCCTAATCCAATGTAGTAACCCAAAGTCAAGCACAAGTCATGATCAAAGGACCTAATTCCTCATCAAAACCATAAATAACTTCCAAGGTACCCATTGTCACTATTCCCAAACTAGGGGCAACAAGACAGATAGTCACTATTCCTATAGCGAAGTATAACTTGGTGGATCAATTGCAATGAACCTCTACTCAAATTTCCATTTTTGAGTTACTTAAAATCTCCTCAGTGCATGGGGAAATTATTGAACAAGCCCTGCATGCAGAAAATGTGCCAAAGGACATTGATGTAGAAAAATTCCAAGCAATGGTTAATCACATCTCAGCGCCACATTACCTTTCTTTTTCAGAAGAAGATGTTAAATCATTAACACATACTCATAATCAACCCCTTCATATTGAAGTCCTAATTCATAAATCCTGTGTTAGACGTGTATTGATAGATGGAGACGCAGGTTTGAACATTTATACCCTTAATCTAATCAGGAAGCTGGGTCTCTCAGAACAAACCATTGACTCAAGAAGAAAAATCACTATCAAAGCTTATGATGAAGAAGAAAGATCCTCTAAAGGTATCATTTTTCTACCAATCAGAATATGACCAGTTGAAAGAAATATGATATGTCAAGTTTTGGATCTACCCTTGGCTTACAACATACTAGTAGGGAGACCTTGGATCCTATTGGTTGTATTTCATGTTTTTTCTGCCTTGTCTGGTTCCTTGCCCTCCCCTCTGAAAATTTTTAGGTTTTCATGCTTTTTCCTCGTCAATTTGTCAAAACCCTGCAAAAATCCTAAACCCTAGTATTAAACGATGTATTTTGAAACCCTTAGCCATGTCTTTATATTTCCTCGTTACCTTTTTCAGTCACTTAAGACATGTGCTTTTAAGTTAGGTCGCTTGATCGCTTATCCCAGATCGAATATGCTAAATCATCTCCCGACTTTGCTTTTCCTTTGTGTCACGTAGTCTCTTGAAGAAATTGAATATTCCATCAGTGTATCGAGACTTAGCGATCTTTCTTTGGTCGGGTTGTCACTTGATTCTCATGATAAGAGCTTTTAAAAGGAACGGGACCCACCTTAGTCGGGTGATCACGAGAAGAGTCAACAGGTCAAAGAAATGTCTTCCGACTTTGCGCTTGCTTCATATCGCATGATCGCTGGATCAGGACATTCAAACAGTTAAGGCTTTCCTTTAGTCACGTGGTCTCGTGATATTTGATGGTTAGTGGCTAACAGTCATGACTCAGTGACTGACAGTTACATGTTAAGTGATTTCCTTCAGTCGGGATGTCGCCAGATCAGAAAGATTACTCAGCTTTCCAGAATGCACAAAGAGGACGAAAGAAAAGATGACATCTGTCAGAAACCTAGTGGTTGTCGCTGGGTCGCCAGATGAAGGAAAGGGATCAAGCGATAAGGAGACTAAAGTCATTTTGCCCTCAGTCATGAAGTCTCTTGATATTTTAAGGGTATGTGAATTTCTGAAGCGATTAAAAGACAGCCGTTTGATAAGGAAATAAAGAGATCTGACGGTGGTCGCGTAGTCTCGTGATAAAAGTTCCCCAGGGAGAAAGTCCTTTCGACTAAGCGATTAAGGTATGTCATGAGGTCGCTATAAACAGAAAAGGGCACGTGCTTCAAGTCAAAGGTAAAGACATAGGATCACCCGACTCAGCGACCAAAGGGTTTTCGTGTAATCTAGGAAAGAGAAATGAGGATCCAGCGACTTGGCGATTGCTATGAAACGTTAAGTGCAACGGTTTGTCGCGTAGTCTGGAGAAGAATGCTGAGTTAAGGTTAACTTCCCGCGACTTAGATTTTCACATAGTCGCCTGATCGCTGGAAAGACTTAGGTTACCTGAGGTAAAGGAATTACATTGTCACCTAATCTGAAGATCAGACCATGGTTAAGAGAAAATACTCACGACAAAGAGACTTTATGAGGTCGCGAGGTCGCCAGATAAATAGGATCTATAAAAGCGGCGCCAAGAGGATGATGTGACAGAGGAGATCAAGCCTATGGCCAATCAGATATAAGAATTTTTTATTACTGTGTACAAAAGCTAGCTGAGATGTATGTCAGAAGGCAAATCACAGAGTGCCATGTCAGCTATCTTAACCGTTTTTGTGATTGCGCCAAAATTCTCATGATTTAAATTTGATTTCCTATCACCTCACGCAACTACGGCTAGGTTTTTGAACGTTTCATGGCATATCAAATTAATTGCAGAACTGACATTTCCAAACTTTGAGCCATGTACTCTGAACCTTGTGGCTATAAACAGAGGATCGTGCACTCATTCCTATTCACCGAGTTTATGATCTTAGAGAAAAATTATTATTTCAGAGCAAAAGGTGATATTCAAAGCTGTAGCAGTGTTCTGAGGTGATTGAAAATTCTAAGAAGGAGGTCTTAGATTTTTTTCAATATCGATCAACCAGAGATTCAAAAGCTTGCAAACATGAGTACTGCTATGAGCACGGCATCTACTAGTGGAGGCAGTGGAGATGATCCTAAAGGAAAACCTAGCTTCTCTGATGAATTTCTGCAACTGCTGCCAGGGTCCACACAAAATAGGAGGATTAACGCTGGTGTTTTCAAAGATGACTTCAAGGACATCAGGGATGCAGTGACCCCAGGAACAACAGGTTATTCTCTATTTTCCTACTTTTACAATAATGCTGATAAGCCTATCCCTGTATCAAACCCTTGGA